>JAYESA010000013.1:35988425-36458012 GCA_036927795.1 Iris macrosiphon | reverse complement strand
TGTCCCATTTACTTGGATATTGCCATAGCCTGCTCCATCCAGCCCCGTTGGCCTGCACCTCCACTCCCACCAATCATTTTCAATAATTGGAAGGAATAATGCTCCCCTCCTCGAACCCTGGCAAACGGTAAACTACCTGGACAACCACCCGCCCCCCCAAAGCACCTAAGCTGGGGCTCAAACCCCGCACCTACCTGCCCGCATCCCGTAGCCTTACCACTAGGCTATATATATATATATATATATATATATATATATATATATATATATATTGGAATCATTTGAAGAAATAGATGTTTTTCATTAGAACAAAGAGCTAAAACATTACATTAACAAGGTTTAAGGAGTACAATTCCTAGTCCAATACATAAAAGTGCCAGAAATTAAACAGATCATAACCAAACTCCTAGGCAAAAGCAACAAATGTTACATTCTCATGACACCCAAAATTTTCTCCAAATCAAGTAGTCATAGATATCCATGGAGATAAAGAGCGATTAGCTAGCAATGCAACAGGAAACAAAGCAAACATGTCAACAAGACAACAATGATAAGCTCATAGAAATCCCATCCGGACAGATGAACAATCCTAGCATTCGATCAAATATAGTAAGCATAGGAGAAGACGATCGGACCTCTTAAGAACGCGATTTCAGTTCATCCGTGCGTATTAACAGCTTCCCAGACCAAATTCTTCGGCATGGGGCTACTCAAGTCGCGAGCCTGGAGCGCAGCGTTCCTGAGGACCCTTATCGTCCTCCTGTTGGCCTCGAGGAAGGTCTCCGGTGGCATACGGCAGCCCGTGCTTCTTGCAGAGCTCCTTCACCAGAGGAGCAATCCTCCGCAGATGGCACGTCGGCAGCCTCGGGAACAGGTGGTGCTCGATTTGGAACTGGAGCCCTCCGTGGAACCAGTCCATCCACGGGGAGCATTCGATGTTGAGCGTCCCCTCCGTCTGCTTCTCGAACCAGTCGTTCCCCTTGGGCGTGCCGATGTAGACGGTGGAGGAGAAGTGGTTGAGGCAGAACTGCACGTGCTGGACGCCGGTGACCGAGAAGCTCACCAGCACGAACATGGCCCTCTCGCGCCAGGTCGGGAGACACGAGACCAGCAGCGGGAACCAGGTCCAGAACACGACAATGCCGCAGATCTCCTGGCGGCGGCGTGGCACCCTCTTGCCGGAGAGCAGGAGCGCGACCGACTGCGCGAAGAGGTTGAGCCTGGCGAGGCACATGACCGGGTAGAAGGTCCAATGCTGGATGCTGACGAGGAACCTGGAGAGCGGGTCGAACGCCATCTTCCGGTCGTAGTACCTGTTGTTATTGTTGGTGGGGAAAAAAAAAAACTAATTTTCAAACACCATTATTTTTCTAATCAATGTCTAAATGGCTGTTTTTATTTGACTGTTTATTAGTGGTATATTTATATCCATTAAATTATATTAATTCCTATTAAAATTATAAGGGCAGCCTCTATGTTCACATAGGTCCGCTGAGGGTGAATAATTCAGTCTTCTTCTTCTCCATGAAAGATTTCTCCATTCCGTTCTTATATTTTTATTCTATGTTCTGGGCAAAAACTAAGTTCAACTCGTTTCTTCAGAAGCTGAGTGCAGCAACGGAGAGCCGGCAGCAAGAAAATTTTATCTTTAGGAGAATTAAAAAAAATTAATTAAATCTTGAATAATCTCCTAGAACAGTATTTCCTACACACTTTTTTCGTAGACTGGTAAAACTAATTTTCTCTAACTTTTTTGTTATTTTACGGTAAAGCAAAGGGTTTTTTTTTTTTTCCATTCCGTTCTTCTATTTTAATTTATGTTCGGGACAAAAGCTAAGTTCGGCCGTTTCTTGTATGCTGCAACAACGGGAAGCCGATAGCAAAAAAAAATTGATCTTTAGGAGAATTCGAGAAAAAAAAATCTGCAGATGACTTCGAATAATCTGTTGTGACAGTGTTTCGTACACGACTTCTAGACTTCTCTCATGTTTTTGTTATATACAGTAAATCACAATCAGAGGGTTTTTTAACAGTACCAGGATGTCAGCGAGGAGAAGAAGCTGGAGGAGACGGCGAAGAAGGGCATGTGCTGGAGGTCGGGGTCGAACTCGAGGCTGTTGCAGGCAATGTGGTGGGCGTTGTGGTTCCGCTTCCACCACCCGATGCTGACACCGGTGAGGCAGTTCCCGGACACGATCTGGACGAGGCGGTTGTAGTAGGAGCTGCTCATGACGGTGTAGTGCCCGGAGTTGTGTCCGATCCAGCCGGACTGGATCCAGAGGAAGCCCATGGACACGGCGGACGCCAGGTGGACCAGCGCGCTGGTGGTGGTCAGGACGCCGAGCACGGAGGAGAGGAAGAGGAGGAGCATTACTGCCAGGGAGATGCCGGTGCCGTGGCCCTTCTTGTCGAAGAGGCCGATTTTCGAGAGCTCGGCGAGGAGGCGGCGGTAGTCCTGGGAGGCGGGGGAGACGTGGTAGTCGGCGAAGCGGCCGACGAGGAAGCGGTCGAGGTGGGCCCAGGCGGAGGCGGGGTGGTAGGCGAGGAAGGCGTCGGTGACGTCCTGGCCGGCGAGGTGAAGGAGGGGGAGGTCGCCGCCGGGGTGATCCTTGGACCAGCGGGTGACGTCGTAGACCTTCCCATGGATCGAGATCCAGAGGTCGGAGGGGTTGTTGTGGGACCGGAGCTCGGTGGCGGTGACGATGGGGAGGCTGTTGCTGTTGCTGCTGCTGTCCTTAGCGGATCCCATTGTAGAGTTGCGGGTTGGCGGGTGGTGGAGGATCCGGATCCGGTCTTTCTCTCTAGGGCTAGTAGAGTGAGAGTGAGAGAGAGAGAGTGAGTGTGTGTGTGTGTGTTGGGGGGGGGGGGGGGGGGGGGGGGGGGGGAGTGGGATGGGGTTTTTTTTGTGGGAGAGTGATGGGATTTTTGGGTTCTTTTGTTGGAGAGTGATGGGGTTTTTTTGTTGGAGAGTGATGTGCGTGAGAGGCAGCAGAGGTCCAGATCAGTGAACGTGGAATGTTGAAAATAATATCTCCTGCATCTGAACTAATCATCAAAGGGACAGAGACTTTATCATAAAGGCACTACAAAAATAATTCGAAACTAGATCAGTACTAGTATTAGTCAAGTTAAAAAAAAAATTTATTCAAATTAGTCTAAATTTTACTAGAATTGTTCACCCTCTTCACCTTCCTCCTCCACCACCCCCACCCTCCTCCGACCTCTCCTCCTCCCTCCTCTCGCGATTTTTTGCCTCTCCGCGTCGTCGATCTCGTCATCGACCGTATTGCCGCCGTCGAGCCGCACCTCAAGCACCTTTCCGTCGGCCACGTCACGAAGGCGAAGAAGAAGAAGAAGCGTATGGGGGGCTGCGCGCGGCGGAGGCACGTGCTCGCGGGAGGCTGCGGTTACGTCTCGCGCTGACGACGGCGACGGCGGCGGCAACAGCAGTAGAAGCGGCAGCAGCAGCGGAGGCGAGCGCGTACGCCTACGCCCCGCCGCTTCCCCCCCAACCCCCACCCCCAACCCCATCTCCCCCGCGCGCCTCCGCCTCCCGCCGACGCTGTCTCCTCCTCCTCCTCCCGCTCCTTCGCCTCGCCCCCCCCTTCCGGCCTCCACGCAGCCCAGCCCTCGTGTCACCTCGTGTAGCCCTCCCATTCGGACTGCCAAAATTTTGACAGTCCTGATTATAAAAAAAATCAATTAGAAGTTGGCAGCCCGGTGAGTAATTTTTGGGAGTGGCAAACTTGTAATTATCAATGGTGAAATTTTGGGTTGTCCTAAGTCATTTTTGTTGTCTTTAACAAGAGCCAAGAGAAAGAAATAATAATAATAATTTGTGAAAATTTGAGTTACATTTTATTTTATTTATCCATATTCAAGGTGCATCCATCCAATTATCATATTCAATAACATTTTCTACTTTCGACGAAAATCGTCCATGAGTGACAGTCAACTCCTTTGACCAACATTTTTTGATCAAAATACTTTCATCTTCTTCCACATAGGACCCCCGCTACACCCCCACCCCCACCCTCGAGCACCCACCCCCTGCCGAGCGCAAACCCCCTCCCGCTGTCCTCCTCTCCGTCTCGCGTCCCCCGCCGTCCACCGTTGCCCTCCTCCCCCGTCGCGCGCCTGGTGCCCCCGCCGCCTACCTCCCTACCGAGGAGGCTGGGGTTCGATGTGGAGGAGGCCACCCTCTGCTGCCCTCACTCCCCCCCCCCCCCACAGGGCCACGCGCCCCCTGAACCTCCCCCCCCACCTATGTAGTGGATTTGTTTCCACCCGACTATCAGACTTGATACTTATCTTGGATATCCAGTTATTATTCAGCTCTTTGTTCCTACTTATTATTTGTGTGTGGATGAGACATAGATTCTGTGTGACTTGTTGTGGCAGTATATTACCACTGGTGGATTGAATATTCATAAACAGCGTACGTGTGTATATGGTTTCCATATATTGGAGTTCATATATATACGGCTGGGCATGTTACGTATTCTTAGTCCTACGTATTTTGGGACTGGGGCGTGACAACCTACACCCCCGAGCATCCACCCCCGCTGTCAACCATCTTTTTCGGCGCACTTTGGCGCATATTGTTCTTGGCGCACATTGGTTGCTAGTCCGGCCATTGTTTAGACCGGACCCGAGAGTTGTGAAGGAAGTGGGTTTGGTTTGATTGGTGGCATGTGTGGATTGGATGGTTTTGAGTGATCCAACGGTCCATATCTCAAGTCTAAACCTATATATTTTCAATTCTCTCTCTCTCTCTCTCTCTCTCTGCTCATTCTATTTCCTTTCCTTTTCTCTCCACTAGATTTTCTCTCTCCCTCCGTAGGCAAGTACATATTGCACAAGAATAAGAACCATGGACTTATGCATGCTTTTAGTTCTTAATAATTCATGTTTATTTTTATCTCATATTGTTGGGACCAAGCACCCCTTCATATTTAATATTTGTCGTTATTAATTTACTTGGTTTAATTGCATGGACCTGAGTTTGAGTCTATGGGTTCACTTTTATTTTTCTGGGGTTTGATCTCCCAAAAACTTTGTGTTTTCTAAAACTAATTAGCTCATAGTGTAGAGCACTATATTTTATGTAACTTTGCTTTTGGCCGTGCTTGATTTCGAGTCCAGCTAAGTTTAGTGGTGAAACTTAATACAATATGTATACCAAAATGGCTGACTGGAGAAGAAAAATAGTGCTCTGTGAAAAGTATGCAAGATGACCCATTTATCATGAAAATATATATGTTTTACTTTGGACGCATTTGTGTGCTGCCCTAATTCTTCGTGCGTACTAATCATACTGTACTCAGTCTCATAGAAAAAGTGTGACATTCATACTCCTTGAGTCAGTAGCGCACTTTCGAGAGAGAAACTCGGTTGGCGTACTTTGGTGCGTATTCAATCAAAGTTCTCTCTGAAAAACCAAGAGAAAGTGCGTCATAGTCAGTCAGCGCACTTTCTTCGCGTTTGGCAATATGGCACATTTTTTCTATGTTTCGTCAGTCGGCGCAATTTTCTTACATTGGTCTGTTTGTGCACTTTCTTCCATCCTTGTTTTCTTAGGGACAAAGCTTTGGTTGGTTTTTCGATTTCTGTGTTATTGATTTGTGTGATCCTCGACTGACGAGTTTTTCGACTGTCGAGGTTTGACCTCGATGTGTGTTTTATCTTTTAGCTAGCATACTCGTGCACTTTCTTGTGAAAGCACGTCTTATTCTTTCCCGCGCACTTTTGTCAAGTACGTCGTGTTGGTTAACTTGACAAAGTGTGCCAACTTTATTTCTATGTGTTTGTGCGCCAACCTTATTTCTGTGTGTTTGTGCGCCAACCTTACTTCGGCGTGTTTGTGCGCCACCTCCTTTTGTAGCTACGCATTTTATGTCCCCTGACTTCATGAGACTTTATGTGCCCCAGACTTTATGCGGCACCCTGAGCATGCGCTTGATTAGTTCATGCATCTGACCTTCATATGTACAAATTTATGTGTCACGTCCCGATCCTGAAAGGGTCAATCATCCTCGCTGGATCCTTTACGGAACCGATTCGTCCTCGCTGGGGCGTGATGCCGTGCGAGCCTGGAGTTGCGCTCGCACAAGGCAAGAACTTGCAGTGATAGGAACCCATTTTGAAACACAATTTAGAAAACACATTCACAGATATTTGAACACAAGTGCAGGAAGAAACATGCTTTTTCATTGATAATTCAGAGTAATTTACATAGAGTTTACATTGATGCGCCTTCTTGGCTACTTGAATTGTATTACAAAAGATAACTCAAAATGCAGGGCATGCTCCATCAGATGGTCCACGTCGTTCATACATTACGCCCTTGTATAGATTGAAAGTCCAAGCCTCCAAAATGAACTGGCTCCAACTATACTTCAAAATAGAGGTGCTCCTAACGCCTCCTCGTCTATCCACTAGCGTTGTGCCATCTGAGCACCTGAAATAGATGCCCACAACGTGGGTCAGTACTCAACTTGTACTGGTGAGCGGGATGAACCCACTCGACTAAATCGACACTAGCTTATTAGGGGCGAGCATGCATTAAGATGATCTTCTATAAAGAAGTAAGTGAATTTAATTCATATCAGTTGCATGTTTTGATAGGAATAAAAATAACATTGAATCCAACCAGTACATCGGTTGCTTACTCAACCGATGCACGCCTTCCCTGCAATGAAACACAAGTATACTTACCATCTGCACATGACAATAAATTAGCATGTGTTCTATTCTATGCGGTCATTGGTGTGATCGACACCTTAGGGACTTATTCCAAGCATTAGCGGCGCGCCCTATCAGCCCGGGTAGCAAGCCCTGCTGGAGGTCCCGTAATGCATCGTAACTAGCACGAATCAAATATTTTCCTTCGGATCGATACGGTTCCAGTGTCCCGAAAATCCATTTTGAGGAAATTCTAAACCTTGTTCACAAGTTGTCCCAGATAATGCAAATGCATGAACAATTCATATATCATACAATGCATCGAAATAAATAAAAGAAGTAAAGCAGCAATATATCTCTTATGCAACAGTTCATATTTTCTCAAGTGGTGTTCAATTTTGGTATCCCATAGGTCCAAACTCTATCCGAGGTACCAGGCCGCAGCCAAAAACCAATTTCCTTTATAAACAAACTCAAATTATAAGGTGTGCAAGCATATAGTAAAATTAGTCTACAATTCTCATGTTCCTTTTTTAGTGGCTGGCATGCATTGTGGCAAAGGATTTCCTAGGCGTCCAACCGGGCATCATCTAGTGAACGTTTGAAACATTAGAGATGTGGGCGTGAAGAAGTAGGAAAGAAGGGTCCAAACCACTCACTGGTTAAGGAAAAACGTAGTTGAAACAAGGAATCCCGCCTAGCGACAATCAAGCGTCAGTTACGCGGACCTGCAACAGCACGAGCACCAATTAGAATTCTTAACTATCCTTCCTTGCCGAACTCCCCAAGAATCAAAGCTCCAAACGATAAAACCAGCAGCAAAAACTAAGCAAATCGAAAACAACACCAAATCAAAATCCCAAAGCGGCAATCAAGAAAATCAAGCAACCAAACACGAAAACTATTGGACTCGTTTCAATAGAAGCCTTTTCATGAGTTGGAAAGGATCATCGCATTTCGTCCATGGCAAGAAGATGCCGAAGATCTAAGCTATGACTCAGACGAACTAGCCACAAGCCCAATTATATAGTGCACATCCCGGTCGGATCGGGATTTGAGGTACTACATAATATACCACTAAGAAAAAGTTTTATCCCGAAACTTAAGAACAAGGCCCTACCTTCGACTGAATGAACAACGAAGGATACTTCTCCTTCATCTCCGATTCCATCTCCCAAGTTGATTCCCTAACTGTATGGTTCCGCCACAGCACGCGAACCAAGGACATCGTACGGTTGCGAAGTACTTTTTCCTTCCGGTCTAAAATCTGTACGGGCTCCTCTGAGTACGACAAGTCCGTGCGCAGTTCCAATTGTTCAAAACTAACCACATGACTCGGGTCATGCACATACTTTCGAAGTTAAGAAACATGAAATACGTCATGTACTTCAGCCAAGGCGGGAGGTAGTGCAATCTGGTACGCCATAACTGCCACTCGTTCCAGTATCTCAAAGGGGCCGACAAACCTGGGACTCAGTTTGCCCTTCACGCCGAAACGCATCACCCCACGCATCGACATCACTTTCAAGAAGACATGATCCCCGACCATGAACTCCAAAGGTCTTCGATGGGCATCAGTATAACTTTTCTGTCGGCTCTGTGCTGTGCGGAGTCTTTCCCGAATCAAGCAAACTTTCTCAACTGCCTGCTCTACCAGCTCTGGCCCGAGTACCTGCCGCTCGCCGACTTCGTCCCAACAGATTGGAGATCGACCCTTGCGCCCATATAGTGCTTCATACGGTGCCATCTGGATGCTCGATTGGTAGCTGTTGTTGTACGCGAACTCCGCCAATGGAAGGTGCGTGTCCCAACTAATCTTCAAATCGATTGCACACAGCCGTAACATGTCTTCAAGTATCTGATTTGTCCTTTCTGTCTGGCCATTAGTCTGGGGGTGGTATGCGGTACTGAACTGTAGCTTGGTTCCCAAAGCAGACTGTAGGCTAGTCCAGAAATGAGATAAGAAACGTCTGTCACGGTCAGAGACGATTGAGGTGGGTACTCCGTACAATCGAACAATCTCGTCTATGTAAATCTGTGCTAACCGATCGACGCTCCAAGTAAATTTTATAGACAGAAAGTGGGCCGATTTGGTCAAACGATCAACTATGACCCAAATCGCATCATGCCCCCGCGGCGTCTTCGGAAATCCCATAATAAAATCCATAGTGATGTTGTCCCATTTCCACTCGGGAATAGCGAGGTTCTGCAGCTCCCCGCTGGGCCTCTGATGTTCAGCTTTTACCTGTTGACAGGCCATGCACTATGACACAAAGGTCGCCATATCCCGTTTCATACCATGCCACCAGAAGGTCCTGCGTAAGTCCTTGTACATCTTAGTGCTCCCTGGATGCAAAGAATACTTCGCGTAGTGTGCTTCCGCCAAAATTTCCCTTCGGAGTTCCGGGTCGCTAGGAACACATAGCCTTCATTTCATCTGTAAGGCCCCATCTTCGTCTGCCACAAAGTCAGACGTCTTCCCTGCCGAGATCAGTCCGCGTACCTTTGCTAGGAACTGATCGCCCTCCTAAGCAGATATGATTCTATCACGTAAACTCGGTTCAAGATGGAGTGGTGCCAACTGCACTCCTTGATGCCGAACTCGAAACTCGATGCCCATCGCCTCAAGATCCCGAAGTAAATAGTTGTTTATGGATAACGAGCCCACGTGCTTTCGACTCAGAGCATCAGCAACGACGTTTCCCTTGCCCGGTGTATAAGCGATCGTCAGATCATAGTCCTTAATCAGTTCTAGCCAACGTCGCTGCCAGAGGTTCAGTTCTCGTTGGGTGAATAGATACTTGAGGCTCTTGTGATCTGTGAAGATTTTGTAAGCAACACCATAAAGATAATGCCTCCACAACTTCAGTGCAAATACAATTGTCGCCAATTCCAGATCATGTGTCGGGTAGTGTTTCTCGTGCGGCTTTAGTTGCCTGGAGGCGTACGATATTACCTTGTCCCTTTGCATGAGCACACATCCCAAGCCGAGTCCTGAAGCGTCGGTGTATATCTGAAACTCCTCTACCACATCTGGAAGTGCAAGAATCGGAGCTAAAACAAGACGCTGCTTAAGTTCCTGAAAGCTGGCTTCGCAGTCATCACTCCATTTGTATACAATCCCTTTCTGAGTAAGGCGAGTCAAAGGCGAGGCCAGTTTAGAGAAATCTTTCACGAACCTACGGTAGTATCCCGCTAGGCCCAGAAAGCGTCGAACTTCGTTGGCTGACGTAGGTTGCTTCCAGTCCACCACCGCCTCTATTTTCTTCAGGTCTACGGCGACGCCTTCTGCCGAGACGACATGACCAAGGAATGCCACGCTGTTCAACCAGAACTCACACTTGCTGAGCTTAGCGAACAACTGATGCTCTCGTAATATCTGCAGCACGATCTTTAGGTGTTCCTTATGCTCCGTCTCGTTCTTGGAATAGATTAGTATATCGTCAATGAACACGACCACAAACTTGTCCACGAACGGTCGAAACACGCGGTTCATCAGATCCATGAAAGCTGCAGGGGCATTCATCAAGCCGAACGACATCACAAGAAATTCATAGTGTCCGTATCGGGTCTTGAATGCAGATTTTTGAACATCGTCTGATTTGATTTTCAACTGGTGATACCCTGACCTGAGATCAACTTTAGAGAAAACTGTTGCACCTTGTAGCTGATCAAACAAGTCATCTATCCTTGGCAATGGGTACTGGTTTCGTACGGTCGCCTTATTCAGTTCTCGATAGTCAATACACAGCCGCATGGATCCATCTTTTTTCTTCACGAACAGCACCGGAGTGCCCTACGGAGAAACGCTTGGACGAATGTATCCTCGGTCCAATAGATCTTGTAACTGAACCTTAAGTTCCTTCAGCTCTGCTGGGGCCATTCAATAAGGTACCTTTGATATCGGTCGCGAATCCGAAAAAGTGTCAATGCTGAATTCAATCTCACGATCATGAGGCATTCCAGGCAGCTCGTTCGGGAACACATCGAGGAAATCTGCTATGACTTCAGCCTGAGCTGCATCTGCACATTCCTGCCAGGTATCTCGAACAGAAGCTAAGTACCCTTAACAGCCCGAATGCAACATACACCTAGCCGAAATTGCTGATATCACCATTGCCGTCTTCGGTGCAGCGCTGCACGAATAGTAGAAGTCTGCCTCGCCGGGTAGACGAAATACGACTCGCTTCTCTGTGCACTCGATTGTTGCATGGCAAGCACCCAACCAGTCCATACCGAGAATAATATCATAATCCTTAATGTCTAGTACAATGACATCTAAGGAAAGCTTCCTTCCTCCGATACAAATATAACCATCCCTACAGATCGCATGGACGGGCATGTTGACTCTCGAAGGGGTACTCACGCAAAGGTTCATATTTAAAGGAGTAGAAGCTAATTTATGCTCAACAGTAAAATCAGCAGATATGAAACTATGTGTAGCACCTGAATCGAATAAGACTCTAGCGGGCAATTCTCTGAAAAGTAAAGTACCTGTCACAACAGTATCGGATACAGATGCCTCATCCCGAGTCAGTGCATAGACTCGGCCTTGAGCACCCTAGCGTCGTGGGTTCACTAGCACAGCATTGGGATCACTTGCTGGAGGCCCCTTGTTCTGATTTCCATTGTTCTGATTCCCGTTGTTCTGATTCAGTCTGCCCTCCCAACAGTTAAATTGTTTGTGGCCCAGACGACCACATTTAAAATATCTAGTAACCCGACATTCATTCACTCGATGCCCTAATTTGTTGCACCTGTTGCAGTACGGTGCCTGGGATGGACCCTGTGTTCTGATGTGTGCGAACGCTTTTATGCTCCAGACCCTCCCATTTTCTGAGGCCGCTTGTTATTGTTGGTATGGGGGGTTTGCACCTCGACCTTTAGGGGATAGCGCCCAAAGATCCGCTCGCTATTCAGGGCTGCTTCATAACATTCCCTGTAGGTTTGGCATTTCTAGTTTATGACGTCCCTATGCAGATCGTCATTCAAACCTTTCTGAAAATGATAGCACCACGCCTGCTGGTTAGGCAAGAAGTGCCCAGCAAACTTAGCCAGTTTAGCAAACACTGAGTCATAATCATCGACAGACAAACTTCCATGTACCAGGTTGCTAAAATCGTCTTCTTTCTGTTGTCGCACGGCTCGGGGGATATATTATTCAATGAATGCAGATTTGAACATTTCCTAGGTGATTTTGCAGTTAGGATTGGCATCATAAATCCCTTGCTAAGTTGCCTTCCACCAATCATGCGCACGCAGTTCTAGTTGAACCAATGCACAGGCCACTCGCTTGGATCCCCTAATGCCAACCAGATTGAAGAGTCCTTCCAGCTTTGCAATCCATCCCATCACCACGTCCGGTTCTGCTCGTCCGTTGAACGTTGGTGGATGCATTTTAGTGAACTCTGCTGCACGGTAGGTGTTCCTAGCTGGAGGTTGAGTTTCTTCTAACTCATCGTCTACCTCTACGGCCGACGGCGTGACAGGCGTCACTGTGGCCCCTCCGTTGCTGGGTACCAAGGATGCAATCAGTTGCATCATGGTATCCATCTGCTTTTGTTGAGCAGCAAACTGCGCCTGTTGAGTAACGGCTTATTTTTGCTGCACCTCCATGAGATGCATAAGCCGTTCCGCCATACCGGTAGAACCCGCTCCTCCGGATTCTCCAAAATTTGCTGGATCGCTCTGAATGGGCTGAGCACTGCTGGCAGTTGTAGTATTTTTCTTTGCCATGGCTACAAAAGAGAGTATCTTGTCAACACTCCAAAAATGATAGATTTTATATCTATGGGTTCATTGTATAGGCGACTCATCTCATGCAGCGGACGCCTAACGCAACTCAATTAAGAGGCGCATCAAACCCCTATATAATTTTTTTGAAATCCCAAGGAAGTGAAGCCGTGCTCTGATACCAATATGTCACGCCCCGATCCCGAAAGGGTCAATCGTCCTCGCTGGATCCTTTACATAACCGATTCGTCCTCGCTGGGGCGTGATGCCGTGCGAGCCTAGAGTTGCGCTCGCACAAGGCAAGAACTTGCAGTGATAGGAACCCATTTTGAAACACAATTTAGAAAACACATTCACAGATATTTGAACACAAGTGCAGGAAGAAACATGCTTTTTCATTGATAATTCAGAGTAATTTACATAGAGTTTACATTGATGCGCCTTCTCGGCTACTTGAATTGCATTACAAAAGATAACTCAAAATGCAGGGCGTGCTCCATCAGATGGTCCACGTCGTTCATATATTATGCCCTTGTATAGATTGAAAGTCCAAGCCTCCAAAATGAACTGGCTCCAACTATACTTCAAAATAAAGGTGCTCCTAACGCCTTCTCGTCTATCCACTAGCGTTATGCCGTCTGAGCACCTGAAATAGATGCCCACAACGTGGGTCAGTACTCAACTTGTACTGGTGAGCGGGATGAACCCACTCGACTAAATCGACACTAGCTTATTAGGGGCGAGCATGCATTAAGATGATCTTCTATAAAGAAGTAAGTGAATTCAATTCATATCAGTTGCATGTTTTGATAGGAATGAAAATAACATTGAATCCAACCAGTACATTGGTTGCTTACTCAATCGATGCACGCCTTCCCTGCAACGAAACACAAGTATACTTACCATCTGCACAAGACAATAAATTAGCATGTGTTCTATTCTATGCGATCATTGGTGTGATCGACACCTTAGGGACTTATTCCAAGCATTAGCGGTGTGCCCTATCAGCCCGGGTAGCAAGCCTTGCTGGAGGTACCGCAATGCATTGTGACTAGCACAAATCAAATATTTCTCTCCGGATCGATACGGTTCCAGTGCCTCGGAAAGCCGTTTCGAGAAAATGCCAAACCTTGTGCACAAGTTGTCCCAGACCATGCAAATGCATGAACAATTCATATATCATACAATGCATCAAATTAAACAAAAGAAGTAAAGCAGCAATATATCTCTTATGCAACAGTTCCTATTTTCTCAAGCGGTGTTCCGATTTTGGTATCCCATAGGTCCAAACTTTATCCAAGGCACCAGGCCGCAACCAACAACCAATTTCCTTTATAAACAAACTCAAATTATAAGGTTTGCAAGCATATAGTAAAATTAGTCTACAATTCCCATGTTCCTTTCTTAGTGGTTGGCATGCATTGTGGCAAAGGATTTCCTAGGCATCCAACCGGGCATCATCGAGTGAACGTTTGAAACATTAGATATGTGGGCGTGAAGAAGTAGGAAAGAAGGGTCCAAACCACTTATTGGTTAAGGGAAAAGGTAGCTGAAACAAGGAATCCCTCCTAGCGACGATCAAGCGTTAGTTACGCGGACCTGCAACAGCACGAGCACAAATTAGAATTCTTGCCTATCCTTCCTTGCCGAACTCCCCAAGAATCAAAGCTCCAAACGATAAAACCAGCAGCTAAAATCAAACAAATCGAAAGCAACACCAAATCAAAATTCCAAAGCGGCAATCAAGAAAACCAAGCAACCAAACACGAAAACTATTGGACTCATTTCAATAGAGGCCTTTCCATGAGTTGGAAAGGATTATCGTATTTCATCCGTGGCAAGAAGATGCCAAAGATCTAAGCTACGACTCAGACGGACTAGCCACAAGCCCAATTATATAGTGCACATCCCGGTCGGATCAGAATTTGAGGCACTACATTATGTGCATGTTATCCTTAGTGACCCCATGCGTGCACGTAGTGCTTTTTTTATGTGTTCACTTATCCTATTTGAAATGTTTCTAGTTATCCTCTGTGTGGTTTATCCTGGTATTGTTGGTGCTATGATTCTAAGGAACAATGGACTTAGAAACTAGACCTCATGATAGACATGACCATGTGCTAAGATTGGCTTCATACATGGCATGAATATGTGTTGGACTTGAGATTTTCTCGGTGAACCAGATTAAGTGAATAGTGACTAACCGGCTATGTGCATGACATAATCTTCGGGTTATAATATGATCAAGATTCATGTGACCCAATGATAATTAATAATTGGACTCAAATTTTGTATCCGTGTTGATACGATTATTGCTTGATAAAGTTCCTGATCTAATGTGCATTGAGGTACGATATATCGTGTTACGTGTTAAAGTAATTATATTTGGGATGTGCATCGAGAATGCTCCAAATTCTTGAATGCATGATACTATAAATATACTATTTTCCCCAGCACGGGCATGATATGTGAGTCTAATACCAAAGTGTAGCTAGGATATTGATTTATTGAATATTACATACACGCTCGGGTGAATCCAGATTAAACTTCCATAGATTCGTATCTAGCGTGCTCATACTTTGTACGACATCTTAAGGGAAATTCTCATATGACCATGCCTTGAGATTTTTGAACACAATATAGGGTTAATTAAGCAACTAAAAGTGTAGTAACATGGAAAAAAAGGTATCCCGAGATCATGCCAATGAACCTTCCCATAGAGATTCAATCTAAGTGCGTTGTGGATTGGCCACCACAGATACTATATATCATTTGTCTTAGTGGAGTGCAGTATCTGACCTATTATAAATATGTCGAGCCACTGTTCCACTATAGGAACATTGGAACCGCTAATATCATATTTTTAGCACAGTGACCCTACGGGGAACTGGTGCAATTCGTGAAGTACCTGTATATTCATCTATTTGGCTAGGTTAGCTCATGTTCCGCAATAGCATGATATGAGGATACATATTATGCATTATTATGATAAAACCTCAAACTCCACAAATAGCAAGCTGTACAAGTGATTGACCGATTTTATTAATTGGACTTGGTTGTGATTGTATTATTTTGTTAGTAGCCTAGGGGAATGGACTGTCATATTGTGATGGATTCAACCATTATCCTTGTTTAGTTTTAGAGTTGGGCCTTTGTGCTAGGATATGCTATGGACCTACGCTACAATGCAGAACTATTATATATATTTATTGCTTTGGGTTTTGTTCTTCTTTTCGTGCTTCCTTTGTGGTACTTGCTATTTGGGGTCTAACCCCACTGGTTTTTTATGGCCAAGTTTCAAGCCAGCACCCGAGGATCCAGCGTACTTTCTCCCGACTCATGGTGCATACCAGGAACATGGCCGACGAGGATAATGAGTTGGTCCCTTTATTTACTACTCGTCTTTTTGTAAACTATATTCTCTTGGGCGTTTAGCCAACCGACAACTATTAGCCAACAAATCTGGATACTAGTTTCTTACATGGTTGTATATATTCAAACTGCAGCTGATTCACTGTCATGTATACCTTGATCTTGCATCTGGCATATCATTCAGTATCGCCAGATCTCTAAAGAACATTCTGATGTGGCGTTTGGGATGCCCTACTGCTTATTCTAAAGTTTTCTATATTAATGCTTCTTGTTTGAATGATTGAGACATAAAAGTTCTTAACCCTAGGAAACTTGATTGTAACATGAACCCTATTTTCTAGTTATAGTCGTGATCTTCGTACGATGTATAGTAACTTGTACGGGATAGCTGGCCATGTCCGTCTCTGTATTCTGGTACTGGTGTGTGACAAGGTTTTAGTGGTGGCCCATGCAGGTCTGTGTTCTGAAAACTTGTAGGGTATCATAGTCATAAGAGTCTCAATCAAATATGATTCTTCTTGAAATTCTGAATTTGTCCTCTTCGATACTCAACTTAAAATTTTCCAGATTGGTTGCTTCCTTGTTTATTCCCGTCATGTACTTGATATTTCTTGTGCTATTCTTTAAGGTTTCCCCTCCTCCAGATATTGCAGCAGCAAGAGAGGCAGTGTTGCCAGAGGAATGAGGTCATGTAGAACCTCAGTCAGGGATCCAAGTTGTCACGCCCCAGTCCTAAAATACGTAGGATTAGGAATACGTAAGCATGCCAGCCGTATGTATATGGCAACTCCAATATGTGGATACCATAATACACACGTACGCGGTAATATGAATATTAACTCACATGTGGTATATATATTGTCACAAGTCACAGAATATACTAATCTCATCCACAAAATAAGTCATAGTAAAGAAATAACTAAACCAGAATAATGAGTCTGAATAATCTAAAATTTATAGTCGGGTGGAGACAAATCCACTACCAAGGACTATAGCAATACTAAAATGAGATAGGAGGCTAAATCTCCAATATAAAATAAGATGATGATAGAAGTGTATCAGCTAAGAGAATCCATCGCTAGAGATAATCAAAGATGCTCAGAAGGTAAGACCTTCTCGGCAGAAAATAATGCATTAGGTTCTGGCCCGTACTCCTGCGTATACTCCTGATCGTCTATACTTGGCAAGGGACCAGGTCCTCAGAGGGACGTATCAAGATACATAGAAGCATGCCAATTAAATACAGTAAAATATGTATAATAGATACAAAATATATAAGTATGTTGTACTAGACAATCTATATGAATATGCATAGTGAGGACAATTTTTCGACGTTTGGGCATGGGTAGGCTACTCTATCTAATCTCACAACTCACACACACGTCCATGAACATCACCAGCCGTCATACCGCGAGGGTAGCGACCATCGTGACACCATCGGCCGACATGCCACGAGGGTAGAGACCATCGGGACACAACTACCATAGTGCGTGCTAGTTACTACGGTTTACCAGAGTGGTTATAGCCCATACGCCTACTGATTGTCCTCCCCTCCCATGATACTATGTGTCAAGTACGTGTCAACATATATAATATATAATTATGACTAAAAAAAAAATACACATACAATGAATATATGAAAATATAATAAGCATGTAAAGTACTGTAAGCAATTTGACAAGGTATATTTGCCTGGCAAGAAAGCTGCAAACTGTAAGCGTCCAGATGTCAAGCACAAGGGGTCATAAACTATGGCCTCAGAACGAACGTCTCCGGATTCTGAAATAAACATCACCAACGTTCCCAGAATAAGCGAGATAGTCAGAAAATACTATCCTTTCATCCAATTTAGATACAGGGGCAAAACGATAATTTTGGGTCAAAGCGGGATCCACATGTGGTCCACTTTGCACCGAAATGGGTGCCAGAGGTAAAAATCTCTAAATAGGAAAAATTATAAGTCAAACACATTCTAAACGTCCATACAAACTCAACGGTATGTCCAATTTTGGATTTCGGTGAGCCGTACACAAATTCGCCCTTAAAGTCTACCGTGAGGCCCACAAATAGGTGGCTTGGTCAACTATCTCAGAATCGCGTGAAATTTGGGTCACAGGACCAACGTGATACTATGAATCCACAAGTTTTGTCACATTCCAACGAGCGTACACAAAATGGTACGATATTTTATAAAAATTGTGATACGGGAACTTTTTACGGATACGGGTTGATTCTGACGCGCACATACGTCCAAATCAGTTTTCGCAAAAGCCCATATGTTAGGACATATCATACGCACATTTCGGTGTAATTGGTACTCGTTGAGACAGTTCCGTTTGGCAGGGCGCGCTCCGTATCACAATTTTTAATATTTTAAAAATAAGTTTTTCATGAGTTTCAACCCAATTTATCTCTGAATTTAACACAAAATAAAACAATCTAATTAATAGGGAATGATCTCGGTTATATAGAATTCATCTAGCAAAAAGTAGATTTAGATTTGGATGTCTGTGTTGGGAGAATTTAGTCTCTAAACATAGGTCATCGAACAGTTCACAGGAGTAAAAAAAATAGTTTTTTCTCAACTTGGCTTCGATTTCTACCTAGTGTTTAACGTTGTTCGATTGAAACTAATTAACGAGGTTTAGAGAGGGATAGGTTGTGATCATATCGGCGAAGACGAATCCGAAATCGAGCGAGAGATGCGATGGGAAACAGTACGTGAAGAGGCGGTCGTCGCTGTCAACTCCAGCTGCGGGTGTCCGCACGGTTACGCGGGCGACGATGACGTGGCCGGCGTAGGCGCTGGGTTCCGGTGGCTGCGCGGTCGTTGAACGTCGCACAGGGTTATAGGGGGTAGGAGTCGAAGGCTAGGGTTAGGTTTATAGTAGAGGATATATATATATATTATATATATATATTATATATATATATATATATATATATATATATATATATATATATATATATATATATATATATATATATATATATATATATATATATATAGAGAGAGAGAGAGAGAGAGGGAAGCGGTCATGGGTTAGAGGGAGAAACGGGTCTGCTCGCGGGTTCTAGGTAGCAGCGGTTAGTTTAGGCTTAGGAATTTTGTTTAAGGCTTTAGGAAATAGGCTTAGGGTTAGCTTTAGGCATAAGGCTTTACTTTAAGGTTTTAGTTTTTAAGGTTTTCTTTCTTCTTTTTATTTTATTTTCTTATTAATACTATTATTTATATATATATGTATATACGGTATAAAAGTTCCAAAAATTTATTAGTACATTCTAAATCCATCATCCTTCTACAAGATTTCCTTAATAAAATAAAATATAATAATAGTTTTATTCCATAAACTCTAGATGAGTAATTACCTAGGTAATTAATTCAATTAAAATTTGTTTTCTAATTACTAAAAAATAAGGTAATTAAATGATAAATTAAATAAATATAATATTTAAAATTAGGGAATTTTACATTCTACCCAACTTATAAAAAATTTCTCCTCGAAATTAACACTAACTCATATTCATAATAAATCACTATAGCTATTACACTTCATTGCTATCTAGCAGTGCTTGGTCATAATCAGCCATTCTATCACTTTTCTCCTTTATTGTCTATACACTATTCTTTTATTCTCTAACTCGACTACACTACCCAACTTACAAGAATTCTACTAGTAGTCAAAGTCTCTTGAGGCTATTGTCTAGGTTGTAAGACGAATTTATTCATTAGGTTGAGAATTTTGGGATACCTGTCTTGAATCTCATAACTATGATTTTTTTCCGTAACCATCAATTATCGTAGTCTAATACTGCCACGCCACCTGGCAAGTATGGCTGCAAGTAATTCGACTACTCTACCATAATCGTCTAGCTACAGCTGTTGCTACCCCGCCAGCGATTTGTCGTAGTCATCAGTTTGTAACAAGTGCCTTCAAATCTTTCCTAAGCTTAGTCTAAGTTTTAGGGCAAAAATTAAGGTCTTGACTAACTTATATAACTATTAGAAGTATAAACTAATTCAATAATCCAACTAATTAACGTTGGACTAAAAGATGCTACTTAAGGTTTAAAAATAATAAGAGGACGCAGATATTGCTATAGTGCATATACATAAGGGTTATCATTATGAACTTATCTTTTAGTTATCAATCATTACTAACCCATTTATGTTTTAATTAATAAAATAAAGGGTGAGGTTGGAGTAAATCAAATAATTCATAATGGCACAAAAAGATGCAACTATGATAGGAAGAATAAAGCACGGAA
This sequence comes from Iris macrosiphon, assembly GCA_036927795.1. Taxonomy (NCBI): domain Eukaryota; kingdom Viridiplantae; phylum Streptophyta; class Magnoliopsida; order Asparagales; family Iridaceae; genus Iris; species Iris macrosiphon. The sequence goes on along the minus strand of JAYESA010000013.1, from coordinate 36,437,954 downwards.
TAAGGAATGGATATGGAAGAGAAGGTGTCACGCCTCAGTCCTAAAATACGTAGGACTAGGACACGTAAGTATGCCAGCTGCCTGTATATGGCAACTCCAATATATGGAAATCATAATACATGCGTACGCTGTATAATGAACAATAATTCACAAGTGGTAAAACTATCACAAGTCACAGGGTATAATCTAAATCTCATCCACAGAAATCAAATATAAATGAATAACCAATAACCATGTAACTAGATCTCGATATAAAGTATCTAAAGATGACAATCGGATGGAAACAAATCCACTGCCGAAATAGAATATAAAATGAACAAGATAAATACCATATAAGTATAACATCTAACAATCACGAGGCTCGAAGAGAAGACATCCTCGGAATATATATAACCTGTCCGGATCTGCGCTCCTGCGAATACTCATGAACATCTACACCTAGAAAGGGACCAGGTCCTCAGAGCGACATAACAAGATACATAGAAGCATGCCATAAAGTAAATACTGAATAAATAAAGGGGGTGTGCTAACCATCTAAGTGAATGCAATTTGAGGACAACATTGGTACGTATGGAAAAGTGTAGGCTAGACATATACTGACGCAATTCACCAATCGTCATGACTGACTAGTATATGTCATATATGCCCCCAGACCATGGGCACTCTAATAATGTCCATCTCCGAGAAGCATGGTATCTGAAATAGTATAACGTCCAACGTTCTTTAGAGTGTGGTATCTGCAAAAATAACAAGTGACGTCCAACACTCTAAGGAATGTGGTATCTGCAATATATATATACGTTCGTATCACTCCGTCGAGTGCGGTATCTGTATAAAGGAGGTGGGTGTCCCATACGCCTACTAGTCGTCCTCCCCGCCCAATGATCTATGCATGTTGTATCCACAACACGCTTCAGCCACTACGTCGAGGCGTCGTAACTCTGGCTCATAGTCTATCGTTAGAACAATGGTCCAACCTTACAACCAAACAAGGACAAGGATTGGACCTTCGTACCACAATATTCTATGCTCCGACTACTAATAACTGCTAAGTCTTATATCATGCATCGCTAATAGCAGTTATTCCCTATCCGTCGTACGCCTACACGTACAGGTGGACAACCACATACGCAAGTCCGTGCCCTACATAAGACTCACAACATGTGTAGAAATGTGTCAAGGCCTAGGGAGTTATATCGATAACTCCACAACTTTAGGTGGGTCTACTAGACACTAGGTCAGACACAAGTCCTAACGTCAACGCATTCATTGACTGCACCCGAGTCTCTCTCGGATGCACACAGTTATATAATATTAAAATAAATAAACATGTAGCTAAATATATAACTAAATTTAAACAGTACAACAAAAGTAAGGTATACTTGCCTGGCAAGAGAGCTGCAAAATGTAACGTCCAGATGTCAAACACCAAGAGTCAGAAACTATGGCCTCAGAATGAACGTCTTCGAATGCTGAAATAAACATCACCAACGTTCCCAGAATAAGCAAAATAGCTAGAAAACACTATCCTTTCGTCCAATTTGGACACAGGGGCAAAACGATAATTTTGGTCAAATCGGGGTACACTAGTGGCCCACTTTGCACCGAAAAGTATGCCAAGGGTAAAGGTCTATAAATGGGACAAATTATAGTTCAAACAAACTCTAAATGTCAGTACGAACTCAACGGTATGTCCAGATGTGGATTCCAATGAGCCGAACACAATTTCGCCCGAAAAGTCAATGGCGGGGCTCGCCAATTGGCGACTTGGTCAACTGTCTCAGAATTACGTGAAAATTGGGTCACAGGACCGTCGTGATACCATGAGTCCAGTGGAGTAAGTTTTGTCGTATTCTGACGAGCGTGTACAAAATGCGCACAACTTTTGTAAAATTTACGATATTGAAAATTTGCTGCGGATACCGGCTGATTCCGACGTGCACACGCGTCCAAATCAATTTTCGCGAATTCTCACATGTTCGGGTATACTGCGCGCACTTTTTGGTACACTGACGGTCCCGTTTGGCGGGGCGCGCTCCGTTTCACAATTTTTGGAATTTGGAAAAAGTAACTTTTTGGATTTTACTACCTAATTTATTTTAACATACAGCAACAAATAAAATATTGTATTTGACAGAAAATAAAATAGGTTAGGTGGTATTCGCATACCAACAAGAAAAATCGAATTCGGATCTCTGTGGTAGAAGATACAAGTCCGAGTACAGGGGTGGTTGCAACAGAATTTCTGGAATTTAGAAAGTGGTCATTTTTTCTCGACTTAGAGTCAATTTTTACCTAGGGTTGCGCGTGGTTCGAGATGAACTAATATACAAATATGGAAGGGGGATAGGTGAGGATCATACCAGCGAAGACGGGGTCGAGTTTGGTCGAGCAGGAGCGCAGAAAACGGGACATAAACACAGGTACGCTGTTCTGTCTCGCGTACACGGCGTCGCGGTGTGCGGTCAGCTCCGGTGCATGGCGGCGGCTTTGAGGTGGAGAGGGAGGATTTGGGTTAGGGCTTGGGAGAGTGGGTTACATATATATATATAGGGAGAGAGAGAGAGTCGGTGGAAGGGGGGAATTGTATGCGGGGGGGGGGGGGGGGGGGGGGCGGGGGAGATGCAGTGGTATTCAATACCACTGCTGCCGCTGTTTCTTTCTTATTCTTCTTCCCTTTCTTTCTTTACTTTCTTTCTTTCCTTTTCTTACTTTGCTGCTATTGCTTCCTTTCTTTCCTTCTTTGTTTCTTTTCTTTCTTAGTTGCTAAGTTATGCTTTTGGGTTTGGGGCATGGGTTGCGGTTTTGGGTTTGGATCCATTAAGGATCCAAACCCATTTTCTATTTCTTTTTCTTTTTCTTTTTCTTTATCAAAAAATAATAATATATACATATATATATATATATATATATATATATATATATATATATATATATACATATATATACCTATAAAATTCTAGAAAAAATATATTTGTGCACACCATTAAACTAGCAACTGTCCAAAGGGTCTCCTACATGGAATAAATTAGGAAAAATTTATAAAGGCTCCAAAAATCTCCTAGATGCACAAACACCTCAAATAAAAATTAAATTAAATTTATTTTCTCTATTTAACCTCTAATTACTAATAATAAATTAAATAATAAAATAAAATAATAAAATACGGTTTAATAAAAATTGGGGTTTCATAATCTACCCAACTTATAAGAATTTTGTCCTCGAAATTAAAACTAAGCCACGGTAGAAAGTCAAGGATGGTATAAGGTATAAATTAACAAATTAATTTTATACCTCGGTCAACGAATAGGCTCGAAAAACATTTTTGCATGTCGTTCTCGCGCTCCCAAGTTGATTCTCCTGGCGCACCATGCTTCCATGCCACACGGACCAAGGGAATAGACTGGTTCCCCAATACTTTCTCTCGACGATCAAGGATTCCCACAGGTTGCTCTTGATACGATAAGCTCGACCCAATGGTGATCTCCGAATGGTCGAGAACATAACCGTTGTCTGCCATATATCGCCTGAGCTGTGACACATAGAATACGTCATGTACTCCCTCAAGGATAGGTGGTAGCGCAAGTCGATATGCCACTTCTTCCACTATTTCTAGCACGTCAAATGGTCCAATATATCTTGGACTCAACTTGTCGCCCCCTCCGAATCAAATAGTGCCTCTGGTAGGTGATATCCTCAAGAAGATATGATCGTCCTCTTTGAATTCCAAGGGACGATGATGACGGTCTGCTCACTACTTCTGTCTGTCTTGCACTACTCGCAAGTGTCCTTGTATCTTCTTAACTGTCTCTACGGTGTTGACCACCAATTTCGGTCCCAGAATCTGACGTTCTCCTACGTCACTCCAACACACAGGTGACCTACACTTTCTTCCATACAATGCTTCAAACGGAGCCATCTGGATACCCGCTTGATAGCTATTATTGTAAAAAAACTCCACAAGATGTATGTGGTCCTCCCATGATCCTCCAAAGTCTAAATAGTACGTTCTGACTGCCTATATGTCTGCGGTTGATAAGATATACTGGTCTTCAGACGAGTTCCAAGACTCTCTTGCATGCTCCTTCAAAAGTGCGATATGAAATGCGAATTCCTGTCTGATACAATATTGACTGGTATGCCGTGCAATCTCACGATCTGCCTCATATATAAGTCAGCTAAAGCTTCTATAGACTGGCCAACTCTAAAAGGTAAAAAATGTGCTGACTTGGTGAGTCGGTCCACTATTACCCATACTGCATTTCTTCCACTTGGACTCTTGGGAAAACCCGTGACGGAGTCCACATTGATGTGCTCCCACTTCCACTCTAGAAATCGAAAGTGGTTGCAATAATCCCGCTATTCTCTGGTGCTTCGCCTTTACTTGTTGATATATCAGGCATTTAGCTACAAATCGAGCTATCTCTCTTTTCATTCTATGCCACCAAAAGTGTTACCGTAAGTCACGATACATCTTGGTGTCTCCAGGATGAATAGAATATATCGAACTATGAGCTTCTGTCATCAGCTCATGTCGAATCTCTCCATTTGGAATATAAAGACGATCACCACATCGTAATGTCCCATCTGCTACGGTTAAAATTACTTCAATGTCAAGCTCTTGTAAGTCCTCCAATGATTCTCTCTGTGCTGTCAAGAAATAAGCTGTTGGCCTCCAGTTTAACGCGTCTACTACAACGTTAGCCTTGTTTGGGTGATAATGTAGCTCTATCTCGAAGTCTTTCATCAATTTCAAGACATCGGCGTTGCCTCATATTTTAATTCCTTCTGTGTGAAGACGTACTTTAGGCTTTTATGGTCTGTATAGATCTCCACTCGTTCCCCATATAAGTAATGTCTCCATAGCTTCAGAGCAAATACAACGGCTGCAAGTTCCAGGTCATGAGTTGGATAATTCTTCTCATGCACTCGTAACTGTCTATATGCATATGCAATCATCTTACCATGCTGCATCAATACGCATCCCAAGCTTTTTCCTGATGCGTCTGTAAATCACATAACCTCCTGATCCTGATAGAATAGTCAATACTGGTGCTGTGGTCAGTCGCTTCTTCAACTCCTCGAAAGCGGCTTGATACTCGTCGGTCCATATGAATTATTGATCCTTACAAGCCAACCGAGTCATAGGTGCTGTTATCCATTCAGAAGTCAGTCAATTGTCCATCCAGGTAAAATCTATTGATACCCCATGATAGCAAAATGATACATTCTTCATCGAAACACTTGAGTTCTGAACTTGACCAAAGTTATGAGGCAAAAATTTTATGCTGCCATAGTGATGCATGTATCAGGAAGGTAATAAAATATAGGTAGGTAGAGAAGGGTCATTTCTAAAGGTAGTACAATTTTAAACTGAAATCAAATCTAATAATAGAGCTTGGTAATTTCTTAAGAAATAAACAAAAATGGTTACAGAAATAATACACTTTTTGTACTTATACTAAGCACGAGGCTTCGTCTTTCCGAAATAAGGGAAGACGAAAAACAATAATCAAGAGTTCAAGGGGGAGGTAATAGATTAGAAGTGTGGGCATCAAGACGTTTAAAGAATTTAATGGGAATTTGTCAAGGCAGTTGTGGATTGAAATATTATTTTGGAGACATATCTAGAGGGCAAGTACATTCGTCCACTAATCACTATATATCTCAATCCACGTAAAGTAGTTATGCGAAGGGCGAACCAACCGTACTATGGTTGATCAGACCGTAATACACTGATTCTGAAATGTATTAGTGTAGTACTCCAATAATACATATATCATGAACAAGCTCGATAAAGAATAAGCTTATAAAACCAGGCTATAATAGCAGCATAAGTCAAGGTAGTACAGCAAATATAAGTACGCTAGATTATGATGAGAGAAATTATAAAATAATTCAAGTTCACAAAAAGATAAGACTTTACAATATCTACAGGTGTCATACTAACTCCTGGTCTAAGTCGTTAATCGACCAAATAGGGGTATGGGCCTCTAAGTTCTTACAGTCTTAATAAACACTATCGTCTTATGCTAGTATACAGTTAATGTCGTTCAATTATACTACAATAATGAGTCAAGAGGACTATGTGTTACTAGGTTGTGAGGCATACTATCCAACTTAAATTAATAAACTAATACTGTAACTGCCTTAAAGGAGATCCTACAAAATAACCTGGTCCTGGTAAATAAAGTAGAACTCTTATTAGGGTACACGAGGAAAAGATGTTGGTACTCATTAAGGTCTTCTATTGCATTATAATGGCCATCTTAAATCTTAATCGTAGTAATTATAGAACAAGTGTCTATAGTAAGAAAGAAAAGTTACTGGCCTCAAGAGAAAAATGGTATATAACTCGTATCGAGGTGTGGTACAAGTTACGCGATTTAAAACTAAGGGATAACCATTAGGTCATAATCTACAAGAATAACTTAAACTATCAAGTTCTAACTACGTATCACCTAAATAAAAATTCAAGAGTAACCACTGTAATCCTAGCAAACTATATATCCTAACTTAGAATAAAATCCCTTGGTCTTACAATCAGAAGTGTCAGGTGGCACGAATTGAAGGATGACGAATAGAAGAACATAATTAGTCGTCGCACAAAAGCGAGCGCTAAGGGTTCAGAGGAAAAAGTCATAAATAGAGAGACTCTGGATAATGTTATGGTTTCTCTAAGGGGAAAGTGGTATACTAATCTTTGTGGTATGACCAAGGGAATATTCTATCCATTTCTCGTGGCTTTCTAAGATACTGTTCTGCTACTATAAGATAAGGTGCTAAAGTTGTAGCTCTCTAGTACTCTCTCACCATGAAAAGTAAGGTTCAGTCCTAATGTTTAACCTTGGATTCTATTGGTTCCTCAATACTAGGTTCAAACATTATGGTCAAATTTCAAACTAATCCTAGTAGTGTTTATACTACTTTCAAGTCATACATAATACATCAAGGGATATTGGTAAATTAATCTATAGGTAAGTGATGGTAGGGTTCATTAGGTAATACGGAAGGCTAGGGTTCATTAAGTATCCTAAACTTAGTGATGTGTCAATGCCCTAGTGGTATTCTTAAATAAGAATGTTACCCTAAGTATCATCCTATCAACAGGGATTCCTATATTCTAGCAGGGGCTATACTCAAGGAATTATCAGGGAAGCACATGAATCAAGCAAGATGCGATTATTCAAATGGAATGGATTGGAAAGAAGATGAGTCATAGTCAAATATGGATGAGATCCTATATTCTAGTCCTAGGTGCATGCTTACTCGGTACAGTAACGTAACCGAGACAATATGCTCTGACCTGCATGGGCCACCACTAAAAACATGTCATGTCCCAGTCCCAAAATACGTAGGACTAAGACACGTAAGCATGCCAGCCGCCTGTATATGGCAACTCCAATATATAAAAACCATAATACATGCGTACGCTGTATAATGAACAATAATTCACAAGTGGTAAAACTATCACAAGTCACAGGTATAATCTAAATCTCATCCACAGAAATCAAATATAAATGAATAACCAATAACCATGTAACTAGATCTCGATATAAAGTATCTAAAGATGACAGTCGGATGGAAACAAATCCACTGCCGAAATAGAATATAAAATGAACAAGATAAATACCATATAAGTACAATATCTAACAATCATGAGGCTCGAAGAGAAGACCTCCTCGAAATATATGTAACATTTTCGGATCTGCACTCTTGCGAATACTCATGAACATCTACATCTGGAAAGGGACCAGGTCCTCAGAGGGACATAACAAGATACATAGAAGCATGCCATAAAGTAAATACTGAATAAATAAAGGGGGTGTACTAACCATCTAAGTGAATGCAATTTGAGGACAACATTGGTACGTAGGGGAAAGTGTAGGCTAGACATATGCTGACGTAATTCACCAATCGTCATGACTGACTAGTATATGCCACATATGCCCCCAGACCATGGGCACTCTAATAACGTCCATCTCCGAGGAGCATGGTATCTGAAATAGTATAACGTCCAACGTTCTTTAGAGTGTGGTATATGCAAAAATAACAAGTGACGCCCAACACTCTAAGGAATGTGGTATATGCAATATATATATACGTCCGTATCACTCCGTCGAGTGCGGTATCTGTATAAAGGAGGTGGGTGTCCCATACGCCTACTAGTCGTCCTCCCCGCCCAATGATCTATGCATGTTGTATCCACAACACGCTTCAGCCACTACGCCGACGCATCGTAACTCTGGCTCATAGTCTATCGTTAGAACAATGGTCCAACCTTACAACCAAACAAGGACAAAGATTGGACCTTCGTACCACAATATTCTATGCTCCGACTACTAATAATTGCTAAGTCTTCTATCATGCATCTCTAATAGCAGTTATTCCCTATCTGTCGTACGCCTACACGTACAGGTGGCCAACCAAATACGCAAGCCCGTGCCCTACATGAGACTCACAACACGTGTAGAAATGTGTCAAGGCCTGGGGAGTTATACCGATTACTCCACAACTTTATGTGGGTCTGCTAGACACTCGGTCAGACACAAGTCCTAATGTCAACGCATTCATTTCTGCACCCGAGTCTATCTCGGACGCGCACAGTTATATAATATTAAAATAAATAAATATATAGCTAAATATATAACTAAATTTAAACAGTACAACAAAAGCAAGGTATACTTGCCTGGCAAGAGAGCTGCAAAATGTAACGTCCAGATGTCAAACACCAAGAGTCGGAAACTATAGCCTCAGGATGAACGTCTCCGGATGTTGAAATAAACATCACCAACGTTCCCAGAATAAGTAAAATAGCTATAAAATACTATTCTTTCATCCAATTTGGACACAGGGGCAAAACGGTAATTTCGGTCAAATCGGGATCCACTAGTGGCCCACTTTGCACCGAAAAGCGTGCCAAGGGTAAAGATCTCTAAAAGAGATAAATTATAGGTCAAAAAAACTCTAAATGTCAGTACTAACTCAACGGTATGTCCAGATGTGGATTCCGATGAGTCGAACACAATTTCGCCCGAAAAGTCAACTGTGGGGCCCGCCAATTGGCGACTTGGTCAACTATCTCAGAATTGTGTGAAAATTGGGTCACAGGACCGGCGCGATACCACGAGTCCAGTGGCGCAAGTTTCGTCGCATTCTGACGAGCGTGCACAAAATGCGCACGACTTTTGTAAAAGTCACGATATTGGAATTTGCTGCGGATACCGGCTGATTTCGACGCGCACACGCGTCCAAATCAATTTCTGTAAATTCCCACATGTCCAGGTATACTGCGCGCACTTTTTGGTACACTTGGTACACAGCGGGGCGATCTCGTTTGGCGGAACGCGCTCCGTTTCACAATTTTTGGAATTTAGAAAAAGTAAGTTTTTGGGTTTTACTACCTAATTTATTTTAACATACAGCAACAAATAAAATATTGTATTTGACAGAAAATAAACTAGGTTAGGTGGTCTTCGCATACCAACAAGAAAAACTGAATTCGGATCTCTGTGGTGGGAGATACAAGTCCGAGTACAGGGGTGGTTGCAACAGAATTTCTGGAATTTAAAAAGTGGTCATTTTTTCTTGACTTGGAGTCGATTTTTACCTAGGATTGCGCGTGGTTCGAGATGAACTAATATACAAATATGGAAGGGGGATAGGTGAGGATCATACCGGCGAAGACGGGGTCGAGTTTGGTCGAGCAGGGGCACGGGAAACGGGATATGAACACAGGTATGCTGTTCTGTCTCGCAAGGACGGCGTCGCGGTGTGCGGTCGGCTCCGGCGCATGGCGGCGGCTTTGAGGTAGAGAGGGAGGATTTGGGTTAGGGCTTGGGAGAGTGGGTTACATATATATATAAGGAGAGAGAGAGAGAGAGAGAGTCGGTGGAAGGGGGGAATTGTACGCGGGGGGGGGGGGGGGGGGGGATGCAGTGGTATTCAATACCACTGATGCCGCTGTTTCTTTCTTATTCTTCTTCCCTTTCTTTCTTTACTTTCTTTCCTTTTCTTACTTTGCTGCTGTTGCTTCCTTTCTTTCCTTCTTTGTTTCTTTTCTTTCTTAGTTACTAAGTTATGCTTTTGGGTTTGGGACATGGGTTGCGGGTTTGGGTTTGGATCCATTAAGGATCCAAACCCGGATCCAAACCCATTTTCTATTTCTTTTCTTTATCTTTATCTTTTTCTTTATCAAAAAAACTAATATATATATATATATATATATATATATATATATATATATATATATATATATATATATATATATATATAAAATTATATATATACAAATATATACCTATAAAATTCTAGAAAAAAATATATTTGTGCACACCATTAAACTAGCAACTGTCCAAAGGGTCTCCTACATGGAATAAATTAGGAAAAAATTATAAAGGCTCCAAAAATCTCCTAGATGCATAAACACCTCAAATAAAAATTAAATAAAATATATTTCTCTATTTAACCTCTAATTACTAATAATAAATTAAATAATAAAATAAAATAAAAAATACGGTTTAATAAAAATTGGGGTTTCACAGAAGGTGAGCTACCCGAGGGGACGAGGTGGTGATGGAAAAGAGAATACTACTACTCTACTCGTGTCATCCATTAGCATCGTGGGTATGCCACATAGTTATAATATCAACATATCCTCATAACTGCTAAACCACCATATATATAATTTTACATCTATTTATACACCTAAGATCTCGTGTCATAATGGGGTCATGAGTGTGCAATGATAATTATAACTAAAAGGTCGTACCTGTATCTACGACTTCCTGTGCCTGCGCTCCCATATTTGTCATAATGAGTGCTTGGCCTCGTCCTTGGTCATTCAGCTGGGGTCTAGCCTCCTCCATTTGTGCAGACTATAGAAGCAGTGGTGGGTCCCCTTGGTATCCTATACTTGAGGGTGTATGCGGCGTTCCTGATTCTAATGCCATAGACCTCTGGGTGTGCTGAGGCATTCTTGGGTTTGATGGTATCTTGAGCCACATAACATGCACTACCTCAATCGACGATGACAATCTCTTAGAATATGACCTATCTTACAATAAAAGTGACAAGTACGGAGCTCCTTAGTTGGATATGGTGTCGTACTACATGGTTGTTGGTGTGCCAAAGGGTGTTTGATGGGCCCTCCTTGCTGTGTCCTTACTGGTCCTTGGTGAATTCTCTGTTGATTTCTGTTTTCCTTGTTGATGGCCTCCTAGATCCTGGCCTCTGTCAATAACTCGGCATAAGAGATCCGGGACTGTGAGCTAGTATAGTGCTGGAGCTCCTGAGTCAGCCCGCGGTGAAACCTCTTAGCCTTCTCCAATTCATTATGTATTAGGGCAGCGCCATATTTACTAAGGCGGCTAAACTCTGCATCATACTCGTCAACTGTCATGTTCCCCTACTCCATATTGAGGAACTGATCGTACAACGTATCCCTTACAGTATCCGGAAAGTATTTTCTCTCAAAGCACTCCAAGAATTATTCGCAAGTCTGACGCGTACCCAACTGGCGCTCCATTGATTCCCACCAATGATGAGCGTTACCATCTAGCTGGGTCCTTATGCCTGTCATCCATAAATCTGTAGGCAGCTGTGATACTTCTAATAACTTTTGGGTGTGGGTAATCTAGTTTGTGGTCTCCTCTGGGCTCTCAGTGCCTTTATACGGCTTGGGACCCATCTGTACAAAGTCCTTGATTGATCCAACTCGAGCTCGCGGTACTGGAACTAGTGCCTGGGCTGGTACAGGTGCCTGCACAGCCATTCTCTCAAGTGCTGCCAGAAATTCTTGCCTCTGCTCTGCCGCTTGCTGCCTCTGCTCTACAGCCAGTGCGGTCGCCTACTGTCTCTGTTCCTGCATCATTATTTGGAAGAATTAGAACAGCTGTGTCTGGCCATCCTGTGGTGTCGATGAAGCTGGAAAAGTTCTATTAGGCGATGCAAAAAAATCAGATGGAACTGGATTGTGAGTCTGTCCATCCGGTCCCGGAAGAAGAGGAGTCATTGAGGCCTCTCCTGGTGATTGGCCGTTGACCCCTGGAGACGTGTTGTCCTCGGTGGCGGCACGTCCGTTATGCAAATTTATCTCTCTGCGAGAGATGGACGGCGGATTAGGAAAAGTACATGAATCAAGCAGGATGCAAGCACTTAAATAGGACATGTTGGAAGGAAGGTGAGTTATAGTCAAGTGTGGATGAGATCTAAAAATCTAATCCTAGGTGCAGGCCCGCTCGGTACAGTTACGTAACCGAAACGGCTAACTCGACCTGCATGGTCCACCACAAAAATATGTCACACCCCAGTCCTAAAATACTTAGGACTAGGAATACGTAAGCATGCCAGCCGTATGTATATGGCAACTCCAATATGTGGATACTATAATACACACATACGCTGTAATATGAATATTAACTCATATGTGGTATATATATTGTCACAAGTCACAGAAGATACTAATCTCATCCACAAAATAAGTCATAGTAAAGAAATAACTAAACCAGAATAATGAGTCTGAATAATCCAAAATTTATAGTCGGGTGGAGACAAATCCACTACCAAGGACTATAGCAATACTAAAATGAGAGAGGAGGCTAAATCTCCAATATAAAATAAGATGATGATAAAAGTGTATCAGCTAAGAGAATCCATCGCTAGAGATAATCAAAGATGCTCAGAAGGTAAGACCTTCTCGGCAGAAAATAATGTGTCAGGTCCTGGCCCGTACTCCTGCGGATACTCCTGATCGTCTATACCTGGCAAGGGACCAGGTCCTCAGAGGGACGTAATAAGATACATAGAAGCATGCCAATTGAATACAATAAAACATGCATAATAGATAGAAAATATATAAGTACGCAGTACTAGACAATCTATATAAATATGCATAGTGAGGATAACGTTTCGACGTATGGGCATGGGTAGGCTACTCTATCTAATCTCATAACTCACACACACGTCCATGAACATCATCAACCGTCATACCGCGAGGGTAGCGACCATCGTGACACCATCAGCCGACATACCGCGAGGGTAGCGACCATCGGGACATAACTACCATAGTGCGTGCTAGTTACTACGGTTTACCAGAGTGGTTATAGCCCATACGCCTACTGATTGTCCTCCCCTCCCATGATACTATGTGTCAAGTGTGTGTCAACATATATAATATATAATTATGACTGAAAGAAAACACACATGTAATGAATATATGAAAATATAATAAGCATGCAAAGTACTGTAAGCAATTTGGCAAGGTATATTTGGTTGACAAGAAAGCTGTAAAGTGTAAGCATCCAGATATCAAGCATAAGAGGTCAAAAACTATAGCCTCAAAATGAACGTCTCCGGATGCTAAAATAAATATCACCAATGGTCCCAGAATAAGCAAGATAGTCAGAAAATACTACCCTTTCGTCCAATTTGGACACAGGGGCAAAACGTTAATTTTGGGTCAAAGCGGGGTCCACATGTGGCCCACTTTGTACCGAAATATGTGTCATGCATTCATCTAGTTCTCCTCGAAAGACTATCTAATAGTCATTCTGTGCAAGTATGAACCTGAAAGTATCCGGGACCGTTAGGTCGCCAAGGCAGTCCCAGAACCAGGGGAATACACCAAGGCAAGTTGTTCACTGAACGAGAATCATGTCAAGCAATTCAAGAAATACAGCTCGTAGAGCAATTCTCGTTCAGAGCAAGAATTAGGATTCAAGCATCTTGTATACTTGTGTTCTCGTGTATGTCATGAAATTGGAAGACCAATAATTGTATATCGCGGACAACTCGGAAACGAGGTATAGTTCCACGGACGGTCATCGGGGCAATGGGGCCGATCCGATCAGGATGGAACTTTATGTGCAGTCCTCGTGTATTGGGCTAGATGTTTTGTAGCACCTCTTGTGCTTTCGTTGCATTCTAATCTCGTCATAGACTGGATCCTTTATGGCTATGCCAGCGAATCATGTTCATATAGTTAAGTCATCCTCGCTTAGCGGCTATCCGCGTGCGAGTCATTGCATCGCATCCAGTAAAATGGAATCACCTGAACAATCATGGATAAAAGAAACTTGAACAAATGGAGCAAACCGAGCAAATCCACAGAAATACTTAAACATCCAGTGTAATATTTTGGGATAACCTGTATGCTTGTGCACCCGATATAAAATCTCGTACGAAACACTTGTGTTTGCACATGTTATTGCCTCTTGATTCATTATATATATTGCTCATGCTTGATTAACTTGGTTTTCCTTGGACAGGGAAGGAAAATGGTAAGTTGGTAAGTCTCGTCGTGTTTCCTCTTATATCGCACGGCTGTAGAAGCATGAAAAATACGTTGGGGAATCATACGCGTAAAACCCTCAATATACAGGAAGTCCGCATAAAACAGAGCTCCAGCACTGGTTGGCGTAAAACATAACTTCAGAGCCATTGGCGTACAGAGCTTCAACGCTAGTTCAGCGTATAATATAGCTCTGGAACAACCCGCGTAATGCAGTATTTCCAGACTGCTTCGGCGTAAAAAGGTTGCTACATCGCTATGTCATCGTATAACCTATATGCTTTTAATGCAGCGGGAATTTGTACGAGGATCTCTTTGTATTCCTCGAATGAACCTGTCAGTTGAAGCAGTGAACCTGACTCCTGACAAAGAGTACTGCACGACGATCGAGAGGACGGCTATTATGATGATTCTGCACAGAGCCCCAAACTGTCGTTTAGTGACACAATCCTTGATATAAGATGTCATTTACGCATCCAAAGGATACGCTGCCTGTTTTACATTGGCAGAGATGAGCTTTTACGCTCAGGAAGAGACGAAACCAACTGCCACGTCAAAAGCTGTTCTTCGTACAGAACTCGAGGCACGTCTCTGCAGTTAATGCGCGAGATGGGGGCAGATCTCTGCATTTAATGCACGAGATTTGGTTCTACTTTCAAAGACTAGGTGAGCTATAATTAAGGCTAATACGTCCACATCACCATCCCCGCACATTACGCCAACCAGGCTATTTTCAGCTATAGGAGCACACCGTACGCTATCTCCTTGAAATACGCCGACTCAGGCTATATTTGTAAAGCATCAAGCTTTACACAGCCACTTGGCTTCTACGCCAACTTGAACGGCTTCTACGCATACTGGGCTTCTACGCCAACTTGAACGGTTTCTACGCCTACTGGGCTTCTACGCCAACTTGAACGGCTCCTACGCCTACTTGGCTTCTACGCCAACTTGAATGGCTTCTACGCCTACTTGGCTTCTACGCCAACATGACAGCTATTTGGATTCTATGCCAATATGACAGCTATTTGGCTTCTATGCCAACATGATAGATATTTGGCTTCTACGCCAATATGACAGCTACTTGGCTTTTACGCCATCAGAACAGTTATTTGGCTTTTATGCCAACGGGACAGTTATTTGGCTTTTATGCTAACCATCTCTACGCGAGGAGCAGTTATCTATGTGCCTTGCATGCCGTGATCTTCGATGAGCGATTAAACGCATTATCTCATAATGGGACACGCGTCACACGCTAATTCAAGAGATCATTCATACGTGGGTAGCAGTTATTATAACCGCCGCATAAAAGGTGCAGTTCTCTCCGCTGTTCGGTTTTTACGCCGACTGTAGCTGAACTCTATAAATAGAGACCTTCGGTCATGGAGGTCAGGGGTCGAAGGGTAGAATCAGAGAGAGGAGAATAACAGAGGTCAAGGTCAAGAGAGCACATATAGAGAGCTTTGGCAACGAGAGTTCAATCCCTCCTACAGTCTTTGAAGCTTCTTTTTCGTCTTCCACAGCACTTCTTCGTCATCGTGTGGTCCAAGGGACAAAGTGATCGACCGCAGATCAGACTCCTATAGCAATATTTCCCCAGAATCAAACTTTTGTACTTAACATCCTCGTATAGGATTAATTATAATTTTTTTTCTTGTTTGTAAACCATAGAAAGGGTTTCGTATAAACCTAGTTTCAATTTCTTTCGTTTATTATCAAACACAAGATGGCGACTCTGCTGGGGACTACTTTCTCATCTGACGAGAAAATTATTGCTCAACACGATGCTGTATCCGTAGGATCAACGAAGAAGACTCTGGTCGTCCAATTCGACCAATCGGCTTACGAAGACATGCTTCAAGAAGGGGTAGCTCTCATTTCCTCTCTGTCCAAGACAATAAGAAATTGCGTAAATTATGGATGCCCCGGACATCCTCTACCATTCCTACGGACTCTCTCTCTCTCCGACCAACAAGGTTGTAGCATCTCAACCTGCGCACTCCGTACGTAAAACTTTGTCTCACGTCTGTGACGGGGAGACAGAGCTTCTGGCAATGCCTCAGTGCCAATCCAGAAGTCTACTCTGTGCCCTGCGCGTAAAATGCAGTCTCCCGTCTGTGACGTGGCAGACAAAATTTCTGTTAAGGCCTCAGCGCCAATTCAAAAATTCCAAAAGTGCCCCGCGCGTAAAAATATATCTCACCTCTACAATGAGGCAGATGGTCCTTGCAATCGCCATAAGAAAAAACAAGTGGCGGATTTCCCGACCTCTCGGATTTTACGCCATCAAGAGAAGAATCTGACCGCTCTTCAGATTATGCGAAATGCTGATGGCCGATTGAGGACTTCCTCAGTTTTATGCCAACCTGTGCAAAGTTCCAGACTACACCAGGACAAGCCTTTCAGCGTAAAGAAGGCCCAGTTTGTGGATAGATACGCTCCTCATGGATCGTGTGCTGCTCCACATGGATGAACTGCTCTACTCATATGGCAGAGAAAGTGTTATGGTTCCTAATCTTCACAGGCCCTATGATAAACGCAAAGACAGGGGTAAGAACCAGGATTCAGTTCCCCTAACTACCAAACATGGGGAGATCATGTGGGAAGTAGCGTCAACACCTAACATCGTCATGACATATGAGCTACATGAAGAATCTATCTTTATTGTTCCACCAACTCGCAACGATCAGCATCGAATAATCTTCGGTCGAATGCAGAATAGACCGATTGTATAAGAAGAATCTCGCTAGTCCGATGCTGGGAAAATAAAAATCCACAGATATAGCCCTCAGGCTTTAAAGATTATACAAAGCATGGGTTATGATTTGAAGGTGAAACAAGGCCTCAACTATGGAAAAGACAGACGAACACCGTTGCATGGTAATCCTTACTGTCAACAAACTTGTTTTGGGTTGGGGTATATTGCATCTCATGCAAACTCCGAACCTCCAGAGTCTGATTCTGTACAACCAGAGACAGGTCCTTCTAAATCAACTTCTGTGGACAAACGCCACGATATGTCTGGGGGTAGTCTACCTCGACAAAATAGAGCAGCATCCAAAGCTGGGGGTAGAAGACCTTTTGAGTCCAAAGATGATGTAACTGAAACCATCTTCCCTGAAGACGGTACGATTCAGGTATCGGGAGCCCGAAAGCCAAAAGGGATTTTCTCCTTCAATGATGATGACATTATTGAAATCTTCAATATATTAATGAAGGAAAACAAGCTTCGTCTACCCAACATCAGATACCCTGAAAAGACTGGCAAAGTCGATGACCCAGATTATTGTCCCTTTCATCGGTACATTCATCATCCCACGAAGGCATGCAATGTATTAAAAAGGAGAATCCAGGAGATGATCGACGCCAAAGTCATCACTTTTCATTTATAAACGAGGGGACGATCATTGCAAATTGATTTTACTCTAACGTGACAATTTGCTTCCTCAAGAAGTACCGGATGATGAGTCCTTAAAGTTTCCCCAGCAGATTCTTCAGGTCTATCCCTACTCAGAAAATCACTCCACAGTGAAATCTTCGGATATGAGTTCACGTCCATATTACCTCTGAACTGTTGTCCAATCAATTTTTTTCCCAGCTGAGTTTGCCATGTCCAAGTGTCCTCTGAACAAACCTCCCGGGTTGTTGCTATCGATTAGTTCATGTCCATAATACCTCTGAACTACGTCTCTCCACTTTCTCAGGCAGAGTAAATCCATCACCACAAAAAAATGGTCAAATCCATGTTACCTCTGCCCTGTTTTTCTTCATCTCCACTGAGTCATATCTTACCACGTCCACATTACCTCTGAGTAAGATATTTTTGGAACTTTTCCACGTCCACATTACCTCTGAGTGAAGTTCTTCTCTTCGACTTCCTACTATCACGTTCGTATAACCCCTGATAGTGCTAGTCATTTCAGCTTATTATCTGTACTTAAGGTACGCCATGGGTAATAAGTCCACAACCCAGATGTATAAATCAATTCTTGATTTTTCATCCCCAACAAGTGCCTATACACAACATTTTCTCCTTCAAATTCTTATAAAAGGCCATCATCTATATCCAAGAGTCTCAGATACGCAATGGATGGTGGATCCTCAAAATCTCCCAACAGGCGCAATCCTCAGGTCTACTTGCACACTCCCACAATGACTATTCAAATCAGTCTCATTAGACGCTAGCCATGTCCATATTACCTCTGAGCTATCGTTCCATCAATCTCCCTACTGGAGTGATCCTGGGTCTATTTTTATGTTTGGATAGACCACACTCAATGAATCACTCTTCAAATGAGTTTTTCAGATACTAGTTTATGTTCATATTACCTCTGAATTGCTGTCGTAATGATTCTCTCAGGCTGAGTTTGTCATGTCATATTACCTCTGAACAAACCTTCCTGGTCCGGCTATCGATTATCATGTCCATATTACCTCTGATATCGGTTGTCATATCAACTTAGCACCCGTACTTAACTCTAAGTACGCCAGTGGTGTTGAGTCCACAAAAACTGCCATGTCCATATTACCTCTGAGCAGATGTATACCTCCATCCCCAGTGGAGTCACAACTCAAAAGTTTGTCATGTTCATATTACCTCTGAGCAAACCTTCCGAGTTTTTGGCTATCGATTATCATGTCCATATTATCTCTGAAATCGGTCGTCATCTCAACACCCGTACTTAACTCAAAGTACACCAGTGGTGTTAAGTCCACAAAAACTGTCACGTCCATATTATCTCTGGCAGGGCTTGTCCTAAACTTATTACTTGTACTCTCGTGCACAAAAAGTAATAGGTCCACCAAAAACCTCCTTATGGGATATCCACAATAGAAATGAAATGTTCATGTCCACACTATCCTTATTTTCTCCAGCAAAGAGAAAGGCAGTTCATGATCATATTACCTCTGGACTATGTCTCTCCACTATCCCCTACAGAGTCATATTTTACCGCGGCGATATTACCTCTGATGGGATTTGTTTAAACTTATTACTTGCACTCTCGTGCGCAAAAAGTAATGGGTCTACAAAAAATCCCCTAATAGGATGTCCTTACCAAAACACAAGACCTATCATGTCCATACTACCTCTGATAGGGCTTGTTTCGAACTTATTATTTGCACTCAACGTGCGCAACAAATAATAGGTCCACCAAAAGATCCCCTAGTGGGATGTCCTCAACAAACCAAAGTTCGCACAAACAATCATAAAGAAATGGAAGGTCCTTATATGATTGCAAATGGCACTTACAGATTAGTCAAGTCTAATGAAAATTTGATAATGGCTATTATCAACTGCAAAATTCCCGAAGAAGTACTATACTCGATCTTCTTTTGCTTAACGGAGTATGATGAAGATCTTATTCTGACGATATCATGCACAAAGGTTAGCTGGATCATATTCTATCAGATTCATATGACCTCTTAATGGATATGCTTAACTAATTTGTAAACCTATCATGTTCATATTACCTCTGATAGTATTTTGTACACAAATTTAGTTGAATTATATTCAATCAGGTTCATATTACCTCTGAATAGATTTACATTCAGAAAAACCTTAACGAAAGTATGTCATGTTAATGATACCTCTGATATCACTTTTATCTTAGCCTATCATATTCTAAAGTGATGGGCCCACAAAGTCAAAAAATGTGTCTTTATTATCTTCAAGAAATTACAGGAAAAACAAGAAGGTACATCATTGGGGAGGAGCAGTTAAATCCCTAATCTGTCATGCCAAAACAGCCATCCTCTCATTTCTGGAGTTCAAAATAGTGATGCGAGCCTGTTCCAGTCGTGCCTCGTCATCGCTCAAGCGAGATAGCTCAGATCGAGCATCAATAAAACTGGCATGAATGACACCAGCACGCGTCAAGTTCTGCCGAGCTATCTCCACTTGGCCCTTAAATACATCTCGAGCTGCTGATGTCTTAAGAAGCCTCTCCCTGGCCTGAGAGAGTTCAGCTTCCAAATCTCGAACCCTCGCTGCCACTCCCTCATATTCGGCCTGGTACTTAGTTAGCTGAGGAATACAATCCACCAAGACAGCCTGCTCTTGATCCATCTCCTGCTGCTGTTCCTGGATGGATTTGTTTAGAGTTTCCATTTGCTCAGCAAACTCTGCATTTAAGGAGTCATACTTAGCTTTTACTAAATCGTCGATGCTGTCCCGAGACAGTTGCAAATACTCGTTAATGGGTTGTTCTAAACCATTAACTATTTGCTCTAGCGCATTAGCCCTTTTAGCGTCACTGAAGTTTCTAATCTGCGCTATAGTAAGATTGGAGGACATCTTCAGAACCTCGAAGCCTAGATTCTTCTCCAACACCATCGATATCAGCGTTTTCAAAGTGATGTAGAAAATGCTAGTAAACTGCTCAACTAGCATGGCGAGATTCGAATGGACGCTGGGAGTGGCTACGATATCGGTGAATCCCCCCTCCAGGAATGACTGCAGAGGATGTTGCCACAGTCGTCGCTTCAACTGATGGCGCGACAAAAGAAGAGGCACCAACAACAGTCAAAGTTGCTGGCATGCTCGACAAAGGAGGCACAGTCGAGATAACCGACTCATCCTCCTCTGATATTATTTGGACTGGTACTGGCGGAACAACATCCGAGAATATTGTGGATGGAAGATCGACAGCGTCAAAGCTTGCTCCCTCAACGTCGGACTCCGCCACTTCATATGTTGGCTCCGTAACAAAGTCAAAGGTTGCGTCAATTCTGCCCTTCCCGTAGATGTCTTCACCTGCAAAGAAGACAAGAGAAAGTTAATATCAAACTGATGTTAATTTTTCTAAAAGAGGCATAAAGACAATATTTACCCATGGCCGATGGTATATATGTCGCGTCCGCAGCCAGTACAGCTAAATTATTTCTTAA
This sequence comes from Iris macrosiphon, assembly GCA_036927795.1. NCBI lineage: Eukaryota > Viridiplantae > Streptophyta > Magnoliopsida > Asparagales > Iridaceae > Iris > Iris macrosiphon. The sequence goes on along the minus strand of JAYESA010000013.1, from coordinate 36,416,776 downwards.
TGATGCTAAACGAGCTGTCATACCTGGAGAAGAGGGTGCACCAACTGACACTGGCGGATAGTCTTCCCAATCTTTACCAAGATCCACTCAAGGCTCATCGGGTGGAATCTCGCTGGATATACTTACAGACAAAGTGGGGGTTACTCCCTTTATTGGTCTGGATAAAGGAATATGAAATCTTATTATGCTCGGCCTTGAAGGTGATCTCGTAGCACTACCAGAAATAGTAGTAGCAGCGATCTCGAGCAAAGAATCCCCGGTACTGTCAGCCGGAACTGTGGAGGCGCCTTCTTTAAAAGGAGAAGGACCTCTAATCAAAGAATCATCCCCAACAGGGGAAACGACAGGCTCGCTCCTAGGAGCCCCCCTGGTGGAAGCCCTTTTCGGACCTTCGGCATTCTTCTTCTTGCGAGGGGAAGGCTCTTTCAGAGTCGAAGCCTTCCGTTTCTTAGGAATAACGAGAGGATCAGCTGGCGGAGTTATTATGCCTCTCGGTATTGTCGTCAGTAACTCGTTTGCCCTGACGGTATCCTTATTCTTGTCCGAGGAAACAGACGGAACCTCCTCCCTGGCAGTAGATCTATGGAAAGGCATCCTAAAACTTCCATGCACATCAAAACCACGATGGAAGGTATTTATGGATGCATAAAACTGCGCATAGGAGTGAAGGATGCGCAACTCCATAGAAAAAGAAGTCGCGGGCACAACAAAAGTTATACCAGTACAGCCCGTGATGAAGTACCGCCATCCCCTGGCTCCATCAATAAGTCCACCTTTGGACTTGATGCTGGTAATGGCATTCCCCATATGCATCTGATCGTACCCAAACTGCCTGGCGAACCGACTGGGCAAATAAGGCTCCAGGTAGCAGTGGTCATCACTTCTGTACAGCAAATAGGAAGGTCTAATACAGACCAACCAGTAGAATGCCTCAGGAGAAAGAATGGTCCTCCTATGGCCCTCATCCTTAAGTTTCTTCCCCTGTTGATTGATATGTACGGGGGGGACGATACAGAAGATCTTGCAGCTGTGGGCAACGTTTAACGCCCGCCGACAATCTGTGACGGTAGCCATGTTCCAAGAGGAATTCTTGTAATTCAACAAGAAGTTATTTCCTGAACCGCTGGCAGGACCGGGAGATATCACCCTGGGGTTGTGAAGAATTAACCATCCCATCAAGTATAGGAATGGTAATTCCACTCGGGGAAAGCTTTCACGCTGCGTATCATTAGAGAGCAGCCCATCAGTAAGGGCCCTCAGGCCTGCTTGTATTCTACATACCATAGCAAGAAGCAGGCCCAGTCTTACTCCGAACACTAAACGAACTGCAAGCCATAAGGTATTGAGATGGATGCGATCTGCAGATGCTATGCCAGGCACTACCCAACGACGAAGCCAGACGGAGAGGAAGCCAGCCAATTGAGCTTCCCTTGACAGAGGCTTGCGACAATGTCTCATATAACTGAAAGCTTTTATGCCTGCAGCGTAACCCTCTATCTCCTCGTCAAAAATATGATCTGAAGCCCCTGCGTCTTCGATAAGGTTATCGACCGTGTTAGCATTCAGCATGCTCAGGAGGTTCAAAGGCCTATCTCGGCTATCTACCACTTTGTCTAGCTTAATATTTCTGGCCTAGTGGAAGAAGAGATAGGTTGCCCACTTGTTGATGTGAGCCAAATCAGAGGGCTCCTTGTAGAAAGTGGTACAGGCAAGATAATGGCACATCAGCTCCTGATACACTGCCACTGCACGAGGGTTTGTATCCCTCAACTCCCTGTTGGTAGGGATGTACTCCTCATAAGGAGTGTCCACCATCGGCAGCTTTGAAATCTCTGCCATCTCATGAAGGGCTAAGCCCAACTCACCCAGCGGAGTGGCAAAAGTCCCAGTGAGCGAGTTGTATCTCTCCATCAAGGCTAAAAACAAGTTAGGGTTGGCAGGCAGCCCAACACTTGTGGCACTCACAGCCGCGAACAAGCCAATACTCTCCAGTTCCGTCTGGAAGTGCTTCAGGGCCCAGGCAGTTAAACTGGCCCATCGAAGATTCCCCGGGCTAAGCCATCCGCTGGTCCGAGGGTTGACCCTGGAGTACATTCCTCCCTGCCCTATAAAGTCATTGCAGAAGGTCGACATCTGAACCAGTTGGATCAACGATGTATCCTCACTCGGGACACTACCCGACAGTAATCCCCTAAAGGGAACAACTGGGCCTGAAGGTCTGCTCATAAAGGCTCCTTGGTTCAATCCTTTGTTATATAAGATATTCCCTGGACGACCGTGAAGATCGGGAGTCAGAACCCACAACATCTTCCTAGGATGTGTCGCATAGAAGAACACAGAGATGGGGTAATCCCTGGGCATCCTGGGCAGATACATCACCGTGCCCTCAGCAGTGAACACCCAATCCTCCTTCTTGGGCTTGGCCTGGGATTGTTTGTTGATAACATCCCCGAACAAGAAGCCTGGCTTCTTATACTCCGTCCCATCTATGTAAGTCAGGGGCTCCCCGCTGATCATACTCAGCAGCATGCGTTCTCCCTGAGACGCGATAAGGGTTCCCCTTTCTTCAGGATAATTGGCTCCAGAAATAGGGAATGTCACATGGGACAAGTCCTCCAAATAGTTTGAGCTTAACATCCCGGCAGCAGAGCCCATAACTTCAGCCAAAGGAGAAATCTGCAAGTCCACTACAAAATACAAGAGAATAAGTCAGTTTCTACACTAGATGCTACACTCTTGCTTTTTATGCCAAAGATCATCAGTCTGAGCTTCTATGCCAAGACTGCAAAAAATTTGAATCTTACGCAGGAAACTATTTTCCATTGCGTAAAACTCAAGGTTGGCAGTATCTAACAATCTGAGCTTTTACGCTAGATTGACAAAATTTGAATTACTTACGCCGATATTCATATCCAGCGCTTAAAATTTAGAGTTTGTGGTAAACACCAAATCTCGATAGTCTGAGTTTTTTACGCCAGACTGCAAAAATTTAGAGTTTTTACGCCGACACATTAGGAATGTGCGCGTAATAATAAAACCTCTCCGTACATTATCTTCCTCAAAGAGGCTCTCAGTACGAAAGAGGACCTTGCACGTGCACGTACAACGTGTGCAAAGGATTTTATTTTCTCCCGAAGTCTCTACCTGTAATGTCCGGAGTACAGCTCGACGGCGGATCGTCGCGTTTCGATCATGGTTCGTTCAGCCTAATGGGAGTTGCTCGCTCTTGAGCAGCAGAGCGGAAAGAGGAAGCGACCTTCTTTCCCTTAGCAGTGAAAGCCTGTTTAGGTACCATGGCAATTCTGAGTTCTCAAAAAAGAGACGAAGAAGAAGGGTTCTTGGAAAGCAAGGGTTTTGTGAAGACAGATAAAAGTTTTCTCTCTCAGGACTTCAGACTATTTATAGAGTTTGGATAACTCTTCGAATCCCTAACCAAATTCGATATTTAATATTCTGTTATAATTTGGGACCACGTCAGCCTATCATTTAGGGAAGACGGACAGTCGGTGGATTCAGAATTTACGTACAGATCATATCTATGATTTTACGCTAAGGAGCTTTTTACGCTCAAAGGCTACAAATATATGGTTTTAACCTCAGAGGCTATAAGTCTATGGTTTTATGCCCAGATGCTTTTATGCTCAGTAGCTTTTACGCTCGAGAGGCTACAAACCTACGACTTTACGCTCAGAGGCTACAAATCTATGATTTCACGCACAGAAGCTTTTTTATGCTCAAAGGCTACAAATCTACGATTCTATGCTCGAAAGCTACAGACGGCCAATTACAAGGGTTTATGCAGAAGATGCTCCTTTTTGGCTACAAAATATTCTAAGTACCTGAAATATACAGAGTTCAGCATTGAAGACGACTCTTCTTCTTGGGTCATTTGGAAGTTCATCCAAAGTCCAGTCAGAATACTTTACAAAAGTTCAAGTATGGCTTGGTCGACAGAAATTTCTCGCCTTGTTCAAGGGATTTTCGGGAAAATCATTCATAAAGATGATGATCTGAACAAGAATTCTTCACATCAGAGAAGTGACAGTTCAGAACTCTAGCAACTCCTTGTCCAAAAATAGCATGACAGTTTGGATCTTCAACTTAAATGCTAAGGAGCTTTCTACGCGTCTTCTGTTACGCGTAAAATACGAGACGAGATTAGATATTATTTTATCAGAGTCGGCGTAAAATTATTCAGACATATCAAAGCTGCACACTATTCAGACTTCCTCACAGCAAATATGGCAAATCATCAGATGCGTAAAAGAAAATAATTTTATTAATCATGATTACATATGATAGAAATCCAGTCTACAAAGGGTTTTTCATCTTCATGATTACATATGATGGAAATCCTTTTTCTACAAAGGGTTTCTCATTTTCATTTAAGATTACACCAAGAATCTGCTGTGCCAGGTTCTCATATTGGTATAAATCTTTGTCCAGTCTTCTACAACAGTTAATCGGCTTCCGCAGCCGATTAACAAGAAAATGATTAATGGCGGGAGGATACAGAACTGGGCCTGTATAAATTATTTTAGAGCCCATCCTCCATACGCCATGGCAGGCATGCCCTAGAAATTGTGTTGGGTGTTCAGACCCAACTCAATACTGGAAGACAGAGCCAAACTGCCTATCCTCGTCCAGCGCCATAACGGGAGAAAATACAGCTTGCAAGCTGTGTGGTCTAATACGACCATTCCTCTCTCCTGGACGAATCGTCATATAAAATTGCTGATTATCCCGAGCAAAGGAAGCTATGATATCCTTCCATGATCCATCGTTGCAGAGGATATTTGCTCGAAGATGCCTCTTTTTACGGCTCCTTACATGCTGAAAGAATATGATCTTCTTCTTCCGCAAGTCAACCCGACGAAGCTCGGCAACCATCTCTCTCTTTGAGGTAAAGAAAGTATGGGAAAAACTGGTTAACCCATCCGCCTTTATATAGGCAGAGGAGAAATTACCAAATCCCAACAAACTCCCAAAAATCTACCGAGAAATCAGCCTCGTGGAACGAGTCAAACTTGACCGTTTCATGCTTCATTCAAAGTGTTTCAAATTACGAGGAATTTGAAAACTTTGAAGGGGGTCTTGTAGAAGAATGAAAAATACGCTGGGGAATCATACGCGTAAAACCCTCAATATGCAGGAAGCCCGCGTAAAACAGAGCTCCAGTACTGGGTGGCATAAAACATAACTTCATAGCCATTGGCGTACAGAGCTTCAACGCTAGTTCAGCGTATAACATATCTCCGGAACAACCCGCGTAATGCAGTATTTCCAGACTGCTTCGGCATAAAAAGGTTGCTACATTGCTATTTTATCGTATAACCTATATGCTTTTAATGCAGCGGGAATTTATACGAGGATCTCTTCGTATTCCTCGGATGAACCTGTCAGTTGAAGCAGTGAACCTGACTCCTGACAAAGAGTACTGCACGACGATCGAGAGGACGGCTGTTATGATGATTCTGCACAGAGCCCCAAACTGTCATTTAGTGACACAATCCTTGATATAAGATGTTATTTATGCATCCAAAGGATACGCTGCCTGTTTTACATAGGCAAAGATAAGCTTTTACGCTCAGGAAGAGACGAAACCAACTGCCACGTCAAAAGCTATTCTTCGTACAGAACTCGAGGCACGTCTCTGTAGTTAATACGCGAGATGGGGGCGGATCTCTGCATTTAATGCACAAGATATGGTTCTACTTTCAAAGACTAGGTGATCTATAATTAGGGCTAATACGTCCACATCACCATCCCCGCACATTACGCAACCAGGCTATTTTTAGCTATAGGAGCACACCGTACGCTATCTCTTTGAAATACGTCGACTCGGGCTATATTTGCAAAGTATCAAGCTTTACACAGCTACTTGGCTTCTACGCCAACTTGAACGGCTTCTACGCCTACTGGGCTTCAACGCCAACTTGAACGGCTCCTACACCTACTTGGCTTCTACGCCAACTTGAACGGCTTCTACGCCTACTTGGCTTTTATGCCAACATGACAGCTATTTGGCTTCTACGCCAACATGACAGCTATTTGGCTTCTATGCCAACATGACAGATATTTGGCTTCTACGCCAATATGATAGCTACTTGGCTTTCACGCCATCAGAACAGCTATTTGGCTTTTACGCCAACGGAACAGTTATTTGGCTTTTATGCCAACCATCTCTACGCGAGGAGCAGTTATCTACGTGGCTTGCATGCCATGATCTTCGATGAGTGATTATACACATTATCTCATAATGGGACATGCGTGATATGCCAATTCAAGAGATCATTCATACGTGGGTAGCAGTTATTATAACCATCGCGTAAAAGGTGCAGTTCTCTCCGCTGTTCGGTTTCTACGCCGACTGTAGCTGAACTCTATAAATAGAGACCTCCGGTCACGGAGGTCAGGGGTCGAAGGGTGGAATCAGAAAAAGGAGAATAACAGAGGTCAAGGTCAAGAGAGCACATATATAGAGCTTTGGCAACGAGAGTTCAATCCCTCCTACAGTCTTTGAAGCTTCTTTTTCGTCTTCCACAGCACTTCTTCGTCATCGTATGGTCCAAGGGACAAAGTGATCGACCGCAGATCAGACTCCTATATCAATATTTCCCCAGAATCAAACTTTTGTACTTAACATCCTCGTATAGGATTAATTGTACTTCTTTTTCTTGTTTGTAAACCAAAGAAAGGGTTTCGTATAAACCTAGTTTCAATTTCTTTTATTTATTATCAAACAACGGCACACTGCCACACGAATTAGGCTATTCAATCTTTGCCAGGAAACTGATCCTAAGGCAATTAGAAAGACAACATAATAGTTGGTGCACGGAACCTATATTACGTGTTTGGATTTGTCGAGCGAGCGAGTAGCCTCCCCACCAGTGCATTCATGTACTGATAATCCACCAGGTTATTTGCAGGGTACGGGAGAACCTCGTTCGGTGCGGATGCCTCCTTCGTGCGTACAAAGGCGTGGAGTTCACTCCGAAGCCTTGGAGCATTGCGATCAGGAACTAAAGCACATATACAAGACATAATGTTGGAACATCACTTGTACAAATTATTCCACAAATGTAGCCACTTGTCACGCTTTTACTATTTTAGAGAGAGAGAGAGAGGCTTGAGCGACTTGTAATCTTAGCTATACGCCGCCTGTAACACTTATTTATATCAATAAAGAGTTTGTTTTACTTCGACTTGTGTTATTCAATGCTTCCGCTATTGTCGACTCAGTGAACTTGTTACTAAATTGCCTATGCATTTATAATTCTGCTGCACTCGGGCAATCTGTACGACTCTGTGGCTTAGATCTCTTACCGCCAGCTAATGAACCACGACCTTGCATGGGCATGGCTCACGCTCGTGTGGCATCATGCCCAGATAGGCCGAAGCAAACGTCCAACGGGAGCGCTAGCACGGTGATTCTCGCCTAACGGGGACGGCCGATTAGCCTGCTACAGATCGGGGCGTAACATAATGGTATCAGAGCTTGGCTATACACCTTTGGACTTCATTTCGATTTTATTAGTTTTGAAAGCTCATTCGTGGGTTATGTGCACACTCTCTCTTAATGTCCCAAAGGAATATTCCAACAATAAGTCTAAATACTTTCAGAAAGTGTATTTGAATGATGTGATTGCTTGTACGATATCAAAATGCTTGGGCCTTTGTGCCAACATGTGCTAGTCCTTTGGGAATAGACTCGTGCTAAAATTGTGACATATGTGCAAACCGAATTATCTATACATGTTTGCCCAACTAGTTAGTAGGGAATCAAATGTTGTCCCAAATGGTTAACTTTGCACACAACCTTTCGGCTAAGTTGTGCAAAGTATTGTGCGCCAAGACCCTTTGGTGCAAGCTAAGTTACAAACGAGAATGGATATCGTTCAGGAATAAGATGAGTCAGATTTAGAATGCCAAATGATAGAAACATTCTCGGATTTATCGCTTAGGCGAATAAAGAGAATCGTGCTTGAATTTTGAGAAATAGCTCGAACGATAATTCGTGTTGGAAGACACAAATCGATTAAGGATTTAATTGGATGACTCAATTCTGAGTGGTGTATGGATCATTAGAAATGTCCAAACTGATCCATAAGTCTCGTGCGATAATTAGACTGAACGACTAGAGAATATCTTGAATAAATGATAAGGCTTATATCGAATTGGAAATTCATGAAATAAAAATCGATATCTCGTTAAGGAAACTTGATAAAAAGTTGGAGAATTATACAAGCGATTTTGGATTAAAACAAATGGATTGAAGTTGAATACAATATCGCTTGAATAGAGATAGCCCGAAAATGAATATTTTGGTTCGATGAAAGAGATGAACGATAATAGATTTTGCTTGGAGTTTGGAAGAATGGTCTTAAAATCTAGTTCAAAACGATAACTCTCGAAATCAGTCCCAACGAGAATGGTTATCCTGCGGGAGCGCCGGCGTGGTGATTTCACGTACGGCGGGGATGATCGAACTCACGGGAACATATTCAGTAATTATTCCAAACGAACTCGATGAATGGAACGTATCAAAATAAAATAAACTTGGGCTTGAATATTTGAAACTAGTTTCTTGAGGAAGGAAAGAAGTTAATGATTTTACTAGACGAATCATAATCACTGCATGAACGGACTTGACTCGATGGATATATAACTTGGATGGAGTATTTAGGTGTCTCAATCGTGTCGAAGTAAACCGTAACATTCAAACGTTCTTGTCTTGTACGAGCATAATTCTATGCTCGTGCATGCGTCACGCCTAGATTAGGACGATTATCCAGCGGGAGCATTGACGTGGTGATCTCACGTCCAACGAGGGTGATCGAACTTGTAGGAGACCGGAGCGTGATAACTTATGGATCGTCTTGACTTTTGGTTCGACACGATAAGATAAATTTGAAATGCAAGTGATTGGAAATGTTTCAGGATAAGTTAGCCTAGATTTGAAAATAAATTACGCTAGGTGGTTTCATGAACGGATACATAAATCAGGTTAAACGAATTAGAGTTAAACTAAAGGTTTAGAATCGAATCTTGGCTTGGTGGACTAGACTTGAAATGGATAGGGATTCTATCAAAGCATGTTTGGAGGGATAGACTATGCAAATTACTAGGCTTGTCCTGCAACTTGGATATATAGTAGGATTTTATTGAACGGACTCGTCCTCCGTACAAACGAACGTATTATTGAGAGTAGGAAAATATGTGCTCGATGTTTAAAAATCTGAGTAAAACGAGCTTGGGTAGAATATCTCGTGTAAATGAATAATGGTTTGACCCTAGGAAGCATCGTGCGATAAATTTGTGCGATGACTCGAGTGCTTGAACCTGTACCTATGACCTTGTGAGCTAACCTAGCAATTAGGCCGACGACCCTGTGCCGAGTGAATGAACCTGTGTTACTGACTTTACCATATTGCTTGAACAAGCTATAAACTAGGACAGCAAGACTTAGGGTTAGACTTGGGAACGGTAATGTGCTAAGTTTGACCCGAACGAATGAACGCTAGTCGGTAAACCGAATAGATCGTGCTTAACGAAATGCAAAATGCTTGAATTGGGTTGGAATTGGAACGACTTGGAATTGGATTGACCCTATTGGAAGTATCCTTGTGAATCATAAAACGGACCCTTAAAATTTTTGCAAGTAGCTTGTCCGATTTCACTATCTCTAAGTTTGGTTGAAGGCATATATTTGAGGGATGCCTTGAACGTGTGCACGATCCAAGACTCAAGAGATGTGAAACTCGAGTACTAGACTTCGCTATAGCTAAGTTGGTTAGCGTGCTCATGCTAGAGGTGCACTTCGAATATGTGCATGATCCAGACTCGCGATATGCTGATTTTGATGCTAGTGCAAGTGAATATCTGCATGAACAAGTATAACGACTTGTATAAGTTGTCTCAGCCTTAAATCGTTAATCCAGATCGATTGAAACGTATCCCGCGTTAAGCAATATGTCCTGCGCTATAGCGCAAAGGAGATGGACTCGGCATACACGCAACACGGCGTAAGGAATGAGTAGGGGATTGTGTCCAATTGGGTTTAGTGTTACTGATTGCTACGCTTGGGTTAGACTCGATATTGCGATAGAACGGCTTGCCCTCAGAAAGTCTCGAGGACGAGACTTTTTCTGAGTGGTGTATGATATAATACCCCGTTCCGCTTAAGCGGACTGCCGATTCAAACGGCAAAAGTGCAACATCCTGAACCGCTTTGCTTCAGCGAGAAGACTCATTTGAGGCAAAGGATATCCAGACTTGTCCCTTCAGGAGTTCGGCTTAGGCTTTCAGAGGCTCGCTCGGAGAATCGCTCAACCGAGGCAAATCATAGCTAAGGTGGGTGGCTACGGTGAACTTGTCTTTGCTTAGCCAGCACACTTAAAATATGGAACGATACATGCTAGTCGCTAAGTGAATCACCCCCTGCATGCTAATAAAAATACAACGTACCTAGCTAAGGGAATAATCCCAACTTGTATTGCTTGTGTTAGAATATAAAAATAAAATATTGCTTATATTCAGACCCTCGTATGCTACCTTTGCCATGTGCAACTAGACCCCGCTAAGCCTCGAGATGAACGATATTTGTATATTCTGCAGTGCACTATTTTACTTGCCATACTGCATGACCCTAGAAAATATCACTCAGTAAGTTCCCTTGCGATTTCACTCCTCGGCTTACCTTCGGGCCCCAGCCCTGCTTATATTTGCCTTAACTCAATGCTTGTTGCATAAACTATGCCAAGATCGTGTAACACTATGCATGTCATGCATTCATCTAGTTCTCCTCAGAGGACTATCTAATAGTCATTCCGTGCAAGTATAAACCTAAAAGTATCGGGGCCCGTTAGGTCGCCAAGGCAATCCCCGAACCAAGGGAATGCACCAAGGCAAGTTGTTCACTGAATGAGAATTATGCCAAGCAATTCAAGAAATAAAGCTCGTGGAGCAATTCTCGTTCAGAACAAGAATCAGGATTCAAGCATCTCGTGTACTCGTGTTCTCATGTATCTCGTAAAATTGGAAGACCAATAATTGTATGTCGCGAACAACTCGAAAACGAGGTATAGTTCCACGAACGGTCACCGGGGCACTGGGGCCGATCCGATCTGGATGGAACTTCGTGTGCGATCCTTGTGTGTTGGGCGAGATGGTTTGTAGCGCCTCTTGTGCTTTCGTTACATTCCATTCTCATCATGGACTAGATCATTTATGGCTATACCAGCGACTGATGTTCATATAGTTCAGTCATCATCGCTTAGCGGCTATCCGCGTGCGAGTCATTGTATCGCATCCAGTGAAATGGAATCACCTGAACAATCATGGATAAAAGACACTTGAACAAATAGAGCAAACCGAGCAAATCCAAAGAAATACTTAAACATCCAGTGTAATATTTTGGGATAACCTGTATGCTCATGCACCCGATATGAAATCTTGCACGAAACACTTAACAGCAGTTATCCCTAACGCACGGCCCATACGTACAGGAGGCCAACCCAGTACGCGAGTCCGTGTCCTATATGAGACTCACACTCATGTAAGAATAGCTGTGTCACGACCAATGAAAACTAATGATGCTTCATTATAATGGGGTGGTCTCATAGACTAGGTCACATGCATATACATAATAAAAACAGATCACGACGACACCGTCGTTGCACCCAAGTTTCCTTGGACGCACAGTTTGTATAGCAGTTAAAATATATGAACTAAATGACGGAAATAAATATGCATGCAACATATGGAATATGAATAACAGTACAATGGCAAGGTATACTTGCTTGGCAAGGAAGCTGCGTAGTACCAATAACCTGCTCCAGAAGTCGCGCAGAACAATCCAATATCCTATGTACATATAATATAATACAATACAATATCAGCCATTACACTAGCACATACACAACCATAATTACACTGGACTCAGAGGGTATGCTAGGGGTGACACTAGTCAACTAACAGGGTCAAATGCGTGTCAAATTACGCGGGGGTTATGTCTTTGATTTGATATGCATAATCAAACAATCAATCACTAACATGTCTAAGCCAATACGTCAATGTACACAAGGAGGTCAACTCGCAATCCTCATGGTCACATAGTCAGTATGGGATATCCGTAATTAACACTAGGGTCCATAGTACATATATACATATATATAGTCCTAATTAGCATTTAATTACTTACAATATACATATACCATATATATATATATATATGTATATATCAACCAATAATTATATATATACCAAATTGAATAATATACATATACTAAGTATATATAAATATACCAAACTGAATAATATAGGTGTATGCGTACGAGTATGTGTAGGCAATACTGGGTTCACCGACACGGGTCCGATGTTAACTAACTGAACCTGTCTCAAAGCAATACGTTAAACCCTACGCTATTTACACTAGCACACATAAAATGAAAGAAAAGGGACAGGTTCGAACCTCGGGGTGCGCGCACGGGGACGATAATGACGACGAGGGTAAGGATGATTGAGGTTATGATGAGATGATGATGGTGAGATGATGAAATGATGATGTGATGATGATGAGATGATGATGGTGAGATGATGATGATGATGGTGATGATGGGGTGATGATGATGATAATGATTGGAGATGATGATGATGCTCCGGCCAGGGGGAGGTTCGGCCAAGGAGGAGGAGGTTGTGGTCGAGAAGGAGGAGGCTGTGGTCGAGGAGGAGGAGTTCAGGAAGGAGGAGGACAGGGAGCAGGAGGAAGGTGGTGGTCATGCTGGTGGTGTGGTGGTGTTGGCCTGGGTGGCTCGACGGGGAAGAGGTGAACAATGGTGGTGGCAAGGCGGTTCAGCAGCGGGTCTTGGCTGCTGTGTCGACTCCGACGAGAAGGAGGAGGAGAAGGAGGAGGACAGGGAAGAGGAGGCTCGGGTGTGGCCAGGCTGGTGGTGTGGTATAGGAGGTCGGGTTGGCGGTGGTGTGCAGGTGGTGTGGTGGTAATGGTGGTGTTGGTCGGGGTGTGCAGAGGCGGGAGGTCAGGCTGAGGAGAAAAACGGAGGACAGTGGTGGTGGCGGCGAGTTGGGTCGAGGGTGGTGATGGAGGACTGGCTGGGGAGTCGGGTATCAGTCGACGTGAATAGGGAGGTCGGGATTCCGGGCTCCGGCGGGACTGCTCGAAGGAGACGACGACGAGTGGAGGAAGGAGGGAAGAAGAGAGGCGAGTGCAGGCGGTGCTCCGGTGAAGGATTGGCCGGCGGAGGGGTCTGATCTGCTCTGGCGAGAGGAGAGGGATGATGTACAGGGAGAGGGAGGGGGTTCGGCTAGATCTAGGTTTTGGGTTTAGAAAAGAAAAAAAAAAGGAAAAAAAAAGGAAATAAAAATTGTATTTATATATGTAAAGGTGTAGGATTGGGTTGACCTAGAGGATTGGGCTTGGTCAACATTTTCTTAGAGTGGGCCTTGGCTTGTCATGGAGATGTTTGGAGGGCTATAATTTACATTGTTTAAAATGCAAGGCTAGGGTTAAATAAGGGGGCGATGTTGTGCGTTGCACATTCCGAAAATTATGGAGAAAATGCATATGAAGGGAAAATGGATTTCTTCATGTGTCATGTCCAATGCTATGGATACCTCAATGCACTTTTGCATAAAAGCGCCCAATAATTGGAAAATTGCACAAAGATAAAAATTGGGTTAAATTAATTAAAATTAATGCACATGGTGTTCTTGAATTAATTAGAAGTACATGGAGCTAAAATTAGATAGTACACAAGTATCATGGACATAGGAGACTCAGAATAGAATATTATCATAAATTGGATTGCACAAAATGGATCATGATTGTGTCTCCAATTTCGATTGGAACGCTCAAGGATACAAAGTTGCATTTATTTAGAATTAAATATTAATGTCTGCGACGAATGTTGTGCGACTAAAATGTAGCACAAGAGAGCATAATTATAAGTTACACAAAGGTCAAAATGGATGACTGGCTCGTCTATGACAAGGATGTGAAATTTTTAGGAAGGCAATGGCTAGTGTAGTGCTTCATTTATCTAAGCAACGGTAAGGTACACTAAGTGATATAAATATTATAAAATTAAATAAAATAGCGTGTTATATTTCTAATTGGATTCAACTAGCCCTAGTTTTACTATCTAAGCCATGTAGGCCTAATTTTGGGTGAGAAGGTTTACAGCTCCGCGAAAGTTGCACTCAAGCCCTGAGCACCCGAGGTCTCAGGTACCGGTCTGAGGCACCCACATCTGACTCAGGGATAATTTTTTCTTCTGGTTCGATGTAAGAAACCACCGAAGCGGCTGCTCGCCAGGGTCAGTCCCTTCTCTCCAGTGTCTGCAAATTTTCTAACAGACCAGAGCTGACATATTTATATAGAGGACCAGGCAGAATCAAACTAAAAGGGCTTACGGATACCGCCATAGCATCTAAAGTGGGCTCTGCTTCAGAAGCCACAAGTGCAAGGGGTCTTTCACGCCCCAGTCCCAAAATACCGAGGGACCGGACGCGTGGTAATGGCCAGCAGTACGCACCGATGGATAAATCCAATTTAATGGATCCATCAGGGCATACTTAAGCTGTAATATAACAATAAGCAGGTCCAATAATACCTAGTCACAGTCTATACTAATCTCATCCACAACAGATAATCACATATCAAATGCAAGAATAATGCAAATAGGAATAACTAACAAATCTCAATAAAAGTGTCTCGGAGAACAATCCGAGAACAAGTCTGATACATCAATACAATAGACTGGAAATAAAGGAACTGGAAATAGAAATAAATGAGTATCACCAGGCAATACCCAGGAGAAGTCCTCTAGCACAATCCCGTCCTCAGGTGTCGGTACAGCTCCTGTATCAGCTCCTGTATCTGCTCCTGCTAATGCTCTTGTACTGTATAACTCTAGGTGGATCTCCTCTGCTAGTCCTGGGGACAAAGTCCGGATCCAGGTCCTCAGGGGACAGCAAGGTACAGAAAATACAAGCCAAAATAAATGCAGTGCAACAGAGAATAAAATAAATAGGGTAAGCTATAACCATCTATGTGGATTGCGAGAGAGAACATCAAAAAGTACTCAGGTTGAAACAACTACAAGCTCTGTGTAGGGGAGCCGGTAGCAGTGATATCATGAGGTGGTCTAGCTCAGCGGGAGATTGAGTAGCCGGCATAATATAGTCAACCTGTAGCCTGCGGGTCTCTCCAGCAATAGATGGAACAATAAGGGAATACTAAAATAACCAGCTAAGTGATATGCAAGATGAGAGCAGCACTAGAACTCAGGCTGAAGCATACTACAAGCTCTGTGTAGGGGAGCCGGTAGCAGCAGTAATAATGAGTAATGGGCCAAGCTCGGGCTTCAGAGTCTTGTGCCTCACGATAATAGGGGTGTATATATATATGATCAGCCTGTAGTCTGTGTGTCTCTCCCCACCCAATGTAATCACATGTCTCATGTCCATGACACGCATAATCATATCTAATGCACAAGTCATCTAATGTCTAGGGATATAATATCAATGTCAGGTCCTGTATCCTATATAGAATCACCACAAATATCTTGGAAAGATCCTGTCTCATGAACAGTGTCAAGTGTCCTGGGTCAAGTGTACTTGGTATGACAAGTACGGGAATATAAAGGGTCACGAATGTCCATCTCTAGATGACAATACACAACACCGCGTACGGTGTTGGCACCCGACTGATAATTGGACGCTAAGTACGTCACACAGTCCTAGGTTAAGCATGCACAGCACTATAAAGAAGCAAGAAAAATATGTAACAATACTGCAGAGTTTGGCAAGGTACACTTGCCTGGGGTCCTAGCTCCAACTGTAGCTCTGGTCTCAGTGTGGTCTGCAGGTACTACTCCGATTGCTGAAATAAACATTACCATTAGATTCAGAAAATATCAAATAGTTAAAAACGCCTGTACTTGAGTCCAATTTGGACACAGGGGCAAAAAGGTTATTTCCGGGCCAAAGCGGGGTCCACTTGTGGGCCACTTTGCACCGAAAAGCGCATCAGGGTCAAAGGTCTCCAAATTTCGCAAACTCAGCGTCTACAAGTCAGGAACGATGATACGAACCCAATGGAACTTCCAGAATTGGATTCCGATGAGCCGATCACAAAATCGCCCGTCGAGCGGGACCTGTGGGGCCCACGACACGCGATTTCGTCAACGTTCTCAGAATCGAACCAAACTTGGGTCACAGGACCAGCGTATCGCTACGAGTCCGATGGCGCAAGTTTCGTCTCGATCCGACGTATGTACACAAAGTTAGGGCGTGTTCCAGAAAGGTCGGATACGGGGTGTCGTCGGCGGATACGCGTTGATTCCGGTGTGCACGCACATCCAAATCAACTTCCGCGAAATCCTACACGTCCGTATCGACGATGCGCACATATCTGTGAAGACCGCGCGTGACCAAGTCGTCCCGTTTGGCGGGGCGTACTCGGTTCTGGGGTGAATTGGGTCATCATTTTTCCTGTTTTTGGATCGCGGTGTACGATCACCACAGGACGCGATGCACCGAGCGAGTTGCACGGGCACCGAGGGGGTCATACAGGCTTCGTGATAAAACTGACGGAATCAAAAACGGGATTACGAGGAGAGAGAAACGGTTACCTGAACAGGGCCCCGTGAATCTAATTTCCTGTGTCCGAGACGTGTCCGAGTCTCCTTCGTGTCCTGCGTGCACTGTGTCCGTCTCCGTGTGCACTGTGACCGTCTTAGGGTTAGGGTTAGGGCACGATGCCGGAGTGGGGAGGTTGCTGGCGGCCGAAGGAAGGCCGGAGGCTAGGGTTCAGGCTATGGGAGAGTCGACTGTGGGCTGGGCGGAGGAGAGGGGATGTTCGTGGCGGAGGTGGTTGGTGTAAGCCCCTGATTTTTAGGAATTTTTTTAAATTGGCTTTTTCCCAATTTTCTGGAATTTTCCGGGATTTTTCTATAATTTAAACCTAGGCTTTGATAATTAAATGATTTTTAATTGTTGTTTAATAATATTAAAATATTATGGAAATAATATTTTATGGTGTAAAATGGAAAACCGGACATGTGGTAATTTTCGGTAAATTTATTGGACTCCGGAAGCATTTATAAAGCCCTAAAAACTATTAATTAATTAAACCAATTTAAACCCTCAAATAAACCGGGTTTATTTCAAATAAACCGTACTGAACCAAACCAAACCAACTTAAACCGAACCGCTGACTAAACCGAACCTAGCCACCCCAGCGTAGCGGGTCGGGTCGGGTCGGATCCGAGTCAACCCGACCCGGACCCGAAACCCACACCGAACCCTAGTCGGATTCCACTGTTCCGACTATAAAATAGGCCGCCGGAACCCTAGTTTTTCCCTCTCTCTCTTCTCTCCTCCTCGTGCAGCGCCGACGACACAGCCGCCGCGAACCACCGCCTCTCGATTCTTCTCTTCCTCCGCCGAACGCCCCCATCTCCTCGACCGTCTTCCCCGACGAGCCCTCCGCCGCGTCTCCACCGCACAGCCTCCACCCTTACCATCGTCTCCCTCTCCGGCCACGCCCCTCCCCGGTGTCCCCTGCCCTGAACCCTAGCCGACGACCGAGCCCCACCATCCTTCCTCCGCCTCTCCCCAAGCCCGACACCTCCACCCGCCACGCGCCGCCCCGACTTCAGCCGACCCCGCCGTGCCTCGCCTCCCAGCTCCACCGCACCAGCTTCCTCCACCCTATCACCCCGCTGCCTCCGACCAGAGACGCCGCCCTGCGTCCCAGCTTCCCCGGCGACGCTGCCCCGACCCGCCTCGCCGTCCTCCGGCGCCGCTCCGTCAGCAAAGCCCTGAACCCTAAACCTAATTTCCCAAATCGGACACGTAGTAGCGGACACAGGAACCCTAAACAGTAAACCCTAATTTCTGTGTCGGACACAGTGTCCAGGACACAGGACACGTTTCTGCCTCGGTTTCTCGGACCACTTCAGGTATTCATAACTTTTTGCTCGTAGCTCGGATTTCAATTCTGTAAATTTCTACGCGAAGCCTGTATGACCCTCTCGGTGCCCGGACAAACCGCTCGGGGCATCGCGTCCTGTGGTGATCGCACACCGCGATCCAAAAACAGGTAAACCAACGCCCCGTTTCACCCCGGAACCGAGTACGCCCCGCCAAACGGGACGACTTGGTCGCACGCGGTCTTTACCAAAACGTGCGCGACGTTGATACGGACGTGTAGGATTTCGCAGAAGTTGATTTGGATGTGCGTGCACACCGGAATCAACGCGTATCCGCCGACACCGCCCCGTATCCGTCGATTCTGGAACACGCTGTAACTTTGTGTACACACGTCGGATCGAGACGAAACTTGCGCCATCGGACTCGTAGCAATACGCTGGTCCTGTGAGCCAAGTTTGGTTCGATTCTGAGAACGTTGACAAAATCGCGTATCGTGGGCCCCACAGGCTCCACTTGACGGGCGATTTTGTGATCGGCTCATCGGAATCCAATTCTGGAAGTTCCGTTGGGTTCGTATCATCGTTCCTGACCTGTTGACACTAAGTTTGACAAAATTGGAGACCTTTGACCCTGACGCGCTTTTCGGTGCAAAGCGGGCCCGCATGTGGACCCCGTTTTGACCCGAAACTGTCGTTTCTGCCCTTGTCTCCAAATTGGACCCAAGGACAGGCGTTTTTAGCTATTTGATATTTTCTGAATCTAATGGTGATGTTTATTTCAGCAACCGGAGTAGTACCTGCAGATCACACTGAGACCAGAGCTACAGTTGGAGCTAGGACCCCAGGCAAGTGTACCTTGCCAAACTTTGCAGTATTGTTACATATTTTCCTTGCTTCATTATATTGTTGTGCATGCTCAACCTAGGGCCGTGTGACGTACTTAGCGTCCGATTATCAGTCGGGTGCCGACACTGTACGCAGTGTTGGGTACGGTCATCTAGAGATGGATATTCGTGACACTATATATTATCGTACTTGTCTTACCAAGTACGTTGGACTCAGGACACTTGACACTACTCATGAGACAGGATCTTCCCGAGATATTCGTGGTGATTCTGTATAGGATACAGGACATGGACATTGTATTCCTAGATATTAGATGACTTGTTGCATTAGAGATGATTGTGCGTGACATGGACATGGTGCATCATGGACATGAGACGTGTGATTACATTGGGTGGGGAGAGTATTACCATATGAAAGGCTGATCATATTATATATTGACATCTGGATGTGTCTTAGTCTCTGACACAGAGCTATGGCACCAGTTCTGGCCCTTCGAGAAAATACTGCTATTGGGTTCTCCGACACTGATCCTGTAGTAGTCTCAGCCCGAGTATGGAATAATGTTCTCATTTGCATATCACTAGATGGTTATTTATTCACCCTATTGTTCATTTATTGCTGCACTGCATTTATTTTGGCTTGTATTTTCTGTACCTTGCTGTCCCCTGAGGACCTGGATCCGGACTATGTCCCCAGGTATAGCTGACGAGATCTATCCCGAGGTATACGGGACCGGAGCATTGGCATTAGCAGGAGCAGGTGCCTACATTGGAGCAGAACCAGGATCTGAGGACGAGACCGTACCAGAGGACTTCTCTTGAGTATTGGCTTGAGATACTCATTTATTCAGTTTATAGTTATTTCATTTCCAGTCTATTTCATTTATGTACCAGACTTGTACTCGGATTGTTCTCCGAGACAAATTTATTGAGACTCTTATAGTTTATTTTTATTTATATTTACTCTGGCTTTGATCTGTGATATTCTGTTGTGGATGAGATTAGATAGACTGTGACATGTATCATTGGACCTGCTTATTGTTATATTACAGCTTAAGTATGCCCTGATGGATCCATTAAATTGGGTTTGTCCATCGGTGCGTACTGCTGGCCATTATCACGCGTCCGGTCCCTCGTCATTTTGGGACTGGGGCGTGACATGGTTTTTGTGGTGGCCCATGCAGGTCTACGACTAAATTGTTCGGTTTCAACTTAGGGACCGAGCAAGCCTGCAATAAGAATAGAATAAGTTTTAGGATCTCATCCACATGCTTGAAACGTTCTTGATATCTATATTGTATTCAAATTAAATTTCTTGCATCTTGCCTTGATTCCTGTGCGCCTCTTATAGTTTATTTTTGATGCAGAGTAATGGATTCAAGAGCAAACGACGAAACTCCAGCAAACACACCAATAGGTGCGGTAGCCACCTACGGAGAAGATGAAGTGGCACCATTGAGTGGAGATCCCTCTACTCACCAAGGCAGCCAAGCAGATCAGCATGCTCCTAGATTTCGGCGAGACGACATCCCACCGCCTCCGCAGTTCATTCCACCAATGCCTGTATTCCCACCAGGACAGTCTATGGACGGGCAGCAGATGTTTCAAATGATCTACGCAATGATGCAGGCCCAACAGCATATTTATCAAGAAGCTCAACGTCGTGAAGCAGATTACTTAAGGAACAGCATAGTAAATGCACTGGATCAGGCCAACCTACCAACTCGCCGACAACCGACGGGCTCTATCACCGACTTCCGCCAGCTGAAGCCCCGCACCTTCTCAGGCAAGGAGGAACCTACTGAAGTTCATGAGTGGCTTACCAACATACGACATCAACTAGAAGCAGCAGAGCTACCAAAGGAACGTTGGATAACTGCCGTCAGAATGCAATTGACGGACAATGCACATCACTGGTGGCTATCTGAGGAGACACGGCTCGGACCAGACCGAGTCACTTGGGAGGAGTTCTCCAGACTCTTTCAAGAGATGTACATTCCAGCTACCGCTCGATCAGAACTCAGAGACAAGTTCAACCGCCTTATCCAAGGCAATATGACAGTGGAAGAGTACAACGCGGAATTTATTCGTCTGAGTCGCTTCGCCCCTACCTTGATTCCGACAGAAGAAGAGAAGGCCGAGAAGTTTTTCGATGGACTAAACTTCGAGCTACAGAAACTAATTGGATCCATTGCGCCCACATCCTACTCGGACGTCCTTGCTGCAGCCCGACGCCTGGAGCGCGTCACCAGGAGAGAGACCAGTCTGAAGCGGCCTTCCACATCAGCAACAAACAGAGTACCACAAGAAGAAGCTGCAAAGAGACCTCATCTACAGCAACAGCAGAACGCATCTACACCACAAGTAATAGTCCTCTCTACTTGTCACTACTGTGGCAAAGCAGGCCATCTCGCCAGGGAATGCAGACGCAGGTTAGGACTATGCTTAGGTTGTGGATCCAGACAGCATGCAGTGAGAGACTGCCCTGAGCGTAAAGAAGGAGCACCAAGAACAAACCAACAAGCTCTACCAGCACCAGAAGGATATCAACCAAGGCCACCCTTGGCACCTCGACCAGCACCCTTCCAGCAGGCCCAGCAACAGCAGAGGGCACCCCTTCAAGGACGCGGACAAGCTTATGTGATGACTTTGGAGGATGCGCAAATTCATGGAGTAGCTAATGCGCGTAAGTTTTTATAGTTTCTGTTTCTTGTATTGTGTTAGTTTTTGCATGTTGGTTCGTGACCCTAGCCTTCACCTAGTAATTTTGAGATTGCTTAATAACCTAGAATGTTTTTATAATTGATAACCTAATATGTTTAAGTGATAATCTAGTATTTCTGAACTGTAGTCTTCTAAATCTCCTTCATACGGGAGATTGCATAACTTTTAATGCTTAGGGAAAAAGTTTTTCCTTTGTATTATTCTTACACCCTCAACCTTTACTCTCCTTGATCATGATGTGCTTCGAACAATATTTGCAACCGTGTCATCTCTGTTGACCGGTTATTCTTTGATTGCGAGGACGCAATCCTCTTAAGGAGGGTAGATTGTAAGCCCCTGATTTTTAGGAATTTTTTTAAATTGGCTTTTTCCCAATTTTCTGGAATTTTCCGGGATTTTTCTATAATTTAAACCTAGGCTTTGATAATTAAATGATTTTTAATTGTTGTTTAATAATATTAAAATATTATGGAAATAATATTTTATGGTGTAAAATGGAAAACCGGACATGTGGTAATTTTCGGTAAATTTATTGGACTCCGGAAGCATTTATAAAGCCCTAAAAACTATTAATTAATTAAACCAATTTAAACCCTCAAATAAACCGGGTTTATTTCAAATAAACCGTACTGAACCAAACCAAACCAACTTAAACCGAACCGCTGACTAAACCGAACCTAGCCACCCCAGCGTAGCGGGTCGGGTCGGGTCGGATCCGAGTCAACCCGACCCGGACCCGAAACCCACACCGAACCCTAGTCGGATTCCACTGTTCCGACTATAAAATAGGCCGCCGGAACCCTAGTTTTTCCCTCTCTCTCTTCTCTCCTCCTCGTGCAGCGCCGACGACACAGCCGCCGCGAACCACCGCCTCTCGATTCTTCTCTTCCTCCGCCGAACGCCCCCATCTCCTCGACCGTCTTCCCCGACGAGCCCTCCGCCGCGTCTCCACCGCACAGCCTCCACCCTTACCATCGTCTCCCTCTCCGGCCACGCCCCTCCCCGGTGTCCCCTGCCCTGAACCCTAGCCGACGACCGAGCCCCACCATCCTTCCTCCGCCTCTCCCCAAGCCCGACACCTCCACCCGCCACGCGCCGCCCCGACTTCAGCCGACCCCGCCGTGCCTCGCCTCCCAGCTCCACCGCACCAGCTTCCTCCACCCTATCACCCCGCTGCCTCCGACCAGAGACGCCGCCCTGCGTCCCAGCTTCCCCGGCGACGCTGCCCCGACCCGCCTCGCCGTCCTCCGGCGCCGCTCCGTCAGCAAAGCCCTGAACCCTAAACCTAATTTCCCAAATCGGACACGTAGTAGCGGACACAGGAACCCTAAACAGTAAACCCTAATTTCTGTGTCGGACACAGTGTCCAGGACACAGGACACGTTTCTGCCTCGGTTTCTCGGACCACTTCAGGTATTCATAACTTTTTGCTCGTAGCTCGGATTTCAATTCTGTAAATTTCTACGCGAAGCCTGTATGACCCTCTCGGTGCCCGGACAAACCGCTCGGGGCATCGCGTCCTGTGGTGATCGCACACCGCGATCCAAAAACAGGTAAACCAACGCCCCGTTTCACCCCGGAACCGAGTACGCCCCGCCAAACGGGACGACTTGGTCGCACGCGGTCTTTACCAAAACGTGCGCGACGTTGATACGGACGTGTAGGATTTCGCAGAAGTTGATTTGGATGTGCGTGCACACCGGAATCAACGCGTATCCGCCGACACCGCCCCGTATCCGTCGATTCTGGAACACGCTGTAACTTTGTGTACACACGTCGGATCGAGACGAAACTTGCGCCATCGGACTCGTAGCAATACGCTGGTCCTGTGAGCCAAGTTTGGTTCGATTCTGAGAACGTTGACAAAATCGCGTATCGTGGGCCCCACAGGCTCCACTTGACGGGCGATTTTGTGATCGGCTCATCGGAATCCAATTCTGGAAGTTCCGTTGGGTTCGTATCATCGTTCCTGACCTGTTGACACTAAGTTTGACAGAATTGGAGACCTTTGACCCTGACGCGCTTTTCGGTGCAAAGCGGGCCCGCATGTGGACCCCGTTTTGACCCGAAACTGTCGTTTCTGCCCTTGTCTCCAAATTGGACCCAAGGACAGGCGTTTTTAGCTATTTGATATTTTCTGAATCTAATGGTGATGTTTATTTCAGCAACCGGAGTAGTACCTGCAGATCACACTGAGACCAGAGCTACAGTTGGAGCTAGGACCCCAGGCAAGTGTACCTTGCCAAACTTTGCAGTATTGTTACATATTTTCCTTGCTTCATTATATTGTTGTGCATGCTCAACCTAGGGCCGTGTGACATACTTAGCGTCCGATTATCAGTCGGGTGCCGACACTGTACGCAGTGTTGGGTACGGTCATCTAGAGATGGATATTCGTGACACTATATATTATCGTACTTGTCTTACCAAGTACGTTGGACTCAGGACACTTGACACTACTCATGAGACAGGATCTTCCCGAGATATTCGTGGTGATTCTGTATAGGATACAGGACATGGACATTGTATTCCTAGATATTAGATGACTTGTTGCATTAGAGATGATTGTGCGTGACATGGACATGGTGCATCATGGACATGAGACGTGTGATTACATTGGGTGGGGAGAGTATTACCATATGAAAGGCTGATCATATTATATATTGACATCTGGATGTGTCTTAGTCTCTGACACAGAGCTATGGCACCAGTTCTGGCCCTTCGAGAAAATACTGCTATTGGGTTCTCCGACACTGATCCTGTAGTAGTCTCAGCCCGAGTATGGAATAATGTTCTCATTTGCATATCACTAGATGGTTATTTATTCACCCTATTGTTCATTTATTGCTGCACTGCATTTATTTTGGCTTGTATTTTCTGTACCTTGCTGTCCCCTGAGGACCTGGATCCGGACTATGTCCCCAGGTATAGCTGACGAGATCTATCCCGAGGTATACGGGACCGGAGCATTGGCATTAGCAGGAGCAGGTGCCTACATTGGAGCAGAACCAGGATCTGAGGACGAGACCGTACCAGAGGACTTCTCTTGAGTATTGGCTTGAGATACTCATTTATTCAGTTTATAGTTATTTCATTTCCAGTCTATTTCATTTATGTACCAGACTTGTACTCGGATTGTTCTCCGAGACAAATTTATTGAGACTCTTATAGTTTATTTTTATTTATATTTACTCTGGCTTTGATCTGTGATATTCTGTTGTGGATGAGATTAGATAGACTGTGACATGTATCATTGGACCTGCTTATTGTTATATTACAGCTTAAGTATGCCCTGATGGATCCATTAAATTGGGTTTGTCCATCGGTGCGTACTGCTGGCCATTATCACGCGTCCGGTCCCTCGTCATTTTGGGACTGGGGCGTGACAGTTGGGGAGGCGCGGGGGTTTGATGGTGGTGGTGCTGGGGATTCTGGAGGCGGAGACAGAGGCATCGTGGGGGGGGAAGTTAGGTCGGTGGTCGGGTCGAGCGGGACTGAGGAAGGAGGTGGTCGAAGTCGGGGAGGAAGGTGATGGGGTCTCGGGGACGGGTCAGGCCGAAGGCGGAGAGTTCTGGGGAGAGGCGGACCGGAGATGAGTGAGGGAGATGGCGCTGCGGTTGGAAGAAGAAGGACGAGTCGACGGGGTCGTCTAGGGTTCAGGCAAGGGGAGTTGGGGGAGAACGGAGGGAGGAGGAAGGAAGGCGGAGTTGGCCGAGGGAGGTGGTCGAGCGGGCTAGGGCTAGGGGAAGTCGAGGGCTGATCGACGAGGAGGCGGGAAGGAGGAAGATGGCTGGGCGGAGGGTTCTGCGTGGCAGGGGAGAGGGGAGACGACGGGGAGGAGATAGGCGGAGAGGGGCTGCGGGGGATTCCGGCAGGCGGAAAGGGCTGTGTTAGGGTTAGGGTTAGGTTATAATTATTGTTAATTAGGAATTAGGGATTTGGGGGGAAATTGGGGAATTAGGGTTTCCTTTTTCTTTTCTTTGTAGAGAAAACTTAGGAAAATAGGTATTTATACATACAGAAATTAGAATAGGATTAGACCTAAGATTCGGGCTGGGTCAACGGTTCAACGCTCCTTGGGCTGGGCTTCGGCTCTCATGGGGATGTCGGGCGTTGGCACGGGTTAAATTCGGTTTAATTTCTAAATTGGTTTCTAGGGCTTTAAACGGGTTTTCGGAGTCCAATAAATTCACGGAAAATTACCCTATGTCCGGTTTTCCATTTTACACCATAAAATATTATTTCCTAATATTTTAATATGAATTAACCAAAATTAAAAATCCTTTAATTACCAGCGCCTAGGTTTTAATTCCCGAAAATTACAGATAAATTGGGGAAAAACCAAATTTAAAATTCTGAAAATCAGGGGGCTTACAATCTACCCAACTTATAAAAATTTTGTCCTCGAAATTAAAATAGAGCAAGGTTCAAAGAATTCCTCTCAAGTAACCATTGCGGTCTCTACCCAACTTAGATTTTACCCATCTATCATCTAAGACTATCTAAGAAAACTATGGCCCAAATCATGTTATTGAATCCTCAAGGCTTTAACACCAAACATATCACCTATGATATTTCTTTATTCATATATAAAAGGGTCATTAATAATGCAATTGGCCTATGGGGTATATCTAGTACTGTCTATATATCCAACTTATACCAAGCACGAGGTTTCGTCTTTCCGAAATAAGGGAAGACGAAGATCAATAATAAAGAGTTCAAGGGTGAGGTAATAGAATAGAAGTATCAGGATCAAGGTGTTTAACGAATTCAAATGGGATTTGTCCAGACAATTGTGGATTAAAATCCTATTCTGGTAATCCTTATTCATGTGCTCGTATTAGTACAGTTGTGTAACTGATACGATATGCTCAGACATATCTAGAGGGCAAGTATACTAGTCAACTATATATCCCAATCCACGTAAAGTAGTCGTGCGAAGAGGCAAACCAAAATGCACTAAGGTTGATCAGACCGTAATACACTGATTCTGAATAGACAACTGTATTAGTGTACGCGTCCAATAATACAGATGTCATGATCAAGCTCGATAAAAGGATAAGCTTACAAAACTAGGCTATATTAGCAGCATAAGTCAAGGTAGTACAACAAATATAAGTACGCTAGATGATGAGGAAAGGAGGTACAACTTAATCAAGTTCACAAAGATAAAACAAAATAAGCAATTAACAAAAGATTCTACAATCTCTACGGTTATCAATTATAAGTAAGTTCAAAATTACATATGTTAAGTCTGAGGTCACGAACAAATAGGCACGAGATAAAACAAATCTAGAAACAGAAAACTACGAAGAATTACGCGCATTAGCTACTCCATGGATCTGCGCGTCTTCCAAAGTCATCGATGGAGCTTGTTCACGTCTTTGCAGTTGATTCCTTTGCTGGTGTTGAGCCTGCTGGAAGAGTGTGGCTTGTGGTGCCAAGGGTGGCCTCGGCTGATTCCCTCCTGGGGCTGATGGTCTGACTCCTTCAACTTCCGTTGGCGGTGCTTCCAATGCTAGAGAGGCTGGCGTTGGTGTTGGTATCGCTTGTTGGTTATTCATTGGTGCTCTGTCTCGACGTTCGGGGCATTCCTTTTTTAAATGCTGACTGGATCCGCAAGCTAAGCATAATTTCTTCTTTCGTCTGCACTCGTCCTCAGTATGGCCTCGCTTGCGACAATATGGACAGACAGGTATTGTCTGTGGAGTTGCTTCTGGTGGCTGGTGTACTTGAGGTCTTTGTGTAGCTTCTTCTTGTGGTGCTCCGGCTGGTGCTGATGTGGCTGGTTGTTGAATCATCAAGGCTTTCTCTCGATGCTAAAGACAATCCTTGGCTAAGTGTTGACTGTTTTCGCAAATCAAGCATAATCCTAACTTGCGTCTGCATTCTTTTTGAATATGGCCCATCTTGCCACAGTAGTGACAAGTTGGAAGAACTAAGGCTCTTGGTGCTGCTCTCGGTGGTGGATTCATCTGTGGTCGCTTTGCAGCTCTTTCCTGTTGTGCTTGGTCCGGTGCTGATGCATACGGCCGCTTCTGGCTGGACTCTATCCTTGTGTTGCACTCCATGGGTCGTGCTGTAGCAAGAACATTCTCGTCTAAGGTAGTTGTAGTGGGGCTGATAAATCTCCGTAGCTCCGAGCTAAATCTGTCGATGAACTTCTCCGCTTGGATTTGCTGGGCTTCTTCCTGAACCTTCTGTTGGGCTTGCATTATCGCATAGAACATGTGAAACATCTGTTGTTCATCCATAGCCTGCCCTTGTGGAATGGTAGGCGTCGGTGGAGCCAACTGCGTCGATGGTGGAACGTCATCTTCCGGGATTCTCGAGGCATGCTGACTTGCTTGCTGTGATGATGGACCTTCACTAACTGGTGTCACTTCATCTCCGTTGGTTACCACATTATCTCGTGGTGATCTGGCAGGAGTCTCGTTGTTTGTTCGTGAATCCATAACTCTGCAACCAAAATAAACAATAAGAGGCGCACAAGAATCGGCAGGATGCGAGTCAAGAATTTAAATTCGAATCTGATATATATATCAAGAACGTTTCAAGCAAGTGGATGAGATCCTAGAAACTTATCCTATTCTTATTGCAGGCTTGCTCGGTCCCTAAGTTAAAACCGAATAATTTAGTCGTTGACCTGCATGGGCCACCACAAAAACCATGTCACGCCCCAGTCCCAAAATACCGAGGGACCGGACGCGTGGTAATGGCCAGCAGTACGCACCGATGGACAAACCCAATTTAATGGATCCATCAGGGCATACTTAAGCTGTAATATAACAATAAGCAGGTCCAATAATACCTAGTCACAGTCTATACTAATCTCATCCATAACAGATAATCACATATCAAATGCAAGAATAATGCAAATAGGAATAACTAACAAATCTCAATAAAAGTGTCTCGGAGAACAATCCGAGAACAAGTCTGATACATCAATGCAATAGACTGGAAATAAAGGAACTGGAAATAGAAATAAATGAGTATCACCAGGCAATACCCAGGAGAAGTCCTCTAGCACAATCCCGTCCTCAGGTGTCGGTACAGCTCCTGTATCAGCTCCTGTATCTGCTCCTGCTAATGCTCCTGTACTGTATAACTCTAGGTGGATCTCCTCTGCTAGTCCTGGGGACAAAGTCCGGATCCAGGTCCTCAGGGGACAGCAAGGTACAGAAAATACAAGCCAAAATAAATGCAGTACAACAGAGAATGAAATAAATAGGGTAAGCTATAACCATCTATGTGGATTGCGAGAGAGAACATCAAAAAGTACTCAGGTTGAAACAACTACAAGCTCTGTGTAGGGGAGCCGGGTAGCAGTGATATCATGAGGTGGTCTAGCTCAGCGGGAGACTGAGTAGCCGGCATAATATAGTCAACCTATAGCCTGCGGGTCTCTCCAGCAATAGATGGAACAATAAGGGAATACTAAAATAACCAGCTAAGTGATATGCAAGATGAGAGCAGCACTAGAACTCAGGCTGAAGCATACTACAAGCTCTGTGTAGGGGAGCCGGGTAGCAGCAGTAATAATGAGTAATGGGCCAAGCTCGGGCTTCAGAGTCTTGTGCCTCACGATAATAGGGGTATATATATATATGATCAGCCTGTAGTCTGTGTGTCTCTCCCCACCCAATGTAATCACACGTCTCATGTCCATGACACGCACAATCATATCTAATGCACAAGTCATCTAATGTCTAGGGATATAATATCAATGTCAGGTCCTGTATCCTATACAGAATCACCACAAATATCTCGGGAAGATCCTGTCTCATGAACAGTGTCAAGTGTCCTGGGTCAAGTGTACTTGGTATGACAAGTACGGGAATATAAAGGGTCACGAATGTCCATCTCTAGATGACAATACACAACACCGCGTACGGTGTTGGCACCCGACTGATAATCGGACGCTAAGTACGTCACACGGTCCTAGGTTAAGCATGCACAGCACTATAAAGAAGCAAGAAAAATATGTAACAATACTGCAGAGTTTGGCAAGGTACACTTGCCTGGGGTCCTGGCTCCAACTGTAGCTCTGGTCTCAGTGTGGTCTGCAGGTACTACTCCGGTTGCTGAAATAAACATTACCATTAGATTTAGAAAATATCAAATAGCTAAAAATGCCTGTACTTGAGTCCAATTTGGACACAGGGGCAAAAAGGTCATTTCCGGGCCAAAGCGGGGTCCACATGTGGGCCACTTTGCACCGAAAAGCACGTCAGGGTCAAAGGTTTCCAAATTCCACAAACTCAGCGTCTACAAGTCAGGAACGATGATACGAACCCAATGGAACTTCCAGAATTGGATTCCGATGAGCCGATCACAAAATCGCCCGTCGAGCGGGGCCTGTGGGGCCCACGACACGCGATTTCGTCAACATTCTCAGAATCGAACCAAACTTGGGTCATAGGACCAGCGTATCGCTACGAGTCCGATGGCGCAAGTTTCGTCTTGATCCGACGTGTGTACACAAAGTTAGGGCATGTTCCAGAAAGGTCGAATACGGGGTGTCGTCGGCGGATACGCGTTGATTCCGGTGTGCACGCACATCCAAATCAACTTCCGTGAAATCCTACACGTCCGTATCGACGACGCGCACGTATCTGTGAAGACCGCGCATGACCAAGTCGTCCCGTTTGGCGGGGCATACTCGGTTCCGGGGTGAATTGGGTCGTCGTTTTTCCTGTTTTTGGATCGCGGTGTACGATCACCACAGGACGCGATGCACCGAGCGAGTTGCACGGGCACCGAGGGGGTCATACAGGCTTCGTGATAAAACTGACGGAATTAAAAACGGGATTACGAGGAGAGAGAAACGGTTACCTGAACAGGGCCCCGTGAATCTGATTTCCTGTGTCCGAGACGTGTCCGAGTCTCCTTCGTGTCCTGCGTGCACTGTGTCCGTCTCCGTGTGCACTGTGACCGTCTTAGGGTTAGGTTTAGGGCACGATGCCGGAGTGGGGAGGTTGCTGGCGGCCGGAGGGAGGCCGGAGGTTAGGGTTCAGGCTATGGGAGAGTCGACTGTGGGCTGGGCGGAGGAGAGGGGATGTTCGTGGCGGAGGTGGTTGGGGAGGCGCGGGGGTTTGATGGTGGTGGTGCTGGGGATTCTGGAGGCGGAGACAGAGGCATCGTGGGGGGGGAAGTTAGGTCGGTGGTCGGGTCGAGCGGGGCTGAGGAAGGAGGTGGTCGAAGTCGGGGAGGAAGGTGATGGGGTCTCGGGGACGGGTCAGGCCGAAGGCGGAGAGTTCTGGGGAGAGGCGGGCCGGAGATGAGTGAGGGAGATGGCGCTGCGGTTGGAAGAAGAAGGACGAGTCGGCGGGGTCGTCTAGGGTTCAGGCAAGGGGAGTTGGGGGAGAACGGAGGGAGGAGGAAGGAAGGCGGAGTTGGCCGAGGGAGGTGGTCGAGCGGGCTAGGGCTAGGGGAAGTCGAGGGCTGATCGACGAGGAGGCGGGAAGGAGGAAGATGGCTGGGCGGAGGGTTCTGCGTGGCAGGGGAGAGGGGAGACGACGGGGAGGAGATAGGCGGAGAGGGGCTGCAGGGGATTCCGGCAGGCGGAGAGGGCTGTGTTAGGGTTAGGGTTAGGTTATAATTATTGTTAATTAGGAATTAGGGATTTGGGGGGAAATTGGGGAATTAGGGTTTCCTTTTTCTTTTCTTTGTAGAGAAAACTTAAGAAAATAGGTATTTATACATACATAAATTAGAATAGGGTTAGACCTAGGATTCGGGCTGGGTCAACGGGTCAACGCTCCTTGGGCTGGGCTTCGGCTCTCATGGGGATGTCGGGCGTTGGCACGGGTTAAATTCGGTTTAATTTCTAAATTGGTTTCTAGGGCTTTAAACGGGTTTTCGGAGTCCAATAAATTCACAGAAAATTACCCTATGTCCGGTTTTCCATTTTACACCATAAAATATTATTTCCATAATATTTTAATATGAATTAACCGAAATTAAAAATCCTTTAATTACCAACGCCTAGGTTTTAATTCCCGAAAATTACAGATAAATTGGGGAAAAACCAAATTTAAAATTCTGAAAATCAGGGGGCTTACAGGGTCCTACCTCTTTGCTCACAGTCCCCCTCGCTGGGGACTTCGATTTTGTCGTCGATTCTAGCTCTGGGTCCATATTTGTCCTCGCCCTCTTAGAATAGCGAGCGTGATGCATCTCTATCTTTGGTTTGCGCTTGGCAGGCAGGGGATCATCAGACAGAGATGTTGTGTATTCCCCGGTCGCCGGTCCAGCTCTACGATCAGGGGCATGGCCACTCCCTTGCCCCTCTTGGGCGTCCTACGCGCTTTCGCATCCGAAGGCATCAACCTGGTGTCGTCGATATAACTTCTCTCCGGATTAAAGTTAGTCGGCGGAGCATTCGCCGTACAATAATACTTTGCCGCGGTGTACAATATTCTGGGCATGACTCTAGTTGTTGGAAATTAAAACCTGACCCGGGTGCCGGCAGCAATATAGTAACTCCATGCTTTGGCCCCGTCGAGAAAACTGCCACTATTCCCAAGAGAGAGCTCGGATGACCCAGTAAAAGCTGAGTGTAGCCAAACTGACGAGCAAACCGGCTCGGTAGGTAAGGCTCCACGAAGACGGTAGCATCCGGAGGCATCAACATGGTGCCGTCGAAATAACTTCTCTCCGGATTAAAGTTAGTCGGCGGAGCGTTCGCCATACAATAATACTTTGTCGCGGTGTACAATATTCTGGGCATGACTCCGGTTGTTGGAAATTAAAACCTGACCCGGGTGCCGGCAGTAATATAGTAACTCCATGCTGTGGCCCCGTCGAGAAAAGTGCCACTATTCCCAAGAGAGAGCTCAGATGACCCAGTAAAAGCTGAGTTTAGCCAAACAGACGAGCAAACCGGCTGGGTAGGTAAGGCTCCACGAAGACGATAGCCTTATTCTGATACATAAGGTAAGAGGGACGGATGTCTTGGAGCCAGCAAAAGAGTCTCTCAGACAAGCTTTTAGACGCCCACTCATCATCGTAATGAATGACGTTTCTTTCATCGGCGAAGAATTCTGGCTCGAACATGAAAAAGGTCCAGCCAGTCATGAAGGAGAGCTCTTTCCTACCAGCAGGGACAGTATCGTACCGCCACTTCATCATCCGATACCAGCAGGGACAGCATCGGCAGCCACCATGTCCTCGTCAGTCACATGGATCATCAAATACCCATGATGCAGGAGAAGTCAACCCATCAAGTAGTGGTAAGGAAGCTCGACCCTGTTGAAATATCCCTGACCAGGATGGTCATCCACCTTCTTAGAAAAGTTGTGGAGACCACGATGGATGCAACACACCATGGCCTGTAGAAGGGCCAACTTATGGCCGAAAGCCAACTTCACGGTAGGTAGGATTAGAGTGCGACTGGTCCTTTCTATTGTCTTGGACAAGCCCGGGACTACGCAATTGTGCAACCAGAGCATCAAGTACCCTGCCAGCATGGCCTTAGGGGACAACTGGTGCATATCTATATAAAAATAGCTGAGCTCCTCTTCGAGGCTACTCAACTCGTCAAGGGGTTCGCCCTCTTCCCTCGAGGAGCCCTCAACTTTTTTACCCTCGGCGACCAAGTCCTTCAGTGCATGGATAGAGTCAGCCACTTCATGTTTAGACCGTAGCGCCCGAACACGAAATCTATTGGACTCTTTCGACTCTGGAAAGAGGTGGCGAGTCTAGGTCATAATGTGAGGAGATGATCCCTCAATAGACTTCTTCTTCTTCGACAACGTCTGGCATATGTCATAATGGCATAGCAACTCTTGGTACACCGCCAAAATCTCTGGGCCCTCTGCTTCCAATTCCCCGAGCTTTTTATTGCTCGGGTACACTCTTCATAGGGTATATCGTCCCAAGAGAGTTTTGAGATGGCATGCATCTCATATAAGGCCAGTCCCATCTCGCCGTTGGACGTAAAAAAGTTCCTCGTACGAAGGTTGTACAGCTCCATCAGGGCGACAAACATGGTGCAGTCCAGCTGCAAGCCATAACAAGTACCCCTCATGGAAAAGAATGAGTTAGCGGCTTTGAGTTCCTGCTTATATTTTTTCAAGATCCACTAGGTCTGGCGGTACCAGGAGATATTGTAATGCGTCCAGCTGAGAGCCCGCAACTGTCTGGTGGGGTAGGTCCCCTTCTAAGCAACTTGGTGGAGGAAATTGCCCGCCGCATATACGCTGAGGTACGGTCCCCGGTCACTGTCGATGAGACCATGCTTCAGTCCCAGCAAGGAGTGTGAATGTGACTCATTCGCGCTATAAAACTCGCCCTTGTTCTTTTCGGTCCCACACTGGACATTGCCAAGAAGGGCCTCATGTGGCTTAGGGGTTAAGTTCTAGTCCATCCCCTGTGGGCCTATCATCACCTTCAGGTCCGACAAAGGCAGGTGATGTTCGAATGAAGGAAAAGTCATGTCCGTCTCGTGGAAGGTAAAAGATCAGTTCTCCCTGGTCGTCCCTATCTCGGATTAGGAAGACTCAAGTGCTTCACCAAACAAGAAGTACGACTTCTTAAAGAAATGCTCCCCGTCTTTAGCAGGGATCTCCCCCGAGTTGATTTGACTCAACAAGAAAGAGAGAGTCTGCTCGACGATCTTTTATTGTCGCTTGGGCTGGAGATCCTTGTCAACTTGTGTCTAAATAGCCGCATCCAGGTTCTCGAGATTCATGCTCAAGGGTAAGAGCTTGAGCCCAAAGACTAGTTCACCAGAAGGAGTGGTGGGCAAAGTTACTACAGAAACCACAAAGGGGTTAGATCAGAGTTAATGCTCTAAAACAATGTGCTCATGCAGCCACGCCAAACATGCATCCTAAGCACTCATGCGGCCGAGTCAGCTATGCGGCCTAGGAACCCATGCAGCCGAGTCATCCATGCGGCCTAGGCACGCATAAGGCCGAGTCAGTCATGCCTCCTAGGAACCTATGTGGCCGAGTCAGCCATGCGATAGTGAATAGTTGTTGCATAGACGCATCCATGCGTCCAACCGTGCACATATTTCTATGTGTTCCAAAATCTGAATATCTTCCCCGAAAAACCTATACTTGATCGGCAACTGAATGTCGACGGAGGACGAAGGGTCCGCCGCAGCAGCGCGATCCTTCCCCTTAGCCTTGACCTTGCCCTTAGGGCCCTTCTTGGCAACAACGATAGAGGATGAGACTTTGGGAGATATGGCAACAACAAGAAAGAGTAAGAAGAGAGGAGAGTTTGAAGAGAGAAAAAAGACTTATGTCTCTCTCTTTCCCCCTATATATAGGGGAGACTATGCATCAACGTATGACGACGACGGCTGTTCGAATCCCGATCCGCCTTGATCCACATTGTGGCAATGAATAGGGGCGACTCCTCGTTAGTTGAGCCATTTTATCCCCTGATGACATAGAATCCTCAGAGATCCGTGCGAGGATCAAAGCAAAATCTTCGTATTAAATGATCGACGATCTGTCAAAGACAACTATGCGGCCATGGGACTATGCGGCATGCCCTGCATATGCGGCCAATAGCGCTTGGCCATGCTTCTTTCAAAGTATTCCAAACTTGTCCTTTTGGAAACTTTGAAGGGGGTCTTGTAGAAGCACGAAAGGTAATTTATTATTGAGAAGAGAAGAGAGCATCCTCATTCCCTCATCAGACCGTCAACGGAGTAAAGGAGACGCTACCGCGCTTAAGCTCCATCGTCACAACCCAGATCAAAATATTGTACTTAGATTTTCTACATAGGATCTCTTTGTACTTCTTTGTTTGTTATTTTAATGTTCAAAACTTGCAATGGCGAATAAATATGGCTTGTTTTTCTCACGACAATCCTGCACAGGTCAAAATTTTGCATATTTAGATATACTTAGAAATTTATCTTATCATTTTTAGGTTTTCTTCTTAAATTTACATCAAAAGGTAATTTTAAGAGAATTATAATATGCCTCACTGAGTCTATTACTTTGAAAGATAGTCCATTTACAACATATTTAAAAAATATTATTATTGAGATTCATGAGATATCTCAAAATGACTCTAAAGTATGTACTGTACTACATTGGTTATCCATAGAAGGCTTTAGTGATGCAAGCTAGTGCTAAGAAGTAGAGAACTAAATGTCCACAAAAGGATATATCTTTTCCATAGGTGGATCTACTATATCATGGAAATCGAAGAAGCAAAGAATGTTCTCTTATTCCTACACGGAATCTGAGTTCTTTGCATGGTCGGCTGCAGCGAGTGAAACAGAATAACTTCGGGTGCTCATATATGATCTTCCTTTTGTTTGTGCACATATTCTGATTGTACCGATCTACTACGACAACCAGGCGACAACGGTGACATCAAATGATCTCTTCGATGGTATGAAGAGGACTAATGCGACTATGGCACATAACACCGAATAATTGCATGAAGGCTGGAGTTATGCAGTAATTGATGTTCGAAACTAGGAGAATATGGCGAATCTATTCACCAAAGGCCTCGAACGCCAGCTTGTCGATGATACATCACAAAAAAGAGCCATGAAGGCATACTGATATTATGCCTTTGTAATTCTACCATAAAGTTTTATGCTATTAGTTCAAAGAAAAATCTACTAGGATATCTTTTGGTTCAAAGAAGGATCAATGACTAAAAAAATATCAGGGACATCGGCTAGTCCTTCAGGATATTATTGGGATATTATCCCTCCATTGTGGTCTACTAGTTGCTCTTTGTATAGAACATGTCCTATTGGAGGATGGCCATGAGCCTTAATGAATTCTCGGGCAATATTTTAAATGTCCAATATGATTTACATAAAGCACAGATAGCTCGACACTAAAAGGGGATGGTATCCCCATGCTACAGTGACATGACACCACGATGAGCTAGAGGCTCGACTTCGAGCATTATCACAGCGGCAGTAGCACCGCGTATAAGCAAGTAGCCTATTACAAAAGAGGTGGAGAGTG
Source organism: Iris macrosiphon (assembly GCA_036927795.1). Taxonomy (NCBI): domain Eukaryota; kingdom Viridiplantae; phylum Streptophyta; class Magnoliopsida; order Asparagales; family Iridaceae; genus Iris; species Iris macrosiphon. The sequence goes on along the minus strand of JAYESA010000013.1, from coordinate 36,380,296 downwards.
GTGGTACAATACTACAATGAGGTCCATGACCTCATGCTACAGTGGGGTAACACCATCAAGAGGTTGCGGAGTACGAGCCATGTCATAGCGACGTAGCACCACAAAGAAATGAAAGGCTTCATGCTGGGATATATTGAACTCTCTGAAAGAACTGACCTGAGTGTATGGGATATAGACCATCTCTTGAGGGTAAGCTTGTAGACACCTAAGATATATACATTATGACCAGGTCAGCATAGGGCCTTTAATGTGCGACCAAAGGCACAAGTGATGTTATTTTGTGAGTGAAAATAATAACAACTATGATATTTAATTCAAGTCTCAATACATTCATGTATCGTACTGTTGTTTGACCCATACGAGAATATTCAATTTGTTAGCGACATCTATCATAATGCATGATATACAGTCATTGTGGGGAACACTCAACCATATATTATGATATATGTGAGAGATTGTTAGGATTTTCAAACTTGGCTTTGAAAAGTTTAGTCCCATATTGGAAAACCACCAAAGTGTATATCCAAATATATAGTCATGCTTTGTATTGGCATATGCACATGGGGTGTGGTGACCCATGTGGGGTGATTTTTCTAAAAGGTTTAAGTTTAAACCTCAAAGAAATAATCTTTATTTTGTCACTCTTTGAAAAAATTCTCATAGGAGCTAAGCCCCCTACGGGTCTTAGCGACTCAGACTCAGACTCAGACTCAGACTCGAGCTCAGACGAAGGGTGCAACGTGATGCTTTTATGGCAACTTCATGATTAAATAGAGAGCAAAAGTTTCGCATGAATCTCTGTTCCAGGCATATGTGATCCATCTTTGATCTACCTAGTAACTAACAAGTCATAGCAATATAGTTCAAAGAACATGTCTACTATAAACATAATTCTAAATAGATATAATAAAGGCTTTCTAAATATTTACCTTAGTACCATATGGAATAAAAAGAGAATTAGTAATGCATTACAAGCATTACTTAAAGAATAAAGTATATTTACAAATTATCAAAGCATCATAGTTCTAGTGGCTAGCAAGTGATCATGGTCGGTCCTATGGTTTATGGGTCCTAGGACAAAATCTAAAAATTGGGCCTTTTTTCTCACATAAATAATTTTTAAAACATTTTTACTAGCAAAATCATCAATTAAGCTATCATAATCAAGTGAAAACGCCAAGGAGAAGCAACAGCTACAACATAATGAAGAATTAACAACCCCTTAACTACATGTTTGATATTAAAAAAATTAACACAAATGTATTTTAAAAGACTAAAAAAAGATAATACCATTCTCTGATTAATAATGATATTTATTGTATCATTATCTGATAGTGACTAAAAAAGAGTATACATGGTGAAACTTTCATTACCATTAGTAATCATCTTTAACATATAATACAAAAAATGTTTGGCAATTGACAAAGATTGTTAGAGCATCAAATAAAATATTATAGAAAAATATAATATGCTAATGAGTCCATTTTTGTTTATCCACCAAAACTATGGTGTTTGTTTACCCTCCATAAAAAATGACACTTGTCAAATTAAAGGTGACACTTTGGTGGGTGAACAAAACCCCACTTCCAAGATGGTTTTATATTGGCTGAATTAACATATGTCAATTTTTTAGTGGAGTATGAACAAACATCATAGTTTTGATGGGTGGACAAAAATGAACTCATAGGCTAATCCGAGCCATCAAATATACTAGGTGTCACCAAACGAAACTTTAAGCCTAAATACAATAATAATAATAATAGAAAAAATCTTCAATCCAACATTCTTATCATCAGTTACTAAAACTTACTAGGAAAAAAAACATAACATAAAAAATAGTGTCGTGAGATTGTGAAAGAGCCAAGAGGCCGGTGATTTTTTTTAGTATCGTCGTTGCAGGCTTACAGCTGTATGAGAGAGAGAGAGAGAGAGAGAGAGAGAACATGCCTTTTTTTTCTTCATATGAAACAGGGATGATGAAGAGGCGAGATCGGTGCGGTGATTTCCCCGATAGAGGAGAGAAAGAAGTGGTAACTAATCTTAATAGATTTTGTCATGTTTTACTAGTTGTATCTTTTTCCAAATCCTTTTTTTAGCCAGATTTTGATAGATCCTAATAGCTTGTCCGGGCCTTTCAAAGAAAAAAAGGGTAAAATTTGATGATGGATATAACATTTTATAAATTATGAGGCCTTCTATAATTGGAGGTCCAGGATGGTCGCCCACCTCCTCTATGCCCTGGGCCGGGCCTGCATGTGAAGACATATTGCATCATCGTTGGGTGGGTTCGATCACACAGTAAAGTAGATTACTTAAATTTTATATTGGACCTAAATATGAAAATGATTCATCCTCACCGTTCACATATGTTTATTTCTTCTCTAGCCACATGAGAATGTCTACAAAAGAAAGCAATTGAAGTGGGCATCGTTGAGTTAGATCTCATCTTTCCCAATTCAGTTTTGACCAGTTGATACTCTGGATGTGTATTAATACATGATTCTCATGTGGTCCATTTTGAATTTTGACATCTTAAATTGGTATGTGACTTTGAGATGTGTAACAAAGCTAGATTCAAATGCAAATAGGTCGATTGAAACTCTTATTATAATTGATTATAGTGGCATCACATGCCTTAATCCGAGCCAACATAATTAATGGATCACCACATGATATGTGAATCATAATGTTCTTATTCGTATTAATATAGTCATAGTTTATGACATTTGATATTAATATATAATATTTTTTGAATTATAAATATGTTTATTATAATTTATTTATACTAATATATATATAATACAGCAGAACTTGTCAAACGGGGAGAGTACAGCCGGTTTGTACAAGCCGTTACCAGTTCCACTTCGGCCATGGGTTGGATAGTTATAGGATTTCGTGGCAGGTCTACTCAAAACGAAGAAGGGTCATGACAGCAACGAGTTAAGTCGGTCTAAGGCTTGCAGCCCCTTAATAACGAGTCTATAGGTTGTGGTGGATCGGTTTTCCAAAATAGCAGACTTCCGTGCCGGAATTACAATGATGCGACACTCGTGAAGACCATCTCTTGAATTTACTGAGTTTTATCGCATACCTCAGTATAGACGGAGATTGAACCTACGGAAATGTGCCTTTGGAGCGATGTCCGGAAAAGCTCCTCGGATTCATTGTCACCGGCTATGCCGGGCACCGTGGCGGCATGTAAGGACATGCCGGACCGGAGGCTCGCGACGGAGCGAAGCGACAAAGCAGAGCGATAAAATGTAGCTAAAAAATGTAGCTAGGTAGTCCTGTAGCGAGCTCCGAGCGAAAAGTTGAAGTTTGTTGGTATTTTTCACTTGGCTTTGGGAGTTTTAGTCCCATATTGGAAAACGACCAATGTATATATCTCAATATATAGCTATGCTTAGTATTGATATATGTACAAGGGGTAGAGGCCCATGTGGGTTGACTTTTCCTAGAGGGATTAAGTGTGAACTCCATTATGACAATCTTTGTTTTGTCACCACCTTTGGGAAGTTTTTCTTAGGAGCTAAGCCCCGCAGGGGCTTAGCGACTCAGACTCGGGCTCGTGCACAAGGACGCAAAGTGGTGCTTTGTTGGCACAATTTGAACTTAGCACGTCAGCATCGTCGCATGGCACTCATGCGCTTTTTTCTTGCGCGAGTTGCATGCACGATTGCTAGCTCGGGCGTATGCTTCATGGCACATGCGACTCTGTGCACATGAGGCCAGGTGCGCATGCGGCTCGGTGCGTATGCGGCTGGTGCCCATGCTACCAGGAGCGCATGCGGCCTGGTGCCCATACGGCCTGTGCCCATTCAGCCTGTGCTCATGAGGCCAGGGCCTTGCGGCCTGGTCGAAATAAGGCAAGGTGCTACGTGAAGAGTCTGATGTAGAGGGGATATGGCTTGCTTTCGGTATTTGCTGGCGCTGGCTGTATCGTGCAGTGCAGCGTGACTTGCGGCGTCGACGGCTCTGACACCCGGATTTGGGAGATCTGGTCGGTCAGCACGTATGCGGCCTAGAGTTTCCTTCGGCCGCATAGGTATTATTTTCCTTTATATATAGATGACCTCCTCTTTCATTTGAGGAGAGAGAAAACATATGGAAAAATCGAGAACATTAATTCATATGCGGCCCAAAGTGTCTCTCTCTCACATGGTATTTTTTGAGTATTTTTTGAAGGTGACTTTGAGCGTTCCTGAAGTTAATTTGTGAACTTAATGGTTCCTAGGGGTAGATCGTCTATACTATGAATCTTGCTTTGAGCAAATGTGGTTTTGACCACCCAGCAAGGAGCTTTTCTTCAATGTTTTCCTTTTCTTCGTTCTTTCTCATTATAGCGTCTGCGAACGTAAAGAGAAGAATATTTTACTTGTTGCTTGTTGTAATCTTTATTTTTTTAGAGCCATTTTGTAACCTGTTCTTGGTTCGTGCTTCGTTGGAATCGAGAAATATCAGATAAAAAACTCTTGTGTGAATCTCTGATCTCGACGATAACTTGAGTTCCAGTATAGAGCGGACCTTCGGGTCTTGCTAGCAGCTCTACCTTGGCCCATGTTCTACCATCTTTGATCCGTCTAAGGACTAACAATCTCCAAGCAAGATCCGAATAAAGAGGTAGAACATCCGATCAAATCTTCTCGGCAATAAGTTTTCACAAACTTGAGAAGATTGACGGGATACACTTCGAACATTTGGATGAGGGAATGAGTCCTTTGTCAAATGTTGAACTTGAGTTGTCAGAATCTACCATTTTCCAGGATAGAGGAGTTAGCGTTTGAAGGACGTGCATTCCAATTGGAAGAAAGACTATAAGTTGACCAAGGATTGCATAGTATGCACATAACGAGACTTAACGCATGATAGTTCTTGGCGATTGGCAAGACTAGGCAGCATAAGCAGTCTTTTGCCGCATGAAGTCTGCCGCATGAAGTCTCTTGCCGCATTGAAGACTCTTGCCGTTTGGAAGTTCATTGAAGGTTCTTCCGCATGGCAGAGCTTGCCGTATATTGTCTTATTCGCATGAAGTACGCATAGAGGCTTATGCGCATGGCATGACTTGGCGCATGATGGGCTTTGCGCATGAAGGTCACTGCTCTGGACATGACTTGACATATGGCTGGAATTGGAGCTTGAAATCAAAACAAATTCGAACCAATATAGCAAGGTATAGCTAAAACTTGGTTCCTTTGATTACTTAACTTGGTTGCTATAATTATGCAGGTTGAGTCATCAAGCGTGGTTATTTACTGGTGGGTAGATACTGGTACATCTGGCCACACATGCTCTGTAAAAGATCAGTTCACCAAAGCAGAGCACTATCTCAGAAGAAGGTCCCTATAGCGAACAAGTGTCAAGCAGAAGATCTGGGGATCATGATAATGATTCTAGACTTCCAGCTTAAGGAGGAGATTGCTCTTATTGAGTTATGACGCATTTGACTAAGACATGTTTTTTTAACAAAGTTGTCTAAGTTCAGGGATATCTCCAAGATGTAGGGGTAAGGAGGTGGAGAGACGTGATGGCCATGTTCAGACATAGGTAGTCAGGAAGCTGTTACGGATGACTACAAGTACAGATCCAATGGAGCTGGTACGCTCAGATATCTGTGACTTCTATTCTCCACAAGGGCTGGAGTAAAGTTTATCACTTCTTTCTTTGACGATTTTTTGGAAAACGCGTTTGCGTATCTTCTCATATTCGAAGGATGAAGCGTTCGAGAAACTCAGGAACTTCAAGTTTGGAGCTGAGCGTCAGCTGGTCTACAACTTAATAGACTCAGAAGTTTTCTATACGAAGAGCATTGTTCTTTGGATTCTCATCGTTCAGCCTAGAATATGGAATTGACGATGGAACATGCATCGTTCTTTGGATTTGCATCATTCAGCCTAGAATATATAATTGACTATGGAACGACATCCTCGTACTCTCCCAGTCCTTTGAAGGTAAAGATAGGAAGGACCAACAGTTGACAATAATGATGATTTCTATATTGTTGTACAAATGGTCTTCCAGATTGTCTGTGGGAGAAGGTTGCAGTTATGGTCATGTCCTAAGTACCGTTCGTCACCTTTGAAGTAACTCTGGTTCAAAGTCAGATCTACAAGAATATCGTTCGATTGTGGGGGTTTCCGGAGGACCGTATCGGCCAGAGTTATTGGCACTTCTGTAGAAGAAGACGTACTCTAGGAAGGAGTTATCTTTTAAGAGACAAAATTTGAACCAAAACTCGAAGAGCGGTCAGCTAGAAGAGTCAGGAGGTCGAAGGACCAAAGATGATCTTATCACCTATCATATAGAGGTCATGCTACTTACCAATGATAAGGTGATGAAGACCAGGGACTCGGTCTACTGGGAGGAGCCAATTCAAGGAGAGATTAACCTCATATCAATACTTGAATGTTGATCAATCTTCCTGAAGGAGCTAAACCTTTCAGATGCTTATATATCTTTAGTAAAAGAAAATAGAACCAGCCAGAACAGTTGAGTTCAAGAATAGGCTTGTAGCCTAGGAGATTCAATTCTTAGGCACCTCGTTGATGGTATCATATATTTGGATGATGATTATCATAGCTGCTATTCATAAGCTGATTGTTTATCAGATGAAAGAAAGACATCAAGTTTTGGAGGAAGACAAATATAAGAGATTCACGGACAACAGTCAGAATTATTGTCATTCAAGTTTGAAGACAGTCTGCAGGTTGGTGATATCATAAAACGGCCTGAAACAAATCCCAGGATATGGCAGAAGAAGTTTGACAAGTCATCTAGTCAAAGTTGTCGCAGGATCAGTGAGACAGACTAGTGTGTGTACACAAAGTTCACTGATAAGAAAAGAGTCATCCTTTGTTTCTATGTGGACGACTTGTTAAATCCCAGCTGTGAATATAGAAGTGTCAGTAGAACAAAGATGACCATTTGTCCAGACTTAGGACATGGGATTGTGGAGGTCATCCTAAGGATATAATTTAATCTGGATGCTAGATGGGCTTACTCAGGCACATGATCTCTGTAGAAGATAATTGGTCACACGCTTTGGGTATCAGGGTCGATACTCCTCAGGTGTAACATGAAGATGAAGAAGCCTAATCCAAGGGAAAGCATTTGACAGTTTGTGTACTCTAGCATCATCAGGTGCATGATTTAAACTGCGAGTACCACCAGGCCTGATATAGCTGTCGCTGTAGGAATATTGAGTCAATTCACGAGCAGTATGTGCGTTGTTGAACACTGGAAGCTGTGAAGAGATTCGTCAGAATTCTCAAGTGGACTTAGTGGTATATCCTACACTACAACAGTTATCTAGATATGATGGAAGGCTTCAGTAATATCAGTTTATGCTCAGGAAAGAAGAGTGAAAGATCCACAGGAGGACGTGACTTCTCCAGAAGTGGTACTGCTATATCATGGAAGTCGAAGAAGCAGTCTTTACTCTCAGATTCCTATGCATTATCCGCTACAACATATATAGCAGGATGGCTCTAGAAGCTCTCAAATGATCTTTCTATGGTTAGTACACAGATTCGTATGATACTGACATACTATAAAAAACAAAAAGCTGCAGCAGTGGCATCTATTCATCTCTTCCAAGGTCTGAAGAAAACAGTATGGATAAAATATAGAACACTGAATGAGCGCAGCTAGCGTGGATCATTACAGTAGTTAATGTTCAGAGTCAGGTGATTCTGGCAGATCCGTTCATAACAGGCCAGTACAGAACACTGAATGAGTGCAGCCAGTGTAGATCACTACAGTGGTTAATGTTCGTAGCAAGATAATTCTGGAGGATCCGTTCATAACAGGCCAATACAGAACACTGAATGAGCACAGCTAGTGTAACACCCCGTTCCGCTCAAGCGGACTGCCGTCTCAATCGGCAATCGTGCAGCTGTCCCGACCTGTTTTGCCTCGATCAAGAAGCAAAGGATATCCAGACTTGTCCCTAAAGGAATCCGGCTTGGACTTTCAGAGGCTCGCTCAGACGTATCGCCCTACCGAGGCGAATCATCGCTAAGGTGGGTGGCTACGGTGAACTTGTCTTTGCTTAGCCAGCACATATAAAATCTGGAATATTTATGCTAGTCGCTAGGTGATTCACCCCCTGCATGCTAATAAATCCAACGCACCTAGCTAAGGGAATAATCCCAACTTGTATTGCTTGCTAGAACATGGAAATGAAATACTACTTACATTCAGACCCTCGCATGCTAAGTCCCTTAACGGTTTCATCTCTCGGCTTACCTTCGGGTCCGAGCAACGTCCCTGCTTATGTTCCTTAGAAACGCATGCTTGTCTGCTTGAATGTGCATTGTTTTCATCCTTACTCCGGGAGACTACTCAGTAGTCGTTCCGTGTATGATTGACCCTGCAAGTATCCGGGACCGTCAGGTCATCTAAGGCAATCCCCGAACCAGGGGAATGCACTAAGCAAGAATAAATACTGAACGTAAATTACCTTGAATGATAATCATGCTATGTATGCATCTGAACGAGGATCGTGTTATGTACTGATGGAATCCCAGCTCGTGGAGCAATATGCCTCGTTCAGACTAAGTTTAATTTTCATGATTATTATGTCAAGCTATGGAATATGGATAGACCCTGACCTGCATTGTCGCGGACAGCTTGTGCACAAGGTATGTTATGTTGAGTCCCGCGGATGGCTACACTGGGGCACCGGAGCCGATCCGATCCGGACGGGACGTATGAGCAGTCGTATGTTATGGGGCAAGGTGTTATGCAGCGGGGCTCGCCACCTGCGTTGCATATCATTCTGTGTCTTGAGACTGTGAAATCGTCCATAATGGCTACGCCAGCGACTTATGTTCATATAGATAAGTCATCCTCGCTTAGCGGCAATCCGCGTGCGAGTCATTGCATAGCATCAATGAACTGAACACCAGAACGATCTGAAAATAATGACTCTCATGTTTGCATATGCTATGCTCCTGAATGTTTATACTTGCCCGTGCATGAATTAACAATGTTTGCCTTGGACAGGGAAGGACAAATGGTAAGTTGGTAAGTCTCGCCGTGTTTCCTCGAACATCGCACGGCGCACTGCCCGACACGTTAAGCTATTCAATGTTTGCATGAAACTGATCCTAAGGCAACTAGAAAGACAACTTAATAGTTGTGCACGAAACCTGCATTACGTGTTTGGATTTGTCGAGCGGGCGAGTAGCTTCCCCACCAGTGCATTCAATGTACTGATAATCCACCAGTTTGATATGCAGGGTGCGGGAGAACCTTGTGCGGTACGGACGCCTCCTTCGTGTGTGCTAAGGCCAGGAGTTCCCTCTGAAGCCTTGCAACAGTGCGTCCGGGACTGAAGCACATATACAAGACATAAGTTGTGAACATCGCCTGACCATCGTCTGTACAAATCATTCCACAGTTGTAGCCACTTGGCACGCTTTTACTGTTTCAGAGAGAGGCTTGAGCGACTTGTAATCTCGGCTATACGCCGCCTGTAACACAAGTTTATATCAATAAAAGAGCTTGCTTTATTTCAACTTGTGTTTCTATGCTTCCGCTATATTGTCGACTCAGTGAACCTGTTACCGATCGCCTATGCGTTCATGACTCCGCTGCACTCGGACAATCTGTGCGACTCTGTGGCTTAGAACTCTTGCCGCCAGCCAATGAACCATGGCCTTGCACAGGCGTGGCTCACGCTCGTGCGGTATCACGCCCAGATGGGTTAAGCGATCGTTCCGCGGGAGCGCTGGCGAGGGTGATTCCCGCCTAGCGGGAATGGCCGATTGCCTGCGGGAGATCGGGGCGTGACATATTGGTATCAGAGCCTGGCTTCTACGCCTTTGGACTTTGATTCGATATCTCTGTTTCGAAAGCTCGTTCGTGGGTTATGTGCACGCTCTCTCTCAATGCCTCGATGGGATGTTCCAACAATAAGTCTAAATACTTTCAAAATGCGTTTTGAATGTTATGCTTGCTTGTCTGGTTGTATGCTGCGAGTGGCCTTTGTGCCAACCTGTGCGAACCCTTGAGAGTATCGCCAGTAGCTTGTCCGAGATTTTCACTAACCCTAAGTTTGGTTGAATGCATCTATTCGAGGGACGCCTTGAACTAGTGCACCATCCAAGACTTAGAAAAAGGTGAAACTCGAGTGCTGAGACTTCGCTATCACTAAGCTGGTTGACGTGTTCACGCTAGAGGGGCCCTTCGAAAGTGCGCACGATCCAGTCTAAGCGATATACAGAAGATCGATGCTTGTGCAAGTGAAGATCCAAATGAACAAGTACAAACGACTTGTCTAGGATTGCCTCAACCCTAGATTACTGCTTGTCCTTAGTAAGTCTCGAGGATGAGACTTTTTCTAAGTTGGGTAGGATGTAACACCCCGTTCCGCTCAAGCGGACTGCCGTCTCAATCGGCAATCGTGTAGCTGTCCCGACCTGCTTTGCCTCTATCAAGAAGCAAAGGATATCCAGACTTGTCCCTAAAGGAATCCGGCTTGGACTTTCAGAGGCTCGCTCAGACGTATCGCCCTACCGAGGCGAATCATCGCTAAGGTGGGTGGCTACGGTGAACTTGTCTTTGCTTAGCCAGCACATATAAAATCTAGAATATTTATGCTAGTCGCTAGGTGATTCACCCCATGCATGCTAATAAATCCAACGCACCTAGCTAAGGGAATAATTCCAACTTGTATTGCTTGCTAGAACATGGAAATGAAATACTACTTACATTCAGACCCTCGCATGCTAAGTCCCTTAACGGTTTCATCTCTCGGCTTACCTTCGGGTCCGAGCAACGTCCCTGCTTATGTTCCTTAGAAACGCATGCTTGTCTGCTTGAATGTGCATTGTTTTCATCCTTACTCCGGGAGACTACTCAGTAGTCGTTCCGTGTATGATTGACCCTGCAAGTATCCGGGACCGTCAGGTCATCTAAGGCAATCCCCGAACCAGGGGAATGCACTAAGCAAGAATAAATACTGAACATAAATCACCTTGAATGATAATCATGCTATGTATGCATCTGAACGAGGATCGTGTTATGTACGGATGGAATCCCAGCTCGTGGAGCAATATGCCTCGTTCAGACTAAGTTTAAGTTTCATGATTATCATGTCAAGATATGGAATATGGATAGACCCTGACCTGCATTATCGCGGACAGCTTGTGCACAAGGTATGTTATGTTGAGTCCCGCGGACGGCTACACCGAGGCACCGGAGCCGATCCGATCCGGACGGGACGTATGAGCAGTCGTATGTTATGGGGCAAGGTGTTATGCAGCGGGGCTCGCCACCTGCGTTGCATATCATTCTGTATCTTGAGACTGTGAAATCGTCCATAATGGCTACGCCAGCGACTTATGTTCATATAGATAAGTCATCCTTGCTTAGCGGCAATCCGCGTGCGAGTCATTGCATAGCATCAATGAACTGAACACCAGAACGATCTGAAAATAACGACTCTCATGTTTGCATATGCTATGCTCCTGAATGTTTATACTTGCCCGTGCATGAATTAACAATGTTTGCCTTGGACAGGGAAGGACAAATGGTAAGTTGATAAGTCTCGCCGTGTTTCCTCGAACATCGCACGGCGCACTGCCCGACACGTTAAGCTATTCAATATTTGCATGAAACTGATCCTAAGGCAACTAGAAAGACAACTTAATAGTTGTGCACGGAACCTGCATTACGTGTTTGGATTTGTCGAGCGGGCGAGTAGCTTCCCCACCAGTGCATTCAATGTACTGATAATCCACCAGTTTGATATGCAGGGTGCGGGAGAACCTTGTACGGTGCGGACGCCTCCTTCGTGTGTGCTAAGGCCAGGAGTTCCCTCTGAAGCCTTGCAACAGTGCGTCCGGGACTGAAGCACATATACAAGACATAAGTTGTGAACATCGCCTGACCATCGTCTGTACAAATCATTCCACAGTTGTAGCCACTTGGCACGCTTTTACTGTTTCAGAGAGAGGCTTGAGCGACTTGTAATCTCGGCTATACGCCGCCTGTAACACAAGTTTATATCAATAAAAGAGCTTGATTTATTTCAACTTGTGTTTCTATGCTTTCGCTATATTGTCGACTCAGTGAACCTGTTACCGATCGCCTATGCGTTCATGACTCCGCTGCACTCGGACAATCTGTGCGACTCTGTGGCTTAGAACTCTTGCCGCCAGCCAATGAACCATGGCCTTGCACGGGCGTGGCTCACGCTCGTGCGGCATCACGCCCAGATGGGTTAAGCGATCGTTCCGCGGGAGCGCTGGCGAGGGTAATTCCCGCCTAGCGGGAACGGCCGATTGCCTGCGGGAGATCGGGGCGTGACAGCTAGCATGGATCATTACAGTGGTTAAAGATCAGAATCAGGTAAATCTGGCAGATCCGTTCATAATTGGCCTCAAGCGCCAGCTGATTGTAAGAACTATAAAGGAGCGTAGTACTCCATGCTACCATGGGATGACACCACCATGAGGTAACTCAATAGGGAAAAGCCTCGGCTTTGGGCCATGTCACAACAACAGTAGCACCGCATATAGTCAGAGTCAAGAACTTTAAATGAGCATAGTACTCCATGTTACTGTGGGATGACACCATAATGAGGTACCTCGACAAGGTAAAACCTCGACTGCAAGCCATGTCACAACGGCAGTAACACCGCACATAGACAAGGATACATCATATATGGGCTTGGAGAACCTCTGGTATTGCGTCTCTGCAATCCTATATTTAGTTTTATGCTATTGGTTCAAGGATAAATCTACTAAGCATCTAGCTATTGGTTCAAGGGAGGACCATTGACCAGGAGAATATCAGGTACAGTGGGTAATCCTCAGGGATATTGTGGGATACGTACCCGGAACCACTGTGGTCTACTATTTGTTCTTGATGAACACCACATAACATGGGAGGATGGATTTGATGCCTTAATGAGTTCTCGGGCAGAGTGAATGTCCGACGTGCGTTGCAGGAAGCACGAGTAGTTTCATCACTACAAGGTATCCCATGCTACAGTGGCGTGACACCACACGAAGGAGTGAACCTCGACTTCGGGCCATGTCACAGCGGCTGTAGAACCGCACATAGGCAGGTAGCCTAATGCTGAAAGGTTATAGAGAGTGGTATACAACACTACAAAGAGGCCTGTGACCTCATGCTATAGTGGGTGACAGCACATGAGGGAGTGAACCTCAGCTTTGAGCCATGTCACAGCGGCGTAGCACTGCACGGAAGCGCAAGGCTTTATGCTGGGAGGTAGTACAATACTACTAAGAGGCATATGACCTCATGCTACAATGGGAGACACCACATGAGGGAGTGAACCTCGGCTTTAAGCCAAGTCACAGCGGCGTAGCACCGCACATGAGCGCAAGGCTCCATGTTGTGTGTAGTATGACACTACTAAGAGGCCCGTGTCCTTATGCTACAGTGGTATGACACCACAAGAGGGAGATCCTCAGCCTTGGGCGACCATGTCATAGCGGCATAGCACCGTACAAAAGTACAAGGCTTCATGTCGGATAATAAACTCTCTATAGTAAAAGAACTCACCTAAGTATATGGATAGAGATATAGGCCGTCTCTTGAGGAAAATCTTGTAGACGCTCAAGATACATATACTGAGACCAGGTCAGCATAGGGCCTTTAACGTACAACCGGATGGCACAACTGAGTTCATTGTGTGAGTGGAAAGAATAGCAGCTATGGTGCAGAATTCAAGGCCTAGTCCATTCTTGTATCATACTGTTGTTTGACCCATACGGGAAGATTTAAGTCGTCAGCGACATCTATCCTAATGCATGATGGCAGTCACTGTGAGAAACGCTCAACCATATATTGTGATATATGTGGGGGATTATTGGTGTTTTTACTTGGCTTTGGAAGTTTTAGTCCCACATTAGAAAACCACCAACGTGTATATCTCAATATATAGCTATGCTTAGTATTGGTATATGTACATGGGGTGGAGGCCCATGTGGGTTGACTTTTCCTAGAGGGATTAAGTGTGAACTTCATTATGACAATCTTTGTTTTATCACCACCTTTGGGAAGTATCTCTTAGGAGTTAAGCCTCACAGGGGCTTAGCGACTCGGACTCGGGCTCGTGTTCAAGGGCGCAAAGTAGCGCTTTGTTGGCGCACTTTGCACTTAGCACGTCAGCATCTGTCATGCCCCAGTCCCAGAGTACCGAGGGACTAGACACGTGGCAATGGCCAGCAGCACACACCAATGGGCAAATCCAATTTAATGGACCCATTATGGTGCACTTAAGCTGTAAAACAACAGTAAAGGTCTACGATACAAGTCACAGTCTATTCTAATCTCATCCACTGAAGGTAATCACAAATCAATGCCAGAATAATCAAAATAAAATATAATCTAACAAGTCTCAATAAAAGTGTCTCGGGGAACAACCCAAGAATAAGTTTGATACATCAATTCAATAGACAGGAAATAAAGTAACTAGAAAATTAATAATTGAGTATATAAAGCCAATACTCAAGAGAAATCCTCTGGCACGACCTCATCCTCGGGTTCTGGTACTGCTCCAATGTATGCTCATGTCCTGTATACCTCGGGATAGATCTTCTCGGCTATACCTGGGAACACAATCCGGATCCAGGTCCTCAGGGGACATAGCAAGGTACAAGAATAACTCAAGCCAAAATAAATGTAGTACAATAATAAATGAATAAATAGGAAAACTATGTAACCAGCTATGTGATATACAAATAAGAGCATTAATCATACTTAGGCTGAAACTACTATAGGCTCTGTGTCGGGGAACCTCATAGCAGTATTTAGTATCACGACTCCCGTATATATGCCAAAGCAAGTAGTATCACGACTCCCGTATATGTGCCAAAGCAAATAGTATTGTGTATATATCAATAATCAGCCTGTAGTATGGTGTGTCTCTCCCCACCCAATGTAATTACATGTCTCATGTTCACGATATCTCATGTCCATGTCACGCAAGATCATGACCTCTAACTGATGCAGCGAGTCGTAATGATAGCTAAGCATATGCAATAAAGTCTATGTCACGAATCCCGTAACCTATACAGAATCACCAGGAACAACTCAGAAGATTATGTCTCATGAACAGTGTCAAGTATCCTATGGTTTGTCGTACTTGATAATGCAAGCACGAAAAAATGTATAGGGTTTCGATATCCATCTCTAGGTGACGTTACACAACTCCGCGTACGGAGTTGACACCCGAATATTATTCGGACGTTAAGTAATATCACACGGCCCTAGGTTGAACATATATATAATTAAATCAAGGGAATATTATGTAGCAAGTACTGCAAGATTGGCAATGTACACTTGCCTGGGATTTGGTTTCCAACTGCTGCTCTGGTATCAGCGGGATCTGCAGGTACTCCTCCAGTTGCTAAAATAAACACTACCATCATGTTCAAAAGATATCAAATAGCTAGAATTGTCTGTCCATAAGTCCAATTTGGACACAGGGGCAAAAATGACAGTTTCTGGTCAAAGCGGAGTCCACATGTGGCCCGCTTCGTACCGAAAAATATGCCAGAGATAATGTTCTCCAAATTCGTCAAACTTAGGGTCTATAAGTCCAGAACGATGATACGAACCCAACGAAATGTCTAGAACTGGATTCCGATGAGCCGATCACAAAATCGCCCGTCAAGTGGAGCCGTAGAGCCCACGATAGAGAATTTTGTCAACGTTCTCAGAATTGAACCAAACTTGGGTCACAGGACCAAAAAAATACTACGAGTCCGATGGCGCAAGTTTCGTTTCGAAACGATGAGTACACACAAAGTTATAATGAGTTTCAGGATAGGACCGATACGGGGCATTTTTGACGGATACGCGTTGATTCCGGTGTGCACGCACATCTAAATCAACTTTCAAAAAATCCCATACTTTCGTATCAACGGCGCGCACCTTTCGGTGAAGTTCGCACATGACTAAGTTTACCTCGTTTAGTGGGGCGCACCCTATTTCGAAAAAATTAGGATTTTAATTAACCAAGTTTTTGGTCATTTTCACCCGCGAATAAATTACAAATTGCAGCTCACTAATTTGAACGAAAATAGGTTTTAAAACTAGGTCATACGGTCTAAATTACTATTCAAGTGAATTTTGAAAACAATTAACAGGTTACACGCAAATCGGTCGTGAACTTGCGAGTTCGGGACGAATTTTTGAATTTTTAGAAATGGGGATTATTTTCCTGTTTTTGCGTCACGATTTGCGGCCGACACAGGACGCGATACCCCGAACGAGTTGTACAGAAAATGGGACAACATACAGGGAGTTACGAGAGCTTGAAGAGGGGTACCTCGCTAATTTTTGCGACAGGGTGGCGCATCGTGGCACGGCGACGGGGTTGCTGTGCTGCGGAGGCGGCGTCGACGTCGCCGGGGAAGGGTCGGCGGGGTCGTGGACGTCGACGAGGGCGTCAGGGTGGGCCGGTGGAGGCGTGGCGGTGGCTGCGGTGTCGAGATGGAGGTGGTGGCGGAGGGTTGGTGTTTAAATAGGGAAGGGGAGAGGGAGAGGCGGGGATCGTAGGCGGGTCGTGGCCGCGGAGCGGGGGCGGGGTTTGTGGGCTGTTGGCCACGGGCGGGGCGGGGCATGGCCGGGAAACGCGGGCGGGGGATCGTGGCTGAGGATTTTGTTATCGGGTCGGGTTCGGGTCGGGTTCGGGTCGGGTCGGGTCCAATCTGATCTGACCCGTTAGGCCTAGGGTCAGTTCAGTAGGATTTTTGGCCGGTCCGGTTCGGTTCAGTTGGACCGTGTTCAGTCCAGTTCAACCCGGTTCAATTAAAACGGAGGTTTTTAGCCATTTAAAAATAGTTTTTGAGTCCAATAAATTCCAAAAAAATTACACAACATCCAATATTTAATAATACATCCAAAAATATATTTTTTGTAATATTTTAATAATTAATTTAATACATAAAAATAGTAATCCCTGAAGGACATATTTAATAATTAAATAAAAATTAACGAAAATTCCAGTAAATTTATTTTTAAAAATTTAAAAAAAATAGGGTGTTACAGCATCGTCACATAGCGCTCATGCGCTATTTTCTTGCGTGACTTACATGCACGATTGCTAGCTCGGGTGCATGCTTTGTGGCGCATACGGCCTGGCGCTTTGCGTCCAGGTGTTATGCGGCCATGTGCGCATGCGGCTAGGTGACCCCGCGGCCAGGTGCGCATGCGGCTCGGTGCGTATGCGCCAAGAGCGTATGCGGTCTGGTGCCCATGCGACCTGTGTCCATGCGGCTTGTGCCCATGCTGCCAGGGCCTTGCAGCCTGGTTGTAAGACCCCTAATTCTGAAAACCGTATTAAATTTTTATTAATTATTTAATTTATTTATAGTAGTTATGAGCTAAATAGAGAAAATAGATTTTTTTTTAAATTTTTATTTTAGGAGTTTGTGCATTTAGGGAATTTATAGAGCTATTATAAATTTTATCTAATTTATTCCATGTAAGAGACCCTTTGGACAGTAGCTAGCTTAACGGTATGCACAAATATTTTTTTAGAATTTTCTATATATATATATAATTAATTAGAAAAGAAAAGAAAAAGAAAGAAAAAGAAAAGAAAAGAAAAAGAAATTAGAAATAAAGAAAGGAAAAGAAAAGAAAAGAATTTAAATTTCTATTGGATCTAAAACCCCTAACGAATTCTAACACATTAACCCTTTAACCCATTACCCACTAGCAAAGGAAAATTAACAGCAGCAGTAGCACCGCTTCCTTACCCCCCTGCGTTTACTCTTTCCTTCCTCCCACCCTCCGCGGGTGACACATCCTCCACCGCCTCTTTCCCTATATATATATACATCAAACTTCCCTAACCCCAAACCCTACTCCATCTCCAGCCACCGCCCATCCTGCGCCACACCTGACCGCGCAGCCCAGCCGCCCGCCGGAGCCACCCCGGTCGCCCGCCGACGACCACACAAACAGTGACCCCGCGACTGCAGAAATAGACAGAAGAGTACCCCTGTTCTCGTAGCGTTATCCGTGCCCTCGCTCGACCAAACTTGACCCCGTCTTCATCGGTATAATCCTCACATATCCCTCTCTAAATCCTGTGTATTAGTTTACCTCGTTCAGCGAGTAAACCTAGGCAAAAATAACGTCCAAGTTGACGAAAAATGACAACTTTCGGGTATCGCAGAAAACTACGGCAACTATCTATGTTCACGGATTCGTATCTCCCACCACAGAGATCCGAATTCGATTTTTCTTTTTGGTATGCGAAGACCACCTAACCTAGTTTATTTTCTGTTAAATACAATAATTTATTAACTGCTGTGTGTAGAATTAAACCAGTTGGAAAATCCAAAAAATATACTTTTTTTAAATTCCAGAAATTGAGCTACGGAGCGTGCCCCGCCAAACGGGACCGCCTCATCGTGTACCAAGTGTACTAAAGGGTGCGCATAGTATACTCGAACTTGTGGAAATTTGCGAAAACTGATTTGGACGCGTATGCGCGTCGAAATCAGCCCGTATCAGCAGGAAATTCTCCATGTCGTAATTTTTGCAAAATTTATGCGCATTTTGTGCACGCTCGTCAGTATGCGACGAAACTTACGCCACTGGACTCGTGGTAACGCGCCGGTCCTGTGACCCAATTTTCACGCAATTCTGAGATAGTTGACCAAGTCGCCAATTGGCGGGCCCCATGGTTGACTTTTTGGACAAAATTGTGTTCGGCTCATCGGAATCCACATTTGGACATACCGTTGAGTTCGTAATGACATTTAGAATTTGTTTGATCTATAATTTGTCTCATTTAGAGACTGTTACCCCTGGCACACTTTTCGGTGCAAAGTGGCCCACTGGTGGACCCCATTTTGACCCGAAATTACCGTTTTGTTCCTGTTTCCAAATTGGACGAAAGGGTAGTATTTTCTTGCTATTTTGCTTATTCTGGAAACATTGGTGATATTTATTTCAGCATCCGGAGATATTTGTTCTGAGGCCACAGCTTCTGATCTTGTGTGTTTGATATCTGGACGTTATATTTTGTAACTTCTTGCCAGGCAAGTATACCTTGCCATTGTACTGTTATTCATATTCCATATGTTGCATGCATATTTATTTTCTGTCTTTAGTTCATATATTTTAACTGCTATATAAAATGTGCGTCCAAGGAAACTTGGATGCAACGACGGTGTCGTCGTGATATATTTTATTTATGTATATGCATTGACCTTGTGTATGAGACTACCCCATTATTATGTAGCATCATTAGGTTCATTGGCTGTGACACAGTTGTTACACGAGTGTGAGTCTTATATAGATCACGGACTGTGTGACAGGTCTGACCTCCTGTACGTATGGACCGTGCGTTAGGGATGACTGCTGATAGAAACTTTGTATGCTAGAAGACTTAGCAGTTATTAGAGGTCCATGAACATAGCCTATTGTAGTACGGTGGTCCAATCATTGTCCTTGTTTGGTTGTAGGATTGGGCTAGGGTACTAAGGATAGGATATGAACTAGATCGTGTCATGGATGTGACATGCTTAGAGCATGGGGTGGGAAGAACAACAAGTAAGGCGTTTGGACTCCTTTGCACATTTTCCCTTGTAACCCATACGCTCCACCGGAGATACGCGATCGTGATGACCCCTATACTACTTGGAGGCCTCTGCCGTTCAAAAGACGACATGCTTTGTAGGCCCCTGATTCTCCGAGAGAATCATGACAATCCCATTTTAGCCAAATAGCCCACTTGTTGAAAAGTTATTCTCAAACTGCATTCACTTAGACGGTTAGGCGACCCATTGGATATTTATTTCAGTACTTTATTGACATGCTTCTATGTATCTTGTTATGTCCCTCTGAGGACCTGGTCCCTTTCCAGGTGTAGATATTCATAAGTATTCGCAGGAGCGCAAATCCGGACTGGTTACTTATATGTTTCGAGGAGGTCTTCTCTTCGAGCCCGTGATTGCGAGCTGGTAATCTTATATTGTGTTTATTGTGTTATACTTAGATATTCGAGTTGGTATTGGATTTGTTTCCATCCAACTAGCATCTTTAGATACCTTATATTGAGATTTAGTTTCATAGATATTGGTTAGTTATTTATATTTGATTTTCGTGGATGAGATTTAGATTATATCCTATGACGTGTGATAGATTTATACCACTTGTGGATTTGATATTCATAATACAGCGTACGTATGCGTTATGGTTTTCATATATTGGAGTGCCATAACCATGCAGCTGGCATGCTTACGTGTCCTAGTCCTACGTATTTTGGGACTGGGACGTGACACTGGTCGACATGAAACAAGGTGCTAAGTGGAGAGTCTGACGTGGAGGGGACATGGCCTACTTTCAACGTTTGGCGGCGATGTCTGCCTCGTGTAGTACAGCATGTCAGGCGGCGCGAGCGGCTGCTTTCGGCATTTAACGGCTCTGTCTGCCTCGCGCAATGCAACGTGACTTACGGCGCCGACGGCTCTAACACCCGGATTTGGGGGATCTGGTCGGTCAGCGCGTATGCGGCCTGGAGTTTCCTCCGGCTGCATAGGTGTTGTTTTCCTCTATATATAGAGGACCTCCTCTTTCATTTTAGGAGAGAAAACAAATGGTAAAAAATAGAGAACACCAGATCATATGCGGCCCATAGTGTCTCTTCCTCACATGGTGTTTTTCGAGTGTTTTTCGAAGGTGACTTTGAGCGTTCCAGAAATTCATTTGCGAACTTGCTGATTCCTGGGGATAGCTCGTCTGTACGACGAATCTTGCTTTGAGCAACGGTGGTTTTGACCACCCCAGCAAGGAGCCTTTCTTCATTATTTTCTTTTGCTTCGTTCTTTCTAATTGTAACGTCTGCGAACGTAAAGAGAAGAACGTTTTACTTGTTGCTTGTTGTAATCTTCATTTTCTTCGGAGCTAGTTTGTAACATGTTCTTGATTCGTGCTTCGTTGGAATCGAGAAATATCAGATGAGGAACTCTTGTGTGAATATCTGATCTCGACGACAACTTGGGTTCCAGTAGAAAACGGACATTCGGATATCGCTAGCAACTCTGTTATGGTCCGCGTTCTACCATTTCTGATCCGTCTAGAGACTAAGTTTTACGTGATTTTTTTTCCTAAAATATCCTTATATATATTTACTATATAAAATTATTTATTAAATTTAATATGAGTAGACAATTACATAATTACATGTATAATTTTTTTTTAAAGGTGACTGTTGTTTATTATTCTAAAGTTGTAAAAAAAATTAAGAAATTTTGCTCTATTCAACTTCAAAACGGGATACTCTCGTGGCTGAATGCCAATTGGAATACTAGCTCCACCACTCAACCATGGCAACCCAACTTGACCATTTCTTCTGTTGCTCCACTGCAAAACATCTCAAGTAAGTTTCAAGGGTCATGTTTAACACTCGAGGAAGACGTGCTAACTTTGTCCCTTGCAGTTTGAATGTTTCTTACCAAATTTTGCTCTTGAAAGTGGTATCTTCTGTATCACTCAGAAAGGATTTTGGCATACCATGGGGTTAGAAAACCAGGGTGACTGTATACAAGGAACGTGCTATAAATTCAAATTTGGGTGGACTGGAGCGGACTAGAACTGACTAGATGATGGCTGACTCGTACAGAAAAAAAAAATATGGACAAAAGATTATAATTTTTCTTTTGTTCCCCCATTAACTTCAAGGTGTGTATTGGATCAGTCTGGACCGGCCCGCACCTCGGATCAACCGGGTTTGACCGGATTCGGTCTGGCCCGGTCAATAATTAATCCGACCCAGTCCGGACCTATGATCCGGTCAGGGTAGGACCGGGTCAAACCGATCTGGGTCCGAACCGGTCAACGGTCGGGCCAGGCCTGTCCGATTTTTTTTCATATATATATATATATATATATATATATATATATATATATATATATTCAATTACCATTTCCAAAAAAATAAAAAAACTATATATATATATATATATATATATATATATATATATATATATATATTAAAGTAAATAAAAAATTGGGCCGGTCCGATCCAACTCGAAATCGGTCCGGACCCGCAACGTTGCACACCGGACCGGACCGGACTTACGGGCCGATTTTGCCGACCCAGTCCGGACCTGCGGAGGAGGTGGGTCGAGCCGGTCCGGGTCGTTGATCGGATCCGGATTGGTTCGGATTGGATTTGACCGGACCGGACTCATGGCGGGTTCTGGCCGGCCCGTCTATTTAGACACCTTGACATTGACTGTGGCCATTAGAAGGTGGCAGCCCGTCGATGAAGCCCAGGGAGAAATATCTATCCGTCGATGAACGACCCATTGTAGAAAAATATATTATTATGCGTGGTGGGGAGAGCTGGTATGCTGCGTTGATGGAGGAGGAGGAGGAGGAGGAGCTCTCCTGGTCCGTCCGTCTGGATAATGAACTTGTTGCATTATAGATAGGGATCGATCGCCAGCCAGTCTGTGATCGCGAGAACTAACTAAGCCTAAAGCTCTTTTGTAATATATGGGCAACAAGAGCTAGGGTCCTTCCCTTGAAAACCTGGCTAATAGCTCTGCATTTAATTTTGACTTTTTATAAAGACTAATTCTAAAAGCACTCCAAAAATTATTTATGCTAGTCTAAATTTTAATTTTAGTTATTTACAAATTTGTCATCGAAAAATTGCTTCAGACTAGTCTAATTTTTTTTAGAACAGTCAAAAATATTGATAGTCCTTCCAATAGGAAGAACTGTCTTAAAATTTGATAGTCCTAAATTAGTACTGTCAAATTGAAAAGAATTGTCAAAAATTTTATCAGTTATAAATTAGGACTGTCAAATTCAAATTTGACAGTCCTAAAAAATTAGGACTGCCAAAAATTTTAACAGTCCTTTCTATTGGAATGACTGTCAAATTTTTGACAGTACTCGAGGACGATAGATTGGGATCCGTCTCCTCCTCCTCCAGACTTCTCCTCCTCTAGCCTCCGCCTCCTCCTCCTCCTCCTACCGCCGTCGCCGCCTCCTCCTCCTCCTCTGGCGGTTGGAGTTAGGGTTAGGGTTTGGGATGAAAGAGAGGGGAGTGTTTGACTGTCCTGAGTAAATTTAGAACTGTCATGAGTAAAGATTTCAAAAATCTGGACTGTCATGAAATAATGGACTGTCATAAATAATTTTAGGAGTGCATATAGAATTAGTCTTTATAAAGACACAAAAAAGGATCGGTGCTAATCTAAATTATTTTGAATATTTACAAGTTTGCCACTTCCATAGACTACCCATTGTGCCAAATCCCACACTACAGAACTGTCAAAATTTTGACAATTCAAACTAAAAAAAAATTTAGACTTGCACCGATCAACTTTTGTAGTGGGGGTGGTCCCACAGGACAAAATCATGTCCCATAGTGTCCATTTCTCCATCCCAGATGTGAAAGGATTTGTGGTGGTTTTTTTTATTCAGGTAAATATTTAGTTAACACTAATTATCCATTAAACTAAATTATATAATCATTAATTAATTAATTAATATTTAGTCAATAATTTAATTTTTTTTTTCTAAATAGTGTTAGCTGTAGATATATGTCACTCTTGAACGAATTCATTCTTTTCCAAATCCAAGGCAAGTCCCTCCCCTACTCTTATTCTTGATTATTTTCAAATTCTTCACCATTTTGTTCTTTGCAAGTAATACTTGTCACTCTTGAACTTATTCATTCTTTCCATTCATATTTGGATGTCATGTATCCTGTTTTATGGATAATTATGAAATTTCGTAACTTTAATAATGTCAAACAAGTCTATAAATTTTGTACTCAGAAACTAGACTCGAAGATTTTTTCGACAATATATGATATATCCGGAAGTGCCCAAAACACTAAGTTTAAAATCCTGTAAGTACACATTATTTTCAAAATATGATCTATAAGTGTAATTTTCTTTCAAGCCAGTTTCTATATAGTAAACAACATAGTTTAAGCAATCTGACTTTATATAATTTAGAGCATTCACAAACGTATCTGAAACTATACGATATCATTGAATTTTATTATCGTAGCTATTAGGTATACCTCTTTAAAGATAGACGTCAAGTGCTTAAATTGAGAACAATTTTTCGAACATGTTCTATCAGTACAATTATGTTCCGAGCCATTTTCAATGTGGCAGACAATATAGTGTTAATAATATGGTCTAGATTTAGATTAATAATTCTAAGATGTATCATAAACCATATAATATCACAATATATATTTGTATATCGAAGCTGTGAGTTATACCTCGTTAAACATAGATGACTGTGCTAATTTTTTTTGTTTTATTCTAGAACTGTCACTTTTTGGTAAAATTGTCGTGTAGACCAAACCGTAACTCCCAATGACATAAAGTTGTGCGTGTATAAACTTAACTCATATATGAAGGATATCCAATTGGTAGAAATCTAGAATAACGTCCATAAGTGAAGTTATTAACCTCCAAATTTAAACACGAATTTTATTTTTATGCATTCCAAACTTGAGATAACTTAGAGTGAACACTACTAGAATAAGTCAAATTACCGACGTCTGCAAACGTCGCTAAATGACATAAAAACGTCGCTAACAAGTTTTAGCGATGTAATTAGCGACGTTTCAGTGACGTCGCACTTTAGCTAGTCACTGACAGGGAAAACGTCGCTATAGCGACGTTTACTAGCGACGTTTAGGCATCACTAATTTTTTCACATTAGCGATGTTCCATTGCTAAATCAGTGACGTGTCATTTCTCGCTACACGTCGCTATTTTTTTCTATTTAGCGACATTTTGTAACACATTCAGCGACGTTTTACTGACCTGGTAAATACTGTCATGTCAGCCATTTAGCGATATTTAACGACGTATTTAGCGACGTAGTTAAACGTTGCTAAATTACAATTTTTAAAAAAAATATAAAATAAATGTATGCTTGCAGTTTGTCATATAATTTGTCATATATCATTGCAATATCACAGTTTATAAAAATAAACAGACCCGGAGCAACCCTTCGTTGAATTTTCTGGGTTCGTCGACCCCTTCGGTAGAACACTCAGCACCAATAAATTCACATACATTTAATATGAATAATAAAGTAAAATATAAAGAAAATGACACATTGGAATTACAAACCGAGTCTCAAAAAAATCTCGTCATAAAGAATGCAATAAATATCCACACAACTGAATGCAAGAAACACAGTCTGAAAGCCTCAATAAATGTAAAATATTCATAAATGATCCAATATCATTGGTCAAAACACAAACAACCAGTAAACTGTCCTAACTAGGACTACTGCGAATTTGGATGAGGATGAACAACGACGCGCATTAGGGATAAGAATAACTCATACTGCTCCCGTGAAATCGACACTGATGTCGATGAAGAAGGCAGTAACATTGGTGGAGTCGGTGTCGATGAAGGCGGACCAGGAGGATTTATCAACTCCAACGATGCTAGTTGATGGTTGTATGAATCCATGGTAGATAATAGCCTCGTACTGTTAGTAGCCATTGAATCCTGCATTATCGTCAACCTCTCTCCCATGGATAGTTGTGATCCCTACAGCCCCATCATGCTGCGCTATGTCGATGCTCTAACATCAGTAACGCCATGCTCCATCCTCTCGGTTATATCCTTGAGCTCCATGATGCTGCGCTCGAGAGTATCAAATCATGCGATGATGGTCACATCGTTCGTCTGCGAGTGAGACAGTGTCTGCTCCTCCATCCTTCGTAGCAACTTGTCACGAAGAGATATAATCTGACGGTCAACGGTCTCTTGGACTCGGGCAGACGTCTGCGAAGGTTGTGGGGAATGCACACTTGCAGAGGAGGCCCTAGAGGACTACGTTGCAACAAGGGAGTCATAGGATATCGTATCGTAGTATGTACCCCTCTGGAGACCACCAGCTGCGGTCACCCATAATTTGTCCGCCAATGGAGCTGGAGAGGGCTGCAAGAAAGTACTAGCCTCTTCCATTGTAGGTGCACTAGTAGTCGCCCGCTCACGGAGCCTAAGAAACTCAGCCTAAAAAAGTATCGATACTTGATAATTGCTAATGTCTAAGGTACTTATTACTAACTACATGGATAATTATTTGCATATTTTCTAAGTTATATTAAAATTAACACAAAGTAAAGTAATACTTACATAGGTCTGCTAGGCCCTCTCATCAATGAGTTTTTTGCCCTTCCGATGGGCAGCTAGGAAGACGGTCACCATGTTGGCGTCCTCATCCCTCTGTACCTGTTAAAAATATATTATTTAGTACTAAAATTAAATATTTTATCTTACTACCATTTTATCGTACTTGCATTAAAATAATATATTTGAACTAAAAAATATACCAAACGTCGAAAATATTCCGTCATTGGAATCGAGCCACCACACCACTTTGCTGCCTTCTTCCTAACCGCCTTGGCCTTCTCAGACCTTTCCTTGTACCTTGGATCTTCGAATCTAGTCCTCGTCATAGTACACTGCTCAGGCGTGATCCAACCTTGGATCGGTTTTCCTTCGTGATCACGAGCCTTCTGGTCATCCATAGCATCACGGATCAGCTTGGCAGTGACGGCAGGAAACATCTGCTCGATCAACTCGGCCATGTGCGGTAGATAGAAATACATTTGCTACAAGAAGTAATTTAGTAAGTTATATAATATGCATAATTAGATGATTGATATTAAAATTAAATATACTTTTATCTTGAAGTGCGCAAATCAGAACGCCTTTCTCTCGTCCGGAGCATCAGAGTAGTTGATCAAAGGGCCACCATAGTTGTACCTCAGAAAGTGGCACATGCGTCTCTGTACCGACGAGGGACGATATCTATACAGAGATAACTATATTCATGAAAAAGTAAATATATTATGAATAAAAAAATATACGATATATATGATAATAAACCAACTAATTGACCTACTTTGTATCGTCGGCCCAAATCTCCGTCCTCGTCTCATCCGGAGGTGCGCATAGAGGATCTTGCAGATACGGAGACGACGTCGGCTCAACCTCTGCCATAAGATCATTTGTCTCCATGGTTCCGTCATTAGGAGGAACACTGTACGAGGTTGTAGTCTCAGGCTTAGAACTACTCGTCCCTGGAGTGCTGTCACGTAACGTCGTCGCAGTCGGAGATGTGGCTGGTCGATATACTGGAGTACTTGGCGACGATGATCCAGAACCAGTAGTAGGCAGTACCGAAGGAGCACTTCGTCTACTTCGGGACCTGCCGAACGCTCTGCGTTTTTCTGTCATACCTGATAACAATATATGATGATAAAAAAATAAAC
Organism: Iris macrosiphon; assembly: GCA_036927795.1. Taxonomy (NCBI): domain Eukaryota; kingdom Viridiplantae; phylum Streptophyta; class Magnoliopsida; order Asparagales; family Iridaceae; genus Iris; species Iris macrosiphon. The sequence continues at coordinate 36,353,016 of JAYESA010000013.1, read as the reverse complement.
AAATATATAGTATATTCTATAGTAAAAATGTTATACATATCTCATGGTATTAATAGAATTTCACAGTAAATAACTAGTAGTGTCACAAGGCTAAATGTATAGAACAGTTTACAGTCAAAATGTAATACATGTCACAAGTCCAAATAGATTTATTTTATTTTTAATCGTCTTCAGAAAATTTATCTTGTTCGTCTTCCTCTTTCCCTTCTTCCTCATCTTCACTTTCACCTACTTCGTCTTCCTCTTCGGATAATTCTACCTCTTTTATATTATTAGTCGTGTATTGAGTAACTTCCGTTGAGTCCACATCTACAATATTTGTTACAAGAGTTAGCTCGTCCTCCTGATAAGTAATTTCGTTAATGCCAAAGGTATTTCTAGCTTTAGTCTTACATACTACCCACCAGTCCAACCTCGTTATTCCCCATCTTGGATAAGTTGTGAAGTACATGAGCAGAGCCTGACTTGATAGGACAAATGGTTCGTAGCCTTGATATCTACGCTTGTAGTTTATATCCACAAGACCATGGTCGACAATTTTTTAACCTTGATTTTGAATTGGATCAAACCATTCACACTTGAATAACACGATCTTAGCAAGTTATGTGCCATAATTATATCACTCAGAAGTGGATGTGACATATCATTTGTACTCGAGGGATTTCACGCTGAATTACTATCAGTGGACCTCACACATAGAACTTGTGTCTTTAGCATCTGAGCCGAGCCTTATGTGGAGTCGTATATGGATGTTTACGACCACGCTGATTACGACGACGGGTGCGTGAACATGGTTTTTGACGCTGTCGGACCTAGTTTCAATCCGGATAATCATGATACAGCTGAGGAGGCACCGAATGTCGATGCTACAATCTTCATGGAGTTACTGGAGAATGCAAGAACTCCATTATATCCTGGTTGTGAGGATCATTCACCGTTAGAGGTGGTTACAAGATTGTTGAGCATCAAGTCTGATTTTAATATATCGCAAGAATGCTACAACCGACTGATGTAGTTGATTAAAGAGATCTTGTCGGAGGGTGCTAAGTTGTCGAAAGACTTCTACCGATCTAAGAGGATGGTGAGATCGCTCTGGATGGGATACGAGCACTACAAATATACAGATTTTTAGCGACATAATTTTCTGTCGCTAAAATGCCTATTTTCGTCGCTAGTTTAATATAGCGACGGATTAACGACAAAAATGTGACGTCACTATTTAAAGTGTCGCTGTCATATTTTTATCGCTAATCCGTCGACATGGTGACGGATTTGCGACAAACTTAGCGACGGAATTACAGCGACGAACTAGTGACGAAATATTTACGTCGCTTTATTTGGTGACGGATTAGAGACGGATTGGCGACGAAAAGTGTGAGCCCATTTTTACCAAATTTTCCAGAAGCTCACCGACGAAATTTTTGTCGCTAATCCATCGCTAAAGACGACGGACATAGCGACGGATATAGCGACTATGTCTGATACCAAAAATTCTATATTTTTTGTACCCGATATATTTAGCGAGTCGCTAATCAGTCGCTAAAGCTTCGCATATCCGTCGCTGACCTGGAATTTTCCAGTTTTTCATCGCTATTCCGTCGCTAAACATAAATATTTTTTTTACAGAATATAATCACTTACTTTCTGCTCATGTAACATTATACAAAATCAAATCACTTATATACAAATATATCCAAACACATCAAATACAATAGAACTTAAATATAAGTGTATAGCCATAAGTTATCATACACTACCTAAATCCAAAAAATATATAGTTATACGAAAATACATCCAACAAACTGTCAAATTATCAAGAAAATAAAAATACACATCAAGTCGACTGTGGAGGCGGCGGCTATCGAGTAGCCATGTACTGCGCCATAACCGCAGCGTTGATCTGCTGTAGATTCTCAGAAACAACATGTGGAGCAGCATGAGGAGCCGGAGGAGCCATCGGAGAAGCTGGAGTAGCAGGAGGAGCAGGAGATGCAGGAGGAGCAGGAGGAGCAAGAGCTGCAGGATCACGAGACTATGTCAGTTGTCTAACCTGCCTCTGTACCTCTAACAGATTCGTCGTGATCTGCTCCAAACTCATAGAACCAGGAGGAACGGGCGCTGATGGAGCTGGAGGAGCCATCGGAGGAGCTCTGGAAAGAATCGACGGTTGGGATGCCAATGATCCAGTCCCGTACACGCTGTCGCCTTTCCCTCTCCCGACAGCTTCTATCCACCGATCGTTTATCTCAGTCGGCGTAATGCTCTCAACTCCACCCTTCAACGTCTCATACGTCTCCTATATTTATTTATTGTAATCCCTCTAAAAATTTATTTTTTATTTATATGTTATTATTGCTAAATTTTAGTAAAAAAAATTTATTAGCTAGTGATAGACTAAATAAATCCTAAATATTCTAGCCTAATTATGTAGCCACATACCTCATCCTCATCCAAGACTAGCATTTACACAACCAAAATATTATAACCACACCAGCAATATTTTTGCTCATGTGCCAACTCACCTCCACTTACTCCTAATAACTCCCCTATATTTCTTCTACAATTAAGCCCATATTCAAGCATTTTGTTCATTCTAAATGAATGACGTACCATCTTTAACTAGCCAATAAATGTATTCCTTTGGCATTTTATTTCCATAACAGCTTCTATACTAACCATTCTATTCATCTTCCTGTCACGACCTCAAATCTCATCCTTACATCAAGACCTTCACAACCTAATTCTCCTTCATCATCTTGTCTGTGCTTCCCTCCCAACCCAGGGTCGCATCGAACGGCAGCAGCGGCCATGTGTCGTTGTCCCGAGCAACCGCGCCACACCGCTCGTGCGTCTGTGACCCCCAGGCGAGCGCCCCAAAACTGCCGCACGAGCCTGACGTCGCTTTGGACCGTCAGAGCCGGTCGTCGACGTTGTTGCCCACTGCTCCTCCGTGCGCTAGGCTACGCCCCCCTGCGGAACAACTCGTGCATCACTCTCTGGCCAGACCTGTGCGCCAGGCGCATACGGTCATGCGACCTCCGTGGCAACAGTCCCACGCGACTACTACGACTGGTAACGCCCGCATATCGCGTACCCGCGCCTGCTTTGGTGTATCCCCAGGCACCCTCGTTCCCCTCGCAGTCTTTTTTGATGACCCTGGCCTATCGTCGACGACTTCAACCTCCGCCAGCGCGTCAAGAACCATGTACCTTCTGTTCTTCCCATAAAATTTATACGAGTTCGACAGATATTTAAGCGACCAAATATTTACGCTCATTCAATGAATTTTCAAATCATTTTATGATGTATGCATCTCTACATATCCTCTATAACTCCTCCAAATTTCAAAAATTAGTTTGATCAATTCATCAATCAAAACAGTGGACAAAGTAGGGTTTATAAAATACTTTTTGAAACTAGAAAATTTGCGATACATGGTTGGTTCCGTTAAACCGAACCGTTCCAACTTGAACCGATTCTACCAAAAGGTGCGTATGTTGTTTCTTGATGTATGGAATTTGATGGAATTCGAATTGGTCGCGTGTGCCCAACGAATTTGACCCGTATCAGTCAAAAATCACTATATCGTGACTTTTTTAAAATTTCTCAATTACTTTTGCACGCTTGTCATTTCGAAATAAAACTTACGTCACCGGACTCGATCGTTATGCTGGTCATGTGACCCAAGTTTGGTTCGATTTTAAGAAAGTTGACCAAAATACTGTTTTGTGGGTCCCATGGTCCGACTTAACAGACAATTTTGTGATCGGCTCATCAAAATCCAATTCTGGATATTCCGTTGAGTTCGTATCGTTGTTCTGGACTCGTATACACTAAGTTTGCTAAATTTGGAGAACTTTACTCCTGGCACATTTTTGGTGCAAAGCGGGCCACATGTGGATTCCGTTTTGATATGAAATTGTCATTTTTGTCCCTGTATTCAAATTGGACTCATGGGTAGTCAATCCCAACTATTTTACTCATTCTGAAAACATTGGTGATGTCTATTGCAGTATTCAGAGACGTTCGTGCGGATTCCATCTTTTCAGAAATAGTTGACGCATTGAGCTCGCCACTTGGACGTCGCTATATCCAGAATTCAGGCAAGTATACCTTGTCTTTATTTCAGTAAATTATTCTTAATTTTAACTACAGTTTATACTTTATATTTTAATACATGTACTCAATTGTGACCCTAGGACCGTGACGATACTTTGGGTCTGAATAATATTTGGGTGCCGACTTCCTTGCGCGGAGTCGGGTATCGTTAGATTGCATCGTATAACTTATACGCGCAACACTTGTACTAATTATCTTAGGACACTATACATGAATCTCATGTACAAAAGCCTCACTTGAGATATTCGAGGATTTTAGCTTCTATTTTAGGACAGGATTTGAGACATGTGCTATTTGACATGTTGTTATGTACACCTGGACTTGAGACATAGATAGTGATTTTCTTGTGTTTCGTGACATGAGATGTGAAATACATGGGATTGGGGAGAATTTATCGTACTACTGGGCTACCAAACTCTACTAGTATTATAGTACTGCAGGTACCTTGACGGGGCTTGTACGTATCTACTACTATTATTACTACTATCACTAGTACCCCTAGTATATGTATAAAATCTGGTAGTTTATCTAACGAGTACGTTCTCACTTGCATTCACTTAGCTGGTTATGATAGATATCTGTCACTACCACGTTCCGAAAATAGGGGTATTTCGACTTTTTATAATATTTAATATTATGGTCGTTACAATTAAGTAATTGCATGATAAGTATATTTAATTTAAATAATTATGTGAGATGTGTAATTAAATATATTATATATTTACTGTGTTCTTTATGTTTGAGCTGGTAGACTTGACCTAGAAGCCCAGTAGATGAACACATATCCGAATTATGGGATTATGTGGTTAATTATTTTATTTAGAATTAATTTATTGGAGGTTGTAATTAACTACCATAATTTATTTAATTATTGCGCCATGCCCTTGCTTCGATAATTGGAGCGCTACCCTAGCTTTTGTCTTCCAACAAATTTCATAATCTTGCCCTAGACATGCCCGCCTTCCATTCTGCTATTTTTGTAACTCATAATTATGCTCTCTGTGCCTTATTTTTTAGCCGCACAAAAATCATCGCGGACGTTTATTTAATTCCTAAATAAATTCCAACTTTGTATCTTTGTGCATTCCAATCAAAATTGGAGACAATCTTGACATATTTTTTGTGCGACCCAAATTAGGGTAATATTCTATTCTGAGTCTTCTTCACTATTGGTATTGATAACCCGACCTAATTTTGGCCCCAGGTACTCCTAATTTGTTTTAGAACACAACTTGCATTTATTTCTAATTAAATTGAGGATACCATTTTATCTGATTCCGTAAATCCCGGTAAATTACAGTGCCCTGCTATTTGAGCCCATACCAAACATACAGCGCCCCCTGACCCTATAAAATACCGAACACCGAATCGCCCGCCAAATTTTTATCATTTTATGCATCTGTGCAAATACCCAAATTTAAGGGGGCTAATTTGCAAAATTGCATTTGGTGTCGGCACCCCATTGGTTCAAACCAATGGAGAAGCCCAACATTGACTAGTCAACACCCTCACCCACATGAAGAACTTCTCCATGTCAAATCTAAGCCATCCACTCAATGGGGCTCATCACAACCCTTCATTCCAACACCCTTTCACTATTTAAAGCCACCTCACCCACACCCTTCCCAAGAAAGCCCTAATCCCCAAAAACCTAGGGAACAAGCCCCCACCTCTCTCTCTCCTACCTCCTCACTCTAACGTAGAAAATTCTTCTTCTCTTCTTCTTCTCTTTTCTTTTTCTTCTTCTTCTTCTTCTTCTTCTTCTTCTTCTTCTTCTTCTCTTCTTCTTCTTTACTTTGTTTTTCAAATTTGAAAAAAAAGAGGGGGGAAACCATCACCACACCCATCTCCTGTATCCCGGCCACCGGGCCAACTACGGCGGCCGAGTCCCGAGCCCCGAGCTCCAACCCCGCAGTCCCACCCTGCTGCTCCAGCTCCGCCGAGCTGTCCACCTCCTCCGGCCAGCAGCACAGCACTCCGACCTCACTGCTCCGGCACAGCCTCAACTCCTTCCCCGACTGTGCAACCCCGGCCGCTTCTGCTGCAACTTCGGCGCTCCACAGCAGCACCCCGCTGCACATCCCCGCCGGCCCGCTGCTGTACATCACCACCTCGACGCTGGAGATCCTCCTCCCTCGCGTCGAGCTGACCCCCATCGAGCAGAACCACCAGCCCCAGCATCCCTCTTCACCGTATCACCACCATCATCATCACCTATCGCCACCACCACCAGTGCAGCCATCCCCCGGTCAGCTCCCTTCCGGCGAGCCTCCTCCAGCCTCTGTGAGTTCCTCCTCTTCCTCTCCCTCCTTCTTTATGTATATATATTTTTCATATACGTATATACGTATATGTGTGTGTAGGTGTATACGTGTGTATACGTGTATAAATGTATGTATGTATGTTCGTATATTTCTCCCTATAGATATATATATATATATATATATATATATATGTTAATGTATGTCTCTAACATATTTTTATTTGCATATATATGTTTTATATATATATATATATATATATATATATATATATATATATATATATATATATATATATATATATATATCTTGCGTATTTCTCTATTTTATATATACGTATTAAATGTATATATATTAAATTATCTGTATATATAAAATATATATATATATATATATATATATATATATATATATATATATATATATATATATATATATATATATATATATATATATATATATATATATATATATATATATATATGTGTGTGTGTTAATGTATGTAATGGTATAGATACAAATATGTATTTTTGGTATATGTATAAACGTATATATATATGTATAAATATAACCAATGTAAATTTTCACTAGTACATACATATGTATACATATATATTCAGTATATGTATATTCTTAAATATAGTTGTTATGAATAAATGTGTTATGTATATTTATAATATATAAATATATATTTATATACATCTATTTAGTGTATATACACATATACGTATTTTGTACAAATTACTGATAGGCACACATATATATATATATACGTATTTATTGGTATATACTCTGAGTGTAAATGTGTATTTATATACGTATCCCTACTAGATGACCCTAGTTGACTAGTGCCATGCCTGGCATAGTCTTGAGGCCAGTGTATTTCTATTGTTTGTTAGTGTAGCATCTGATACAAGTGATATTGTGATATGTTTATAGGACTGTTGGTTCATCCAGGAGATACTCTGGAACAGGACATCAGTAGTTACCAGCTAAAGACCCAAGGCAAGTACATTTCTCTGATAATTTCCAATTGTTGATAATTTCTATAAGTTCAATAATCTAGAAATGTTACATCTGAATCCTTGACACTGTGCTACACGGACTAGTATATAGCTTGGATCTGCAGTCATGAGATGTTACATTGATTATCGTATTGACATTGTACACGACATGTATATTAGACATCGTAAATGATAGATTGGACTTGCTCGTGTATCGTGACGTGTCATGGTTGGATCCACAGTACTAGTTAGGGGCGGGGAAGTAGTTAGTAAGAAATGTGATCATACCCTTTATACAGTATAGAACAATGTAAGTGTTAATCATGCTCTTCACATATGATTAGCCAGGCCCTATAGCTCTCGTACATGTTCCCAAGCCGATCGCATTTCGAAGCTACTATTTCAAACACTTAGAATAGATTACAGTTCCCTATCTTAAATCATATACTACATCACCCGTATATGATACTGTACCTTGTTCTTTTCATTTTTATATATGCACTGACTATATCATATTGCCTATTGCCTGTCTCTTTATACTGCCTGTCTCCTTTATTTTGCTATTGCATTTACTCACTACCTTGTTTCAGTATCTAGCATCATCTGTTTATTGCTTTATAGTACTTATCAATTAAATGGAACTGTTATTTGAGATTGTACTTTGCTCCTTCCTGACTGGAAACATTTTTCCAGACTATGCCTTAGAGGATCGGTGTCCGACACTTTATGGACCATATGGTGAGTAGCTGCAACTTGGGCTTGGTAGTTTAGTTGTGATTCCGAGAGGTTTAGCCGGAATCACTAGTTTTTCTAGTTAGTTCTTTTAGTAGACTATTTGGTACCGGATTTGTCTCCGTCTTACTTGTTGAGACTTGAATATTGTTGAGTTAGATTATTACATTAGTCTTATGTTGTATTTAATTTTATTTGTTCGATATCTTATCGTGCTGTAGTCTTGTGATTGAGTATGTGTTCATATTATTTTGTGTCATCCGTGTCTCCTTATGGGGATTGGATGCTTGTGTGAGATTGGCTAGATAGTAGCATGACCTTGACAGCGTTCTACCGCCGATGCTACGGCGTAGGCTGGACGTACCCGCGCACTCGTGCCCCTATACCGGGTGCGGGTCGTGACACGTTTTTAGTGGTGGCCCATGCAGGTCAGACTTCGCGAGTTGTGCGATGTCGTGGTAGTGTGGCATCTTTGTTACACTACTGCGTGCCTGTGATAGAATCTAGGACATAGGATACTAGGATGAAAGCGAATACTCAATCACAATTCCTTGAGAGATTCCTGGGATGACCCCTGAGGATCTTGTTATAATTTCCAATTTAAAATATTTCCCTTGTATTCCGTCCATTCTCACTTATTGATATTGAATTTGATTATTATTGATTAGTTATTAAATTAGGATTTTGGTTTCATTGTAGAGTTTGATTTCATATCAAGATGAATTTACAGACTAATTTATGGTATTATTTGATGACACATGTTGATGAGGACAGTGAGAAAGATTTACATTAGAGCTATTGGACTATAAAAGGTGGATTTAAATTTTAATTTGAGGATTGAAAATGAATTTCAATTTTTAAGAATTTTGAGGAGTTGAGATATTGTTATTAAAATTTTTGAGGATTCAGATTCTATTCAATGAACCTAGACAAGGCTGTAAGGATTTTTGAAGTGATTGAGTTTTCATTTCAGTATTTAAATAATTGACCTTGAGGAAAGTATATGCATTATTCGAGGAGTTATTTTGAGAAATTTATTTTGAGGATAAAAATCTTATAGTGGGAGAGATATATTAGTATATAAGTAGATGAGGTGCATGTGTAAGGATCTGTTGGCTTGAGCATGATTGAGATTTCACTGCCAACTGGCTTGGGTGTTCATCTAGGATTGTATTAGAGGGAGCAGTACTTAGTATAGTGTGTTGCAATTGATATGCACTTGAGTGATAAGAATAACTAGTATCAACGATTTCAGTAAGTAAGGAAGCTAGCAGTGAGTGTGCTTGTAGTAGAACTATGGTGCCTAAAGGGATAGAGGTATCAGACCTTGGATGCATCTTTAACCTGTGCAATCGCAACTAGGATTATTCCAATCTATTTATCTTGAATGTTGCTTCTTTAGAACTTTATTGTCCTTCCTTGGTGGTATCGCATTTTTGCTTTAATTGATTCTTTTGGATCTGTCTTCAGGATGTCACCGAAGACACGATCTATGAGAGTGGGAGCATCAGCCTTAGAAGGGTCTGCCACCTCTCCACCTGAGGGACAGACAGCCGTAGTTCCTCCTACAACTCCGATACATGTAGGAGTTTTTGCACTTTTCGGGGATCCTCCTCCCCCACCTGTTCAGAGGATTGCCGCAGGTGTGGCGGACGACCATCCTCCTCCACCGATTTCGATTCCCGGAGGTTTGCCCATTGACAGGGCGCAGATGTTTACCTTGATCCAGGGCATGGTAGATGCTCAGAGAGTGACGGCAGACGCTCAGCGAGTTCAAGCTGAGGCTCAGAGGGTGCAAGCAGAAGCGCACCAGGCACAAACCGAGCTGATGAGAGAAAACATGGAGAATGATCATCAGGTGACTCTCCAAGCTTTGGAGAGAGTAGCACAGTACCAGCAGTTTCCTGGCCAGCAACAGCAGAGATCAGGCACTATAGTGGACTTCAAAAGGATGATGCCTCGAGAGTTCAAAGGCACCGAAGGGATACTCTACGTTGACGACTGGCTAGAGGATATAGAGAGGTGCCTGCGATTGACCCAGATTCCGGAGAACTTGCAGATAGAAGTCGCTGGCAGTCAGATGTTCAATATCGCACTCACGTGGTATCACACAGAGCCGAGACTTACTACACAAGGACTTACTTGGGAGACCTTCAAGGAGCTCTTCAAGGAGAAGTTCTTTCCCGACGTGGCATTGGGAACCTTGGAAAGTCAGTTTCATGACTTGGTTCAAGGAAACATGTCGGTCGACGAGTACGCTGCAGAATTCTGTAGATTGAGCCATTTTGCATCGTCTATGATTCGAGACCCAGGAGATCGAGCCCGGAAGTTTAGAAAGGGACTGACGAGAGAGATTAGGTCGCGTACTTCTGGTCGTCGTATCGCTACCTTTGAGGGTATCTTGATGGATGCCCAGATTGCAGAAGAGGATCTGGATCTCAGGCCTAAGAGGAGTCACAATATTTTTGGAGATACGAATGGTAGCGCAGGACCGGCCAAGCATCCCCGTATTCAGCACCAACAACAGTACCAAGTACCAGTTCATATTCAGCCATGGATATTTCAGCATCCACAGCAATACCTGGCACCAGTTCATATTCAGCAATATCCATGGGCGTATCAGTATCAACAACAGTACCAGGCACCAGTCCGCGTTCAGCAGGATCAGCAACAGCCTCCAAGAGAGACACGGCAGACTTGTCATTTCTGTAAGAAGTCAGGTCACCTTTGGAAGAGCTGTAGAACGAGACTAGGACTTTGTTTGCACTGCGGCGCTGCGGGACATCGAGTAAGGGATTGTCTTCTAGCCCCTTATCTTCCCGGCCAGCGCGCAGCTTCAGATTATAGAGATCCAGTTAGGCTACCCGTGGAACCGTATATTGCTCAGCACCCGCGAAGGGAACCACCCCAGCAGGACGGGGCATTTGTGATGACGGTCGAGGAGACCGATACTACAGGTAATGTGTTTGCAGGTTCTGTTTTTTCTTCCTTCTGTTCCTATCTATTTGATTGATTGACTGATTCCCTAGTACCGTAGCTTGTATGCCTAATTTTCTTGTTATAATGTAGTTAGTAGTACACCCTGATATAGAGACTGCAATACCATGACAAAAGACACCATGACTGTACATATTCCCCTTAGATTGCATGTTGTATTATTGTAGGAAGGATTTTTCTTGGACCATGATTATCGGGGTTTGACCATGACGAAGATTCATGAAGGGGTTATGACTTGACAAGAGAGACAAGATGATTAAAATTCGAGGATAAACATTGATTTAAATAGAGGGTTAAGAAATTAACATGGCATAATTGGTGGTTTATTAATTCCAGGAAGATTATGATATGATTAAATTGGTTATTAAAATTTGGAAAATTTGGGAGATTATCATTATATTTATTTGACTGCAAGTTATGAATTTTTAAATTTTATATTATGGACGATATTTGGAGAATCCATAAGTATCGCATTGTTGAGTACTTTGAGGAAAAGGGAAACCGAGGAATAAGATCATGGATGGATTAGTGTTTGAATTCAATTTATGGATGAGATTAAATTTTATACATATATATGCATTGATTAAAATCAAATTAGAGGAGTGGATATTAAATTCCAAGTATTGAATTATTAACTTAAAAATTCGGGAAAATTTTTGATAAAAAAAATGGACTTTGATTTTATTTCGAGGATTTTTCAGGAATGCAATAATTTCAAATTTTTTTAAAAATTATGAAAAGACATTGTGGAATATTACCTGATTTCGTGGTTGATGAATTTAAACTTTGAGGGAAAATAATAATGTGTATGAGTAAACACTACTATGAGAATTTTAAATTTCGAGGACGAAATTCTTTTAAGGAGGGTAGACTTGTCACTACCACGTTCTGAAAACAGGGGTATTTTTGACTTTTTATAATATTTAACATTATGGTCGTTACAATTAAGTAATTGCATGATAAGTATATTTAATTTAAATAATTATGTGAGATGTGTAATTAAATATATTATATATTTACTGTGTTCTTTATGTTTGAGCTGGTAGACTTGACCTAGAAGCCAGTAGATGAACACCTGTCCGAATTATGGGATTATGTGGTTAATTATTTTATTTAGAATTAATTTATTGGAGGTTGTAATTAACTACCATAATTTATTTAATTATTGCGCCCTGCCCTTGCTTCGATAATTGGAGCGCTACCCTAGCTTTTGTCTTCCAATAAATTTCACAATCTTGCCCTAGACATGCCCCCTTCCATTCTGCTATTTTTGTAACTCATAATTATGCTCTCTGTGCCTTATTTTTTAGCCGCACAAAAATCGTCGCGGACGTTTATTTAATTCCTAAATAAATTCTAACTTTGTATCTTTGTGCGTTCCAATCGAAACTGGAGACAATCTTGACCTATTTTTCGTGCGACCCAAATTAGGGTAATATTCTATTCTGAGTCTTCTTCACTATTGGTATTGATGACCCGACCTAATTTTGGCCCCAGGTACTCCTAATTTGTTTTAGAACACAACTTGCATTTATTTTTAATTAAATTGAGGATACCATTTTATCTGATTCCGTAAATCCCGGTAAATTCCAGTGCCCTGCTATTTGAGCCCATATCAAACATACAGTGCCCCCTGACCCTACAAAACACCGAACACCGAATCGTCCGCCAAATTTTTATCATTTTATGCATCTGTGCAAATACCCAAATTTAAGGGGGCTAATTTGCAAAATTGTATTTGGTGTCGGCACCCCATTGGTTCAAACCAATGGAGAAGCCCATCATTGACTAGTCAACACCCTCACCCACATGAAGAACTTCTCCATGTCAAATCTAAGCCATCCACTCAATGGGGCTCATCACAACCCTTCATTCCAACACCCTTTCACTATTTAAAGCCACCTCACCCACACCCTTCCCAAGAAAGCCCTAATCCCCAAAAATCTAGGGAACAAGCCCCCATCTCTCTCTCTCCTACCTCCTCACTCCAACGTAGGAAATTCTTCTTCTCTTCTTCTTCTCTTTTCTTTTTCTTCTTCTTCTTCTTCTTCTTCTTCTTCTTCTCTTCTTCTTCTTTACTTTGTTTCTCAAATTTGAAAAAAAAAGAGGTGGGAAACCATCACCACACCCATCTCCTGTACCCCGGCCACCCGGCCAACTCCGACGGCCGAGCCCCGAGCCCCGAGCTCCGAGCTCCGACCCCGCAGCCCCACCCTGCTGCTCCAGCTCCGCCGAGCTGTCCACCTCCTCCGGCCGGCAGCACAGCACTCCTACCTCACTGCTCCGGCACAGCCTCAACTCCTTCCCCGACTGTGCAACCCCGGCCGCTTCTGCTGCAACTCCGGCGCTCCACAGCAGCACCCCGCTGCACATCCCCACCGGCCCGCTGCTGTACATCACCACCTCGACGCTGGAGCTCCTCCTCCCTCGCGTCGAGCTGACCCCCATCGAGCAGAACCACCAGCCCCAGCATCCCTTTTCACCGTATCACCACCATCATCATCACCTATCGCCACCACCACCAGTGCGGCCATCCCCCGGTCAGCTCCCCTCCGGCGAGCCTCCTCCAGCCTCTGTGAGTTCCTCCTCTTCCTCTCCCTCCTTCTTTATGTATATGTATTTTTCATATACGTATATACGTATATGTGTGTGTAGGTGTATACGTGTGTATACGTGTATAAATGTATGTATGTATGTATGTTCGTATATTTCTCCCTATAGATATATATATATATATATATATGTTAATGTATGTCTCTAACATATTTTTATTTGTGTATATATGTTTTATATATATATGTATATATATATATATATATATATATATATATATATATATATATATATATATATATATATATATATATATATATATATATCTTGCGTATTTCTCTATTTTATATATACGTATTAAATGTATATATATTAAATTATCTGTATATATAAAATATATATATATGTGTTAATGTATGTAATGGTATAGATACAAATATGTATTTTTGGTATATGTATAAACGTATATATATATGTATAAATATAACCAATGTAAATTTTCACTAGTACATACATATGTATACATATATATTCAGTATATATATATTCTTAAATATAGTTGTTATGAATAAATGTGTTATGTATATTTATAATATATAAATATATATTTATATACATTTATTTAGTATATATACACATATACGTATTTTGTACAAATTACTGATAGGCACTTATATATATATATATATATATATATATATATATATATATATATATATATATATATATATATATATACGTATTTATTGGTATATACTCTGAGTGTAAATGTGTATTTATATACGTATCCCTACTAGATGACCCTAGTTGACTAGTGCCATGCCTGGCATAGCCCTGAGGCCAGTGTATTTCTATTGTGTGTTAGTGTAGCATCTGATACAAGTGATATTGTGATATGTTTATAGGACTGTTGGTTCATCCAGGAGATACTCTGGAACATGACATCAGTAGTTACCAGCTAAGGACCCAAGGCAAGTACATTTCTCTGATAATTTCCAATTGTTGATAATTTCTATAAGTTCAATAATCTAGAAATGTTACATCTGAATCTTTGACACTGTGCTACACGGACTAGTATATAGCTTGGATCTGCAGTCATGAGATGTTACATTGATTATCGTATTGACATTGTACACGACATGTATATTAGACATCGTACATGATAGATTGGACTTGCTCGTGTATCGTGACGTGTCATGGTTGGATCCACAGTACTAGTTAGGGGAGGGGAAGTAGTTAGTAAGAAATATGATCATACCCTTTATACAGTATAGAACAATGTAAGTGTTAATCATGCTCTTCACATATGATTAGCCAGGCCCTATAGCTCTCGTACATGTTCCCAAGCCGATCACATTTCGAAGCTACTATTTCAAACACTTAGAATAGATTACAGTTCTTTATCTTAAATCATATACTACATCACCCGTATATGATACTGTACCTTGTTCTTTTTATTTTCATATATGCACTGACTGTATCATATTGCCTATTGCCTGTCTTTTTACACTGCCTGTCTCCTTTATTTTGCCATTGCATTTACTCACTGCCTTCTTTCAGTATCTAGCATTATCTGTTTATTGCTTTATAGTACTTATCAATTAAATGGAACTGTTATTAGATATTGTACTTGCTCCTTCCTGACTGGAAATATTTTTCTAGACTATGCCTTAGAGGATCGGTGTCCGACACTTTATGGACCATATGGTGAGTAGCTGCAACTTGGGCATGGTAGTTTAGTTGTGATTCCGAGAGGTTTAGCCGGAATCACTAGTTTTTCTAGTTAGTTCTTTTAGTAGACTATTTGGTACCGGATTTGTCTCCGGCTTACTTGTTGAGACTTGAATATTGTTGAGTTAGATTATTACATTAGTCTTATGTTGTATTTAATTTTATTTGTTCGATATCTTATCGTGCTGTAGTCTTGTGATTGAGTATGTGTTCATATTATTTTGTGTCATCCGTGCCTCCTTATGGGGATTGGATGCTTGTGTGAGATTGGCTAGATAGTAGCATGACCTTGACAGCGTTCTACCGCCGATGCTACGGCGTAGGCTGGACGTACCCGCGCACTCGTGCCCCTATACCGGGTGCGGGTCGTGACAATATCCTTGAGCACATTGCTTATTATTTTACTTTTTTACTTTGGCATGTTGTTTCTTGTACCTTGTTACGTCCCTCTGAGGACCTGGTCCCTTGCCAGTTTTGAAGCATTGATCGTTATGGAGCCTGCCTGAAGTTGCTAATGTATGTTGCTTTGTTAGGTGAACATTGGTACCAGGTACTTATATCATTTATACCAGATTTATGTTTATTTATTCATATTGTTGATTCATCTGCTGATATAGCCTAGTTTTTATAGAGTCATATTTCTTTCTCGAGTCTATTCGAGTTTGTATGTTACTAGACGGCCGACTTTAGCACTTGTAAATCATTTTTTTTGTATTCTGTTCATTGTGGATTGAGGCATAGATATTTATATTTACTTGATTATTTAGATAGTGACCAATATAATACAACTTATACGTATTCGAATCGAAACAGAGTCTGGTCGAATATGTAGCTGGCATGTTACGTATTCCTAGTCCTACGTATTTTGGGACTGGGGTATGACATTTATGTAAATAGGTTTAGGTATCGTAGGTTAGGATTAATCTTTTTTTTTTACTACAACTAAGGTTAGGTTTAGAGTTAAGTTTAGATATCGTAGGTTAGGTTTAGAGTTAAGATTTTTGGATATCATAGGTAACAATATTAAAGTTAAGATTAGATTTTTAGGATAAACAAATAAAGTTAAATTATAAAAAGAATGTAATTAAATTTTGTTGACAAAACTTTATAAACATAAATTACTTTTGCTTTTGCTGCACGCTCATTTACGAGCTTCCCATCATTCTTCCTTTTGTGCTTCAGCTAGAAGATTACAGGGAAGTCGATGGTCTTCGGGTCTCCCCTGGCTCTGATTGCCTTCTCGCGCTGTAAAAATTAAGTAATTAATTAATAAGTAAAATAAGAATTATTAAAAATTGATCTAACAAAAAATTATAATACTGACCATCGTCAACAATGCTCGACGGTCGGAATGGATCCACCCGTGTGGAGACCACCCTTAGCACGGGACGCTCCTGCCTTATCGCACATGGCAATATAGGTCGGGGCCTCCATCTTTTCCTTTATCTTCTCCTAGAACTCCTCCTTGAGCCACTCCTTGCAAAAATCTCTTGAATGTGATGCCAGCACCTTCTGATCATTGATCATATCCCTGAACATTTTGCTGGCGATGGTCTTGTAGCACTTTCGGATCGCAGACTCTCTATGATCCGGCCAGTAGTACTTCTTCTGCAAATTCGAAGAATATTTTTTAGCATTTTAATCATACAATTATATATTGTTCTAAATAAAAATCTTATACATATCCGTAGCATATCCAGCCAAATAAAGCGTTGATCCAGCGAAATGTCACTGAAGTTAATATAAGGGCCATAAAAGTTCTCCCGCATGATGCTCCCAGATCATTGTCAGCCTTGGTCGAGAAGAACCTGAAATAAGTAAACAAATTAGAATAAAAATAAATAAATAAATAAATAAATAAATAAATAAATGTATTAATTAACAATAAGTACTTACGTTGCTCCATCGGTCTACAGCTCGGGACAATCGATATTGGCTGGCCGCTCTGGTAGGGTAAGGGGATCTACAAATCCTGGACAACGGACATATACTCCGAGATCCACCAGGAGGCCTGGATATGAAGTTGCTTCGGTAGGAGCAATTAGTGGAGTAGCCGGTGTACTAATAGTCGCAGTAGTTGCAGGAGTAGTGGCAGGGGTAGAAGCTGAGCGAAGCCCGGGAGATGGAGTAGCTCCCCCTACCGATGAACGAGTACATGGCGGGGATAAACCATCCTCGGCATCTATGAACTCGTCCTCTGATGGTCGTATGCGACCTGCATCCAGAGTAGCTGGAGGATCCTGGGAAGACGATCCTCTATGAACCTGTCATCGTGATTGTCCTCATCCTCGTCCCACCATAGGTAAATCTGATAGTAAATAATAGATTGTGTTATGAAACAAATAAAAATAGTGATATCAAGACATCATAAATTAATGGATGGTGTGGTGAAACAAATAAATACTAGTATGATGATAAAATAAATAATAACCGTGTCATTAAATAAATAAATAATCTAAGCTAATACATATTGGTGTATGTACTAATCTTCTTCATCTTCCGAATCGTCTTTCGAATTATTTTTTCAAATCGTCTTCATCTTCATCTTCTTTATTTTTATTTTTACTTTCACTATCACCTTCATCTTCCAATTCTTGTTCCTCGTTCGATACCTTCATATCAGATTCCTCCTATATATAAGGTAAATCTTCTATGTCAATCTCTTCATTAACTCTATCATCCTCTACGGTAACATCAACCTCCATACCGTCAATACCGGCCAAACTCATATATGTAGGTTGAGGCATGACCACCTCATCCTCCTAGTATGCTAGAACCCTAACATTATATGTGTTTCTAGCTTTAGTTTTGCATACATCCCACCAATCCTTATTATTGTGTCGTCGACTAGGATATCTCGTATAATACACTTGAACCATTTGACTAGCCAATACAAATGGTTCAAAATCGACATATCTTTTTCCATAATTTATATCAACAAACCCAAACCGGTTGTCAAATTTTTATCCTTGTTTGGGTGTTGTGTCAAACTAATCACATTTAAACAACACAATTTTTATCTCATAAGAGTATTACCGCTCCACGACATCTCTTAGTACACAGTAATAGTCGAATTCTAGATTCTCATCATAGACTGAATCCCTCACACATACTCCAGAATTCTTTGTATAATTAGCCTCCTCATCGACAAATGATTGATTAATAGTCTTATCAGTGGTTCTAAATTTGAAGCCATTGATGGTGTATCCATCCCAACACTTTGCCCTCTTGCTTGGTCCGATAGATAATGCTCGAAGTTGTTCATTCTGTAACTCTGTACCAGGAAAAAAAATCTAAAATATCACGTATCATATAGACATTAGATAAAGATTGGTCGGAATGCTAAATTTAGAATGCTTAATGTTGAGGATCTGTACATAATTATGGAACCACGATAAAAATTTTGTATCAACATCTCTAGCACTTATAAGCTTGTCTCCCACATTGAAGATGGTTCGGATTACACTATTCGGTTCATCAACCCCACCATCATCATTCCTTGGGGCTCTATTACTATTTATTCTGATATGAGTATCAAAGTAGATGAAGTAGAAGTTTGAAACCTCCTCAATGAAATATGCTTCGCATATCGAAGCTTCTACATGAGCCTTATTGCCCACTTTCTTCTTTAGGTGATGTAGATACCTATAGATAATATATTGAATATTAGAATTATTTGAGTAAAAAAATTAATAGTACAAACTAAATAATTTATACCTCTCAAATGGATACATCCAACGATAATGGATGGGAGCACCGATACGTGCTTCGTATGCAAGATGAATCAGCAAGTGCTCCATACTATCAAAAAACCGTAGGGTAGAACCCTTTCTAACTTGCATAATATCAATACAATCTTCTCCTCAAGTTCTATTAAATGTTACACCGTCAAATTGCTTGAACACAAATCTGTAAAGAATATAGATAATTCAGCCAACCGAGTCCATTCTTGATGAGGCAACATCTCTCTTAGAGAAATAGGTATAACCTCTCCATAATTACATGAAATCATGACTCTTCATCCCTGTCAGCTTGCGTTCGTGGAGATCGACAGATCTTGCCAGATTTGACACATAGCCGTCAGAAAATCTCAACTTTGAAATCCAGTTGCATATTATCAATTTTTTTCTCCCTACTCAATATAAATAGCGCTAGAGGCTTGACCCAATTACTGTTTGCACTTCTTTTTAGGTGCAAATCTGAACGCCTACAAATAATTTTTAAGTCATTTCTTGCTTTAAAATTGTCTTTAATTTTTTTCTTTTTATCCATCACCGTATTGAAGATGTTGTCGAATACATTTTTTTTTGATATGCATAACATCAAGATTGTGTCTTATGAGATTTTCCTTCCAAAAAGGTAAGTCCCAAAAGATACTCTGAATCGTCCAATTATGTCTACGTCCAAACCTTTCAAAGTGAAGGTCCGATATCGGATCTTCCAACACAGTCGACAATCCATCTACCTTTTTCCAAACTTGGTCTCCTGTCAGTCTCAACGAGGGCGGAGATAGTTCATGTTTACCTTCTCTAAAGCCATCTCTGTTCCTTCTCCACGAATGCGACGCAGGAAGGAACTGACGGTGATAATTAAAAAGCATACTTTCCCACCATTCTGGAGACGAAATGCCTTACTCTTTTCCATACATATCGGACAAGGCAAAGTACCATGAGTACTCTACCCCGATAATATCCCATATGCTGGAAAATCATTGATGGTCCACATGAGTGACGCTCTCATCTGAAAGTTCTGCTCCTTCGATATATCATATGTCTGAACGTTGAACTGCCACAATTATTTCAACTCATCCACCAACGGCTGTAAGTAGATATCGATGTTCTTCTTTAGATTTTTTGGACCGGGTATGATAAGTGTCAAGAACATGTAAGTAGTCTTCATTCACATCCACGGTGGTAGATTGTAAGGAGTCAAAATTATCGGCCAACAAGAGTACTGAGATCCCGACTGTCCAAAATAAGTGAATTCATCAGAACATAAATCCAACCGGACATTCCTGGGCTCCACAGAAAATCCAGGATTATACCGATCAAAATGCTTCCATGCCTCTCCATCGAAAGGATGAGATAATTCTCCATCATCTATCTTTCATTCCTTGCTATGCTATATCATGTGTTTTGCTGTATTTGCGGACATATAAATCCTCTACATCCTCTTTGTAATCGGCAAAAACTGTAGGGACGCAACCTTGCTCGGACAGTTGACTTTCTTTTGTCCCAAATTGGCTTGTACCGGTTCGCGTGATAGAAAATGCATCTATCTTTATCATTGTTCGCCTTGTAGTATAATATGCAACTGTTTCGACAATAATCTATCTTTTTGTAGCCTAATTCGAGTTTTTGTATCATCATCTTCGACTTGTAGAAGTTTTCAGGCAACTCCTTTGATCCTTTTGGCAACAACTCTCTAACAAACTGAATTATCCGGTCGTAGCATTCCTGCAATAAGTTAAAATCAGATTTGAGGTTGAACATCCACATCACCACCAACAAGGTATAATGAGAATCACAACCCGAGTATAACGGAGTATCGGCATTCTTGAATATATTATAGAATTCCTTCGCATCAGGATTCGGATCCTCCAGATCAAAACTTGGAACGGCTGCGTCAAATACCAACTCACGTACCCGGTTTCGCGGTCGATATTCAAAGTTATCTCCGAGAGTGGACTCTTCTACCTTCGTATTGAAGAATGACTGATTTTAAGGAGTCAAAGGTTCTCATTGAGCCGTCCACTACTTGTAGTTCGGTACAAAATCCTTCTTGTAGAGATGCTCCATTACGAGATCCACCTCTTTGAATGGTATATTATGACATTTGACACAATGACACTTGATGAGACTCCATCCATGAAATAAGGTTGACTACTGGCGTGTTTGAGAAATTCCCTAACGCCCGTCCTGAAATTATCGGTCAAGCCAATCCTACTCTCATATCGCCGATTGTATATCTACGATCGGTCAACTAAGTATCGACACTTGCTTTCTTATAGACTTGAATGATTATGCACGTACCATGTAAAAAAAAAAACATAAAGAACTATGAGTACCTAGTTAGGATACTTGCTAAAAGCAAATACAAGAGGAAAACTTATCTATCACATATAATAGTTTTTTGTTTCCGATACCAAAAAATTCGTTACTCCGATCCGATATCGCTGATATTACCGATATCGCCGAACCCGATACTCATAGTAATGGTCTGATACAAAAAAAAAACTAAAAAACAACACTAGAAATACTTAAAATTATGCATTAAGTATAAAATATATATATTCTAAAATATAAATAATTTACTAATAGTTATTTGTTCTCGATACCAAAAAATCAGATACTCCGGTCCAATACCGTCGATATTACCGATACTAATATTAATGGTCTAATTTTTTTCAAAGAAAACCCGTAACTA
This sequence comes from Iris macrosiphon, assembly GCA_036927795.1. Taxonomy (NCBI): domain Eukaryota; kingdom Viridiplantae; phylum Streptophyta; class Magnoliopsida; order Asparagales; family Iridaceae; genus Iris; species Iris macrosiphon. The sequence continues at coordinate 36,331,193 of JAYESA010000013.1, read as the reverse complement.
GTATCCATAAGACAAATAGTAGCTTTCCAACACGATCCAAAACAAACATGTGTTTATACACCTAATGTTTATATGTGTCTTCTAGCATCTTGTGTCATGTGTCTTCCCACAAAATTCAAATATATTCGACAATGTGTAGTCTTTCCCCAAATAGATATGTAGAGGGTTAGGGTTTACCTTCGGAAGGGAGGAGAGGATCTGATGGAGCGTGGAGGCAGACGCCTGAGGCCGGTGGAGGGCCTGGCCCAGATTCCTTAGGTCGGAGGAAGGGTTCGGGGGGATGTCTCCGCCACTCGAGTCGAGGAGTAGAAGGAGGGCTCCGGAGGATGTCAGGGCTCACCGGAGAGGGGGAGGGGTTGCTTGTCGCCGGAGAGGGGGAGGGGGTCGGTAAAGGATGAGGAGGAGAAGGAGAGGTCGAGTGAGGGGGAGGGGCTGTCGGAGAGCAGTCAGGGGTCGGTGGAGGAGGAGGTCGCCGGAGAGGAGGAGGTGGTCGGTGGAGGAGGAGAAGGAGGAGGAGGAGAGGGCGAGTGAGGGGGAGGGGCTGCCGGAGTGGGGCCGGGGGTCGATGGAGGAGGAGGTCGCCAAAGAGGGAGGAGGGGGTCGGTGGAGGAGGAGGTCGCCAGAGAGGGGTAGGGGTCGGGGGGATCGAGAGAGAGAGAGAGAGAGAGAATAGGAGAAATAAAATGGGCTCAAAAAATTTAAGTTTTCTCAGCGACGGATAATTCCATCGCTAATCCGTCGATGAAGTAACATCGATAGATTAGCGACAAAATATTGACAAATATAATATATTTGGTTTACATAAATAATTTAGTTGTTAATCCATCGTATTTTGTCGCTGACTCAGCGACAGATTAGTTTTCATTACTGAGATCCGTCGCTATTTAACAGTATTTTTGTAGTGGAGTTAATCGATGCATGTCGCAACGGGTGCATGTTATACTACAAAGACGACAAGGATGAAGACGTGTGCAGATTCTATGGTGTTAATCGCTACAAGGCCACGGGTAGATAAAGGTCTGTCGGTGTAAGGAAGCCTACCGATTCGATGCACTACTTGCCTTTGACGCCGCGGTTGCAGAGATTATTTATGGTGAAGGAGACTGCAGAAAATATGAGTAAACACAGGCGAAAACATATCGAAGGAGTGTTGGATCATACATCCGATGGAGAAATATTAAAGCACTTTGATCGAGAGTATCCAAAATTTTCTTCTGATCTGTATATTGTCAGATTGGGGCTCTCCTCCTACGATTTTACCCCATTCGGACTTTCGGGCTCCCAATATTCGTGTTGGCATGTGATCGTCACTCCGTACAATCTACCGTCTTGGATGTTGTCACGCCCCAGTCCCAAAATAACGAGGGACTAGACACGTGGCAATGGCCAGCAGCACACACCGATGGACAAACCCAATTTAATGGAACCATCGGGGCATGCTTCAGCTGTATTACAACAGTCCGGGTCTACTAAAACAACATGTTAAAACTAATCTCATCCACAGAAGAATAAAGCAAATCAACGAAAGGAAATAAGTCATCAACATCAAGTCACAAAATAGAGTATTCGGGGAACAACCCGATAATCAAGTCTGATACAATTGTTCTTTAAACAAGAAAGTAAATAACATCACTGACTGAGTATGTAAGAACATATACTCAGAGATATCCATGGCAATCACCTAGTCCTTGGTTCCTGGTTCTGCTTCCGTGCCTGCTCCTGAACCTGTTTCTGCTCCTGCTAAAGCACCGGTCCTGTAAGCCTCAGAGTGGATCTCCTCTGCTAACCCTGGGGACATAATCCATTCCAGGTCCTCAGGGGACATAGCAAGGTACAAATAATACAAGCCAAAATAATACAGTGGAATAGTAAATGAAATAAGTAGGGTAACTACATAACCATCTAAGTGAAATGCAACTGAGAGCATCACTAGTACTCAGGCTGAGACCGCTACAAGCTCTGTGTCGGGGAGCCGGTAGCAGTAAATAACTAGTAGTGGGCCAAGCTCGGGCTTAGAGTCTTGAGCACCGCAATAATAGGGGTTTTATATATATGATCAGCCTGTAGCCTGTGTGTCTCTCCCCACCCAATGTAATCACACGTCTCATGTTCATAACGTCTTATGTCCATGTCACGTGAGATCAGAGCTAAATGCAACAAGTCATAATCTAAGAATATAATGTCTATGTCCATCCTGTATCCTACACAGAATTACCTTGAATATCTCAGGAAGATTCTGTCAACATATAAAGTGTCAAGTGTCCTGGGTATACGTACTTGATAATGCAAGTACGAGAATACAAAGGGTTTCGGTATCCATTTCTATTTGACTTTACTCAACCCGCGAACGGTGTTGGCACCCGACTATAATCGGACGCTAAGTAAGTCACACGGTCCTAGGTTAAGCATGCAAAATATATATATAAGCCAAGGAGTATGTAAAAAATACTGCAAGTTGGCAAGGTACACTTGCCTGAGTTTCCAGCTCCAATTGTAGCTCTGTCAGTAGCAGGACTTGCAAGCAGTACTCCGGTTGCTGAAACAAACATCACTATCAGATCCAGAAAATATCAATCAGCTAGAAACGCCTGTCCTTGAGTCCAATTTAGAGACAAGGGCAGAAACGGCAGTTTCGGGTCAAGGCGGGGTCCAAATGTGAGCCGCTTTGCACCGAAAAATGCGTCAGGGTCAAAGGTCTCAAAAATAGTCCAACTTAGTGTCAACAGGTCAGGAACGATGCTACGAACCCAACGGAACTTCTAGAATTGGATTCCGATGAGCCGTTCTCAAAATCGCCCGTCAGGTGGAGCCTGTGGGGCCCACGACACGCGATTTTATCAACGTTCTCAGAATCGAACCAAACTTGACCCACAGGACCAGCGTATTGCTACGAGTCCGATGGTGCAAGTTTTGTCTCGATCCGACGTGTGTACACTAAGTTACAGCAAGATTCAGAAAAGTCAGATACGGGACGATGTCCGCGGATACGCACTGATTCCGGTGTGCACGTACATCCGAATCAGCTTCTGCGAAAGCCCGCACGTCCGTATCAACGACGCGCACGTATCTGTGAAGACCGCACGCGACCAAGTCGTCCCGTTTGGCGGGGCGTACTCAGTTCCGGGGTGAAACAGGGTCTGGTTTTCCTGTTTTTGGACCGCGATGTGCGATCACCACAGGACGCGATGCCCCGAACGGTTTGTCCGGGCACCGAGAGGGTCATACAGGCTACGCGATACAATTTACGGAATCGAATTCCGAGCTACGAGCAAAAAGTTATGAATACCTGAAGTGGTCCGAGAAACCCGAGTCCTCCGTGTCCAAATCGTGTCCTGTGTCCACCCTAGGTTTTAGGGTTTTCCTGTGTCCGCCGGAGATGTCTGGGCTCGTCGGAGCAGAGGGGACTGTGGAGGGTGGCGGGTGGTTCGCCGGACAGAGGCGGGGCGAGAGGGGAGTTCGACTGGGCTAGGGCGGGCGGCACGGCGAGGCTGTGGCGAGGCTGTGGCGTCTCAGGCCGGAGGCAGCGGGGTCAGGGGAGGTTCTGCGGGTGGTGGCTGGTGACGGAGCCGGGCGGGGCGAAGCAGGGAGGAGGGTGGCGCTGTGTCTGCGGGAGGCGGAGGTCGCTGGGCGGAGGATACGGCGTCAGGCGGATAGCCGGAGTCGGAGGAGGGGAAAAACCTAGGCGGCCGGCGGGTTTAAATAGAGGGAAAGGGAAGGAGATCAGTCAGGGGTTGAGGAAGAGGAAGGGGAGGCGGCGCGGTGGCGTTACGGAGTGGGGAGGCCGAGCGGCGGCGGGTTGGCCGGCGGAGGCGAGGGGATTCGTCGGTTAGGGATACGCTGGGAAGGGAAATGGTTGCGGGCCGGGTCGGGTCCGTGGGTCGGGCAGCGGATCCGGCCCGATCCGCAATCAGTGAAGCGGGTTCGGGTCCAGCGGGTTTCGGGTCGCGGGTTTCAGCCCGGATCCGACCCGCAGACTGAGTTTGGGTTGGGTTCAACTGAACCCGGTCCGGTCCAAGTTTTGGGTTTGGGTTGGTTCATTAAATAAACCCGGTTTTATGTTGGTTTAATTAATTACTTAGTATTTAGGGCTTTAAAAATCCATCCGGGGTCCAATAAATTCCCAGAAAAATATCCTATGTCTAGTTTTCTATTTTACACCATAAAATATTATTTTCATAATATTTTAATATTATTTAATATCAATTAAAAATCCTTTAATATTTAAAACACCTTAATTTCATTAGGAAAAAATCTCAGAAAATTCCAGAAATTCCAGAAAAATGTAAAAATCCAAAAATTAAAATTTTCTTGAAAATCAGGGGGTTTACAATCTACCCCCCTTAAGAGGATTGTATCCTCGCAATCAAAGAATAACCGGTCAACAGAGATGACACGGTTGCAAACATTATTCGAAGCACATTAAAAATCTAAGAAGTAATAAGGTTGAGAGTAATACCTAGGAAAAATTATTTCCCTAAGCATTTAAAAAATTTTGCAATTTCCCAAATATGGGAAATCTAGGAAATTATTGTTTTTAGAAAACTAGGTTTATCTTTCAAAACATTTCAGTTTATTACTTATAAAACATTCTCGGTTATTGGCAAGTTCAGAATAAACTACTAGGTTAACACTAGGTTATCCTTTATAAAACATATTTAACATTCTAGGTTATTTATCAAGTTCAAAATTACTAGGTTATCTATTTTTAGCAATTTAAAACTGTCAGGTCAAGTCTAGGGTTACGAACCAGCAGACACGAACTAAAGCAAATCTAGAAGCAGGAAACTATAAAAAAACTTACTCGCAAAAGCTATTCCATGAATCTGCGCATTCTCCAAATTCATCACTGGAGCTTGTCCGCGTCCTCGCAGATGATTCCTCGGCTGCTGTTGGGCTTGCTGGAAGAGTGCTGCTTGTGGTGCCAAGGGTGGCCTCGGCTGATTTTCTCCTGGGGCATGTGGTTGAACTCCTTCAGCTTCCGTTGGCGGTGCTTCCAATGCTGGAGAGGCTGACTTCGGTGCTGGTAACGCTTGCCTGTTTATCATCAGTGCTCTCTTCCGATGCTGAGGACAATCTTTGGCTAAGTGTTGGTTAGACGCGCAAATCAAGCATAATCCCAATTTACGTCTACACTCGTTCTCAATGTGGCCTATCTTGCGACAGTTTTGACAGATAGGCAGTACTTGCGGAGATACTTCTGGTGGTTGGTGCAGTTGAGACTTCTTTGCAATTTCTTCCAGTGGTGCTCCGGCTGGTGCTGTTGAGGCTGGTTGTTGAATCACCACTGCTTTCTCTCGACGTTCAGGGCAATCCCTTACCGAATGCTTTTTGGTTCCGCAAGCTAAACATCGTCCCAGTCTGCGCCGGCATTCTTTAGCGAAATGGCCTACCTTGCTACAGTAGTGACAAGTAGGGAGGACTAGTGCAAATGGTGGGTTCAGCTGTGGTCGCTTTGCAACTTTTTCTTGTTGTGCTTGGTCTGGTGCTGTTGCATATGGCCGCTTCTGGCTGGACTCGATCCTTGTGTTGCACTCCATGGGTCGTGTTGCAGCAAGAACGTTCACGTCTAAGGTAGGTGCATTTGAACTGATTAATCTCCTTAACTCCGAGCTAAATCTGTCGATGAACTTCTCTACTTGGTTTTGCTGATCTTCTTGTTGAACCTTCTGATGGGATTGCATCATCGCGTAGAACATTCGGAACAGTTGTTGTTCGTCTATAGCCTGCCCTTGTGGAACAGTAGGCATCGGAGGAGCAAACTGCGTTGATGGTGGAACGTCATTTTCTGGGATTCTCAAGGCATTCTGTCTTGCTGGACTGAGTTGTTGTGATGTTGGACCTTCATCCACTAGTATCACTTCATCTTCGTGGTTAACCACAACATCTTGTGATGCTGCTGGATGAGTCTCGTCGCCGGCTTGTGGATCCATAATTCTGCAACCAAAATAAACTATAAGAAGCACACAAGAATCAAGGCAGGATGCAAGTCAAATTTTTTTTTTTTTTTTAAATCCGATACAGATATCAAGAACGTTTCAAGCTAGTGGATGAGATCCTAAAAACTTATCCTATCATTATTGCAGGCCTGTTTGGTCCCTAAGTTGAAACCGAACAATTTAGTCGCGACCTGCATGGGCCACCACAAAAACCATGTCACGCCCCAGTCCCAAAATAACGAGGAACTAGACACGTGGCAATGGCTAGCAGCACACACCGATGGACAAACCCAATTTAATGGAACCATCGGGGCATGCTTCAGCTGTATTACAACAGTCCGGGTCTACTAAAACAACATGTTAAAACTAATCTCATCCACAGAAGAATAAAGCAAATCAACGAAAGGAAATAAGTCATCAACATCAAGTCACAAAATAGAGTATTCGGGGAACAACCCGATAATCAAGTCTGATACAATTGTTCTTTAAACAAGAAAGTAAATAACATCACTGACTGAGTATGTAAGAACATATACTCAGAGATATCCATGGCAATCACCTAGTCCTTGGTTCCTGGTTCTGCTTCCGTGCCTGCTCCTGAACCTGTTTCTGCTCCTGCTAAAGCACCTGTCCTGTAAGCCTCAGAGTGGATCTCCTCTGCTAACCCTGGGGACATAATCCATTCCAGGTCCTCAGGGGACATAGCAAGGTACAAATAATACAAGCCAAAATAATGCAGTAGAATAGTAAATGAAATAAGTAGGGTAACTACATAACCATCTAAGTGAAATACAACTGAGAGCATCACTAGTACTCAGGCTGAGACCGCTACAAGCTCTGTGTCGGGGAGCCGGTAGCAGTAAATAACTAGTAGTGGGCCAAGCTCGGGCTTAGAGTCTTGAGCACCGCAATAATAGGGGTTTTATATATATGATCAGCCTGTAGCCTGTGTGTCTCTCCCCACCCAATATAATCACACGTCTCATGTTCATAACGTCTTATGTCCATGTCGCGTGAGATCAGAGCTAAATGCAATAAGTCATAATCTAAGAATATAATGTCTATGTCCATCCTGTATCCTACACAGAATCACCTTGAATATCTCAGGAAGATTCTATCAACATGTAAAGTGTCAAGTGTCCTGGGTATACGTACTTGATAATGCAAGTACGAGAATACAAAGGGTTTCGGTATCCATTTCTATTTGACTTTACTCAACCCGCGAACGGTGTTGGCACCCGACTATAATCGGACGCTAAGTAAGTCACACGGTCCTAGGTCAAGCATGCAAAATATATATATAAGCCAAGGAGTATGTAACAAATACTGCAAGTTGGCAAGGTACACTTGCCTGAGTTTCCAGCTCCAATTGTAGCTCTGTCAGTAGCAGGACTTGCAAGCAGTACTGCGGTTGCTGAAACAAACATCAATATCAGATCCAAAAAATATCAATCAGCTAGAAATGCCTGTCCTTGAGTCCAATTTGGAGACAAGGGCAGAAACGGCAGTTTCGGGTCAAGGCGGGGTCCAAATGTGAGCCGCTTTGCACCGAAAAACGCGTCAGGGTTAAAGGTCTCAAAAATAGTCCAACTTAGTGTCAACAGGTCAGGAACGATGATACGAACCCAACGGAACTTCCAGAATTGGATTCCGATGAGCCGTTCTCAAAATCGCCCGTCAGGTGGAGCCTGTGGGGCCCACGACACGCAATTTTGTCAACGTTCTCAGAATCGAACCAAACTTGACCCACAGGACCAGCATATTGCTACGAGTCCGATGGTGTAAGTTTCGTCTCGATCCGACGTTTGTACACTAAGTTACAGCAAGATTCAGAAAAGTCGGATACGGGACGATGTCCGCGGATACGCACTGATTCCGGTGTGCACGCACATCCGAATCAGCTTCTGCGAAAGCCCGCACGTCCGTATCAATGACGCGCACGTATCTGTGAAGACCGCACGTGACCAAGTCGTCCCGTTTGGCGGGGCATACTCAGTTCCAGGGTGAAACAGGGTCTGGTTTTCCTGTTTTTGGACCGCGATGTGCGATCACCACAGGACGCGATGCCCCGAACGGTTTGTCCGGGCACCGAGAGGGTCATACAGGCTACGCGATACAATTTACGAAATCGAATTCCGAGCTACGAGCAAAAAGTTATGAATACCTGAAGTGGTCCGAGAAACCCGAGTCCTCCGTGTCCAAATCGTGTCCTGTGTCCACCCTAGGTTTTAGGGTTTTCCTGTGTCCGCCGGAGATGTCTGGGCTCGTCGGAGCAGAGGGGACTGTGGAGGGTGGCGGGTGGTTCGCCGGACAGAGGCGGGGCGAGAGGGGAGTTCGACTGGGCTAGGGCGGGCGGCACGGCGAGGCTGCGGCGAGGCTGTGGCGTCTCAGGCCGGAGGCAGCGGGGTCAGGGGAGGTTCTGCGGGTGGTGGCTGGTGACGGAGCCGGGTGGGGCGAAGCAGGGAGGAGGGTGGCGCTGTGTCTGCGGGAGGCGGAGGTCGCTGGGCGGAGGATACGGCGTCAGGCGGATAGCCGGAGTCGGAGGAGGGGAAAAACCTAGGCGGCCGGCGGGTTTAAATAGAGGGAAAGGGAAGGAGATCAGTCAGGGGTTGAGGAAGAGGAAGGGGAGGCGGCGCGGTGGCGTTACGGAGTGGGGAGGCCGAGCGGCGGCGGGTCGGCCGGCGGAGGCGAGGGGATTCGTCGGTTAGGGATACGCTGGGAAGGGAAATGGTTGCGGGCCGGGTCGGGTCCCTGGGTCGGGCAGCGGATCCGGCCCGATCCGCAATCAGTGAAGCGGGTTCGGGTCCAGCGGGTTTCGGGTCGCGGGTTTCAGCCCGGATCTGACCCGCAGACTGAGTTTGGGTTGGGTTCAACTGAACCCGGTCCGGTCCAAGTTTTGGGTTTGGGTTGGTTCATTAAATAAACCCGGTTTTATGTTGGTTTAATTAATTACTTAGTATTTAGGGCTTTAAAAATCCATCCGGGGTCCAATAAATTCCCAGAAAAATACCCTATGTCTACTTTTCTATTTTACACCATAAAATATTATTTTCATAATATTTTAATATTATTTAATATCAATTAAAAATCCTTTAATATTTAAAACACCTTAATTTTATTAGGGAAAAATCTCAAAAAATTCCAGAAATTCCAGAAAAATGTAAAAATCCAAAAATTAAAATTTTCTTAAAAATCAGGGGGTTTACAGATGTGCATGAAAACTCCATATATGTTCCTAACCATTATTATCTCGGGTCTAAACTATCTGAAAAGGAACATCGATGTGTATTTATAGTCGTTGATAGATGAGTTGAATCAGCTGCGGGAAGTAGGTACAAACACGTACGATATTTCTAGAAAGTAGAATGTTCAGATGAGGGCAACACTTATGTGGACCATCAATAAATTTTTGGCCTATGGAATATTATCGGGATGGAACACTCATGGCCGTCTTTCATGTCCTTATTACATGGATCGCACTAAGGATTTCTGTTCAAAACATGGAGGCAAACCGTTCTTCTTGATTGTCATCGACAATTCCTGTCGAAGGATTATCCATACCGGAGCAACATGAATGCTTTTCGTGCCGACTTTGTGGATAAGGCCAATCCACTGCCATGGTGGCCCGCATACACGATATGGGAAGAGATAAAAGATTTATCAAGTACTATCAAAGCGCCTGCTAAGGGGTATAAGTGTGACGGATTTGGTCGCACTCATAACTGGACGAAGAGGAGTATATTCTGGGATCTGCCATATTGGAGCACCAATCTGATCAGACATAACCTTGATGTTATGCATATCGAGAAGAATGTGTTTGACAATATAGTTAATACTATAATGGACATAAAGGGGAAGACAAAAAGATAATCCGAAGGCCAGGTTGGGCTTCAAAGAAATATCTAGATGTCATGCGTTGCATTTGATAGAGGAGGGGAATGGAAAGTTAAAGCAGCCTTAGATAATTTTTTCACTAGAGAAGGAGGATAAAGGGAGACTTTGTAGGTGGATTCAGGGCCTAAAATTTCCAGACGTGTACGTGTCTGTAGAAGCATAAAAAATACGCTGAGGAATTATACTCGTAAAACCCCCAACATGAAGCCCGCGTAAAACAGAGCTCCAAGCGCTGAGTGGCATAAAATATGACTTCAGAGCTATTGGCGTACAACAGAGCTTCAACGCTATCCAGCGTAGAATAGAGCTCCAAAACAACCCGCGTAAAGCAGCACTTCCAGGCTGTTTTGGCGTAAAAAGGTTGCTACACTCCGGCGTAAACTATGTCTGCTTTTAATGCAGCGTGAAGTTGTACGAGGAACTCTTCGTATTCCTCGAATGAACCTGTCAGACAAAACAGTGAACCTGACTCCTGATAAAGAGTATTACACGATGATCGAGAGGACGACTGTAATGATGATTCTGCACAGAGGCCCAAGTTGTCATTTAGTGACATATCCTTGATACAAGTCGTTCTTATGCACTCAAGGAATACGCTGCCTATTTTACACAGGCAGAAATAAGCCTTTACGCTCAAGATGAGACGAAATCAGATGCCACATCAAAAGCTGTTCTTCGTACAGAACTTGAGGCATATCTCTACAGTTAATGCGCGAGATGGGGGCAGATCTCTGCATTTAATGCACGAGATTTTGTTCTATTTTCAATGACTAGGAGAGCTAAAATTAGGGCTAATACGCTCACATCACCATCCTTGCATGTTACGCCAACCAGTCTATTTTCAACTATAGGAGTACGCCGTATGCTATCTCCTCGAAATACGCCGACTCTGGCTATATTTGCAAAGGTACGTGATAAGGCTATTTGGTCCAGAATACGCTCGAGACCTCAGTCAAGGAAGGATAATTGGCTATCTTTACGCTGGTTACCTATTATGCAACTACTTGGCTTTTACGCCAACATGACAGCTATTTGGCTTTTACGCCAACATGACAGCTATTTGGCTTTTATGCCAACAAGATAGCTATTTGGCTTTTACGCCAACGAGATAGTTATTTGGCTTTTATGCCAACTATCTCTACGTGAGGGGCAGTTACCTACGTGGCTTGTATGCCGTGATCTTCGATGAGCGATTATACGCATTACCTCATAATGGGACATGCGTCACACGCGGATTTAGGAGATCATTCAGACGTGGGTAGCAGTTATTATAACCGCCGTGTAAAAGGTGCAACTCTCTCCACTAATTGGCTTCTACGCCGACTGGTCAGTTACTGTGACCGAGCTCTATAAATAGAGACTTCCGGTCATAGGAGACAGGGGGTGGAGATCAGAGAGAGAGAGAGCACATATAGAGAGTGTTGATTGACGACTTTGGCAACGAGAGTTCAATCCCTCTTGCAATCTTTGAAGCTCCTTCTTCTTCTAAGGCACTTCTTCGTCATCGTGTGGTCCAAGGGACAAAGTGATCGACCGCAGATCAGAATCCTATAGCAATTTTTCCCCAGAATTATTTTTTGTACTTAACATCCTCGTATAGGATTAATTGTACTTTTTTTTCTTGTTTGTAAACAAAGAAAGAGTTTCTTATAAACCTAGTTTCATTCTTCTGTTTATCATCAAACACAAGATGGCGACTCTGCTGGGGACTACTTTCTCATCTGACGAGAAAGCTATTGCTCAACACGATACTGTATCCGTCGGATCGACGAAGAAGACGTTGGTCGTCCAATTCGACCAATCTGCTTATGAAGACATGCTTCGCGCAGGAGGTAGCTCTCATCCCATCTCTGTCCAGGACAACAGAAAGCTGCGTAAAGTATGGATGCCCCGGACATCCTCTACCCTTCCTACAGGCTCTCTCTCTCTGATCAACAAGGTTGTGACAACACAACGCGCATAAAAACCCGTCTCCCGTCTGTGACATGGCAGACAAGGCTTCTGGCAATGCCCTAGTGCCAATCCAGAAGTCTAGAAGGCGTCCTACGCGTAAAACTATGTCTCCCGTCTGTGACGTGGCAGACAAAGCTTCTGGCAATGCCCCAGTGCCAATCCAGAAGTCTAGAACGCGCTATGCGCGCAAAACTATGTCTCCCGTCTGTGACATGGCAGACAAGATTCCTAGCAAGGCCTCAGAGCCCGCGAGGAAATTTCAAACGTGCCATGCGCGTAAAAATACATCTCCCGCCTATAAGGAGGCAGATGGACCCTTGGATCACATCAAGGGAAAACGAGTGACGAATCTCCCAACCTCTAGAGTTGTACGCCACCAAGAGAAGAAGATTACGCGTGACGCTGAAGGCTGTTTGAGGACTCCACCTGTTTTACGCGAATCTGTGCAAAGCTCCAGATTATGCCAGGATAAGCCCATCCGTGCAAAGAAGACCTGCTTCATAGGGAAATACGCTCCTCAGATGGATGATGGATCGTATGCTACTCACATGGGCGAACTGTTGTATACTTATGGCAGAGAGAGGGTCATGGTTCCCAATCTCCATGCCCCTATTGATATAAAAAGGCAGAATAAGCCTTCTTCTTTTAATCCCCCTGATTTGCGTGATTTCTTGATCCAGAAGCGGAAAGACAGCGGATCTTCTAACATGTCTATTACACCCCCTAGGGAGCATTATTGTAATAGTCATAAAGTTGTAGTTAACTACTACTGTTCTAAGGCAAAATGGTCAGTTTTTGACCGGTTGAACTACTCTTTGTCTCTACAGGAAGAAGAGCCGACATTCACATCAGTAAACATGGCTTCACACATTCCTAGAGGAAGGTCAAGCTCAAGACGTCATCCTTCTAGAACTCCAAGCCAAAGGAGATTTGACAGACTCTTGAGAATATTGAGGCAGGTGTTTTTCGAAACACCCGCTCGAGGTCACGACAACCGACTTCATATTCTTCTGATTCTGACACTGGGGGTCGCCAGTTTCCCGAATCTGATGTTGAAAGTATAGACTCGATCTATACAGAGATCTATACTAATCCCTCAGTAGCATCCAGAGAAATGGGAGTTTATGCCATTGGAGATGAACATGAAAAGGCTTCCCCATCAGGAAGTACTGAGCAACGCATCACTGTATTGGAAGCATCGCTTAAAGAGATGCATTCCATGATGGAGAGTGTGCGTCAGATGATGGTGACTCAACATGTAGCTGTAATAGCTCAAACATCGGTTCCTCCGACTCAACTACGTGTGGGGGTGGACCTACCACCATCCAACGCAAACCAGAAGCCTGTTCTAAATCAAAAATTAGTGGCTCCTCAACTTCTTAACTCCGAGAATGTATTGCCTCATGTTGGAGTTACAATACAACCAACCTCTCACCACTCTGCGGTCCCTTTTCCAGCTAAAGATTCGATGCAGACAGTTCGGTAATTGAAAGCCCAATTTGATGCCTTGAAGCATAAGGATCAGCTCAAGAAGTTGGAAATCAATCAGCCATACCCAGCTATCTGGGACGAGATCCCTTTCCCACCTAAATACAAACCACAGGCTATGGTTTTGTTTGAGGAAAAAACTTCACCAAGCCAGTACATGAACTACTTTAGCATGATGATAGTGTTGTTGCAGGGGAATGACGCCCTTCTCACTCGAGTGTTTAAAGGCTGTCTGTCTGGAGTGGCCTATCAATGGTACCGTAGTCTAGCGGACAACTGCATTACTTCTTTTGAAGATTTCAAGACTCTGTTCTTCGCTCGATTCTACGAAGGAGGGATGGACATGTCTATGTCATCACTCATCGAAGTTAAACAGAAGGAGAAAGAGAACGTTCGTACATTTATTGAACGTTTTCGTTAGACTACTTTACAGATGCCTCCTGGAGTTCCGGATTCAGCCCTGGTGGACATTTGCAGGAAGAACCTTCTCCTACTGATCTCAGTGTTCACGGGACCATATCAGTTCCATGATTGGCCCTCGTTTATCATCTCAGCGGTAGCCGCTGAAGATAACAATCGGAAGGCGCGTGACAATGGAATCATGATATCTACCTCTGATAGAGGGAAGCGGTCATCCTCCACTAGCGACCATACTCGTGGTTCCAAAGGAAAGGAAGCTCTGGCGATCAATACGTCCAGGCAACATACTCCAGTGACTACGCAGACGAATCCTGGGACTTCCAGGCCTAAAGAAGAATATTCTTTTGACGACGACGATATTCCGAGCATATTCGATTGTCTAGTCAAAAGTGGCAAGCTCACTCTCCCCGAGGTAAAGTGGCCAAATGAAGTCAGCAGTACAAATAACCCTAAGTACTGCATTTTTTACAGATACATACATCACCCTACAAAGGCATGTTATGTACTAAAAAGGAAAATCCAGGAGCTGATCGACGCCAAGGCCATCACTCTGTGTAATAGCGAGAAGACGGTCACTGCCAACATGATCTCACTCCAGTTTGACAATCTGCCCCCTCAAGAAATTTCGGATGGTGTGGTACCTATTCCATGGGCAATGATGAACATTGTTAATCTCCCTCTGACCAGGGGTCAAAATCATGACCTGATACCCCTAACTACCAAGCATGGTGAGATCATGTGGGTTCATCCTGATCTGGTGTCAGAGATTGAAGAAGAGACTCAGCTGCTAAAGCTAAGTCTGAAAAGAACTCAAGATGCAAACCATGCCATATGGTTGCAATATCCCCGACATCAGAAGAAGAGCCTTTGGCTACCGGAACCCGGTCAGGGAAAACCTACCTCAAGGACTATGGAGGAAATCAGGAAGAAGCGACGGCAGATACTTCAGCTGCCAAACTTCCAGAGCCTGAACCTGTTATACCAGAGGCAGGTCCTTCTAAACCAACTTCGGTGGACAAAGGCAAGCAAAAAGAAGTTCGTTTTGATAAACCTTTGAAGAATATTCAAAACAAAGGTTTAGATAAACCATATAACTTCGACATCTTGGCCCAGTTGGCTAATACACCAGCCAGATTGTCCATTTTTGAGCTACTTAGGCTATCCAAAGACACTCGTCAAGCCTTGAGTGAAGCGTTAATGCAGGCGAATATATGCTTGACTCAGCTCAAATCCCCTGATAAAGAGCCTGTGGCATGCCCTCAATGCCATAGTGTGATGGAAGTGGTCCCTAATATCACTTTCGCTCAAGAGGACATATTGTTGAAACATAACAAGCATGACAGACCTCTTTATTACA
Source organism: Iris macrosiphon (assembly GCA_036927795.1). Classification (NCBI taxonomy): domain Eukaryota; kingdom Viridiplantae; phylum Streptophyta; class Magnoliopsida; order Asparagales; family Iridaceae; genus Iris; species Iris macrosiphon. Next base: position 36,316,145 of record JAYESA010000013.1, on the reverse strand, counting down.
CCGGATATGTCGGCTCCATGGAGGTAGACCGGATTCACATAGATCCGGGATCGTCGATCAGCATTATCCCTCATAGTTTGCTAAGACCATTGAGAATTCCTACAAGCTAACTGGCATACACTACCACTACAATCGTGGGCTTCAATGCCAGAAAAAGTAAGCCGTTGGGGAAGATTCGTTTGAGGATCCAGATTGGTGACCTTAGATCAGTGGCTATATGCTACATCATTGATTCAGAGGTGTCTTACAACATTCTGTTAGGCAGACCTTGGATCCACGATCACAATATTGTTCCTTCCACTCTACATCAATGCTTCAAATATGTAGACGCCCAAGGGACAGTGAAGATAGAGTTTGCTGATCTCAACCCGTTCAAAGGAGTTGAGTCCTACTATTCTAATGCCATGTTGTACACCCAAGACTACACGAAGGATGTGTCAGGCAAGACGGAGGAGGAATCCCACCGGGAGCCAGGAGAACCATCTACTGAGAAACCTTTGTCAATCCAGGTGAAAGGGCGGACTACCCGTCCGAAAGTCAGGGAACCCATGGCTATCCACTTGAGCAGAACCAAATCAGGAGGAGGAAGTGATCCCCTAGTGATCACTCTGAACCAGAAGCCTCCACCTTTGGTCATCAACCTTAGGCGCAACACGCAGCCTACTGATGTAAATACAATCGGGAACGTAGTTTCTGACGATAATAAAGATTCTCTTTTCCAGTATACTGACGCTCAATTTCCAAATTAGGAATCCTCCCCTCATAACGATATAGAGCCTATAGCACAAAAATTCTTGGAAGCTATAGACTCCTATCATCCGTATGTGTAGGAAGTAGCGTCAACATCTAATGTCATCATGACATATGGGCCACATGAAGATTCTATCTTTATTGTTCCACCTACTTGCAACGATCAGCATCCAATAGTCTTCGGTTGCATGTGGAACAGACCAATTGTACAAGAATATTCTCACGATTCTGATGCTAGAAAAATGTAGGTTCACAGATATAGCCCACATGCTTTGAAGATTATGCAAAGCATGGGTTATGACTTAAAGTTGGAGCCAGGCCTCAACTATGGAAAAGGCAGACGAATGCTGTTGCATGGTGATCCCTACTGTCAACGAACTCATTTCGGGTTAGGGTATACCACGTCTCTTGCAACTTTGAATAACTCTGAGTCAAGTGGGGAGACCATTTCCTCTTCTTAGGATGGTTTGTCGTCCTCCGATCCATATGATGAACTCGAACGGGTATTGTCAGTAAGTACGGTATTGACAGATTCTCTCGAAGTAGAGGAACAAGAATCTGAACCGTTTGAAAATGAATCCTGGGCACAACAAATGGATACACAATAGGAACTCTGGTTCGAGCAAAGAGAACCACCTACTGAAGATAAAGTTATCCAAGTCAATATTGGGGATGAATTTTTACCAAAGCCGATATTTATCAGTAACAATTTTTCCGAAGAAGAAAGGAAAGAAATGATCCAGCTGATAAAAGAATATATCGATGTCTTTGGGTGGAATTATGAGGATATGCCAGGTCTTGATCCTAAAGTGGCTACCCATAAACTCAACATACGGCCCAATTCAAAGCCTGTAAAGCAACACCAACGCCGGTTCCGTCCGGATATGATGGATGTCATTGAAGCTGAAATCAAGAAGCTAATAGCCTGTAGGTTCATCTGAGAAGAACAACATCCTGATTGGGTCGCTAATGTTGTCCCGGTTATGAAGAAAAATAGGAAAGTGCGTGTCTGCATCGATTTCCGAGATCTAAATGCGACCTGCCCTAAAAGATGAGTTCCCTTTTCCTATTACAGACGTCATGATCGATAATACGTGCGGTTTTGAGCGCATGTTTTTCATGGACGAATTCTCAGGATATAATCAAATTAAGATGAATCCTGAAGATGAAAAGCATACTGCTTTTCGTACACCACTGGGGGTATATTGCTATACGGTTATGCCTTTTGGATTGAAGAATGCCAGGGCTACGTATCAACGAGCTATGAGTAACATATTCTATGAGCACCTACGCAAAATGGTAGAATATTATGTAGACGATATCGCTGTCAAAAGCTGCCTCAAGGATAATCGCATCCAAGACTTGAAGACAATATTCGAGTTGAAGCGCCAATACCAACTCAAAATGAACCCCATAAAGTCCTTTCTCGGCGTATCTAGTGGCAAATTTCTGGGATTTGTCATCACCGCTAAAGGCATTCAAGCAGACCCTGATAAAGTAAAAGCTATCCTAGAAATACGACCGCCCCATAATCTGAGAGAACTCAGGGGATTTTAAGGTCGTCTAGCTTATATCAGGAGATTCATATCCAACCTCTCTGGGAGATGCCAACCTTTTTCTCGCCAGATGAAGAAAGGTGTGTCATTCGTATGGGACGAAGCCTGTCAGCTAGCGTTTAATGACATCAAATGCTATCTTACTAATCCTCCAGTTCTGGTGACTCCCGTCATAAGAAGACCATTTTTGTTGTATGTTCGAGCAATGGATCATTCTTTAGGGGCTCTCCTCACACAGAAGAATAATGAGGGTCATGAACAGGCTATCTACTATCTAAGCAGGATGATGGTCGGAGCTAAACACCGGTACAATCCAATAAAAAAAGAATGCTTGTTTCTAATGTTTGCCATTCAGAAGACGCGACATTACGTGACAGGCCAAACTATTCATATCATCTCCAGAATCAATCCTCTTCAAGTATTGATGAATAAGCCGAGTGTTCTTAATTCCCGACTCGCTACTTGGGCAATGCTACTGACACTGTATGATATAGTGTACGTCCCTCAGAAGTCCATGAAAGGTCAAGCCTTGGCTGATTTCTTAGCTGCCCGTCCAATTCCAAAAACCTCCAAACTATACGAGGACATTCCCGATGAAGTTGCAGAATATAATTCTGCAGTGGAAGGTGATACATGGCAGCTATTCTTCGATGGTGCCTCCAGGACTGGTCCCAAGGGACACATAGTTTCAGGAGTAGGAATTATTCTGGTGACTCCTGATAAACTCATCATCTATCGAGCATATTCTCTTAGCGAACCCTGCTCTAATAATGTGGCAGAGTATAACGCTCTACTAATCGGGCTTCAAGTCGCTAAAGAATTGGATGTTGAATACCTGGAACCTTTTGGTGATTCTCAGCTGATCGTCAATCAGGTCAGAGGAATATATGAAGTCCGCAATCCAGACCTCATTCCTTATCACCAAGCAACGATCGAGATAGCCATATCTTTTAAAGGATTATTCCTAGAGCATGTGCCTCGATCTCAAAATTTTGAAGCTGATGCTCTGGCCAGTCTAGCTGTAGATCTAGCTATTCCTTTAAGAAGGCAGAATTCGGTGATCCTTCTCAATAGAGATTTATTCTGTGTAAAAAATAATTTTCACATAGAATGCAGCTACGCTATAAACGCGGTTCCTCCTAAAAGAGACTGGAGAAGTCCTTTTATAGACTTCGTGTCATATGGTATCTTACCAGAGGATCCTAAAGAAGCAGTATCAATCAAAAGACGATCATTACGTTTCTATTTTGACGCTTCTTCACAAAGTCTATATCGCCGAATATACGATGGACTACTGTTACGATGTCTCTCTGATGATGATACAAAGTGGGTTATCCGAGAAGCTCATGGCGGTGTATGTGGAGCACATCAACCCGGTCCTAAGTTACAGGATCGTATCAGGAGGATGGGCTACTACTGGCCTACTATGATTGCAGATGCCGTAAAATATGCAAGACAATACAAAGCCTGTCAGGTTCATACGGATTTTTACATCAGCCTTCTGAGTATTTACATCCTACGATTGCATCATGGCCCTTTGAAGCATGGGGTATGGATATCATTGGTCCTATTCACCCGTCGTCTTCTAGAGGACATCGGTTCATATTGGCTATCACCGATTATTTCTCCAAATGAGCGGAGGCGATCCCTCTTGCTGAGGTAAAGACATCCAACGTAATCAGCTTTATCAAGCACCATGTAATTTATCGCTTTAGGATACCCCGAAGGATAATTCATGACAATGGGCCTCAATTCATCAGCCAAGCGTTTCACCGATTTTACGACAAGAATTGGATACAGAATATGGCCTCAACGGCATATAATCCTGCTGCTAATGGTTTGGCGGAAGCCTTCAACAAAACCATCATCAAACTCTTGAAGAAGTTCGTCTCGTCGAACAAAAGGGATTAGAATAAAAAGCTGGGAGAATGCCTCTGGACATATCGCACGACGATACGAACACCAATAGGTTGTACCCTATTTTTATTAGTTTATGGGTGTGAAGCAGTCCTCCCCATTGAAGTCCAAATTCCATCACTCAGAATAGCAGTGGCTAATGAGTTGACTCAGGAAAATAATGATCAATTAAGGCTTCAAGAGCTAGAAGGATTAGACGAGAAACGCCTTCAAGCTCAACAGCGCATTACGTTCTACCAGGCACGCATTTTCAGAGCTTTTAACCAAAAAGTGAAGGAAAGAGTGTTCAAAGTTGGTGAGCAAGTTTTAGCTGTGAAGAGACCAATGATCATTACGCACAAAAGTAAGGATAAATTCTAGCCTAAATGGGAGGGCCCTTATGTGATTGAAATGACGGTTTCAAACGGCGCTTACAGATTAGCCAAGCCTAATGGAGATTTTATACTGGCTCCTATCAACGGCAAATTCCTGAAGAAGTACTATGCTTAATCACCCTCGCTTAAATGGAGTATGATGAAGATCTCATTCTGACGATACTATGTATAAAATTTAGTTGGATCATATTCTATCATGTTCTTATGACCTCTGAATATATATGTTTAACTAATTTGGAAACTTCAAAACCTATCACGTCCATATTACCTCTGATAGCATTTTGTATACAAATTTAGTTGGATCATATTCTATCATGTCCATATAACCTATGAATAGATACATCCAGCTAAAATTTACCGAAAGTATATCACACGTCCATATTACCTCTGATATTACTTTCATCCTGGCCTATCATTTATATTCTAAAATAATGGGTCCACAAAGTCAGAAGAAGTATCTTTATTATCTCCGGGAATAGCAGATTACATAAGAAGCAAAAAAAAGTACATCATTGGGGAGGAGTAGTTAAATCGCGAATCTGTTGCGCCAAAGCAGCCATCCTCTCATTCCGGGAGTTCAAAATGTTAGTACGAGCCCGTTCCAGCCTTGCTTCGTCGTTGTTCAAGCGAGATAGTTCGGACAGGGAATTAACAAAACTTGCATGGATGACACCCGTATGTGTCAAGTTCTGCTGAGCTGTCTTCACTTGGCCCTCAAATACATCACGAACTACCGATGTCTTGAGAAGCCTCTCCCTTGCCTGAGCGAGTTCAGCTTCCAATTCTCTAACCCTCACTTTATTTCTAGTACATTCGGCCTGGTATTAAGTCAGCTGAGGAATACTCTCCACCAATACTGCCTGCTCTTTATCTATCTCTTGCTGCTGTTCTTGGATGGATTTGTTCAAAGATTCTATTTGCTCAGCAAGTTCTATAGTTAAGGAGTCATACTCAGCCTGAACCATATCGTCGATGCTGCCTCAGGATAGTTGCAAATATTCATTAATGGGTTGTTCTAAACCATTAACTATTTGCTCTAGCGCATCAGCTCTTTCAGCGTCATTAAAATTTCTAATCGGCGCTATCGTAAGCTGGGAGGACGTCTACAGAGCATCAAAGCCTAGGTTCTTCTCCAGCACCATGGATATTAATTCCTTCAAAGTGAGGTAGAATATGCTAGTGTATTGTTCAACAAGCATAGCAAATATCGGATGTACGCTGGGAGTGGTTGCAATACCGATAAATCTCCCTTCAGGAATGACTGCAGAGGATGTGGCCACAGTCGTTGCTTCAACGGATGGCGCGACAAAAGAAGGGACACCAACAACGGTTGAAGTTGATAGCATACTCGACAAAGGAGGCACAGTCGAGATAACAGGCTCATCCTCCTCTGATGTTATTTGGACTGCTACTGGCGGGACCAAGAATGTTGCAGATGAAAGATCGGCAGCTTCAAAGCATGCTTCTTCAACGTCTAGCATCACCGTTTTATTAGATGGATCTGCAACAAAGTCAGAAGTTGTGTCAACTCCGCCCTCCCCAGAGATGTCCTCGCCTGAAAAGAAGACAATAGAAAGTTAATATCAATTTGATATTAATTTTCCTGAAAGAAGCATAAAGACAACATTCACCCATGGCCGATGGTATGTATGTTGTGTCTGTAGCCTGTACAGCTAAATTATTTCTTAATGATGCTAAACAAGCTGTCATACCTGGAGAAGAGGGTACACCAACTGACGTTTGAGGATAGTCATCACAGTCATCACCCAGATCCACACGAGGTTCATCGGGTGGAATCTCGCTGGAAATACTTACAGACGAAGGAGGGGTTACTCCCATTATTTGTCTGGATAAAGGTATATTGATTTTGAATATGCTCGGTCTCGAAGGCGACCTCAAAGCATTACCAGTAATGGTGGTAGCGGCAACAATCGCGAGCAAAGAATCTCTAGCACTGTCAGCCGAAATTGTGGAGGTTCCCTCTTTAAAAGGCGAAGGACCTCTGATCAAAGAATCATCCCCAACAGGAGAAACAACAGGTTCACTCCTAGAGGCCCCCTTGGTGGAAGTCCTTTTAGGACCTCTGACCGTTTTCTTCTTGTAGGGGGAAGGCTCTTTTAGAGTGGAAGCCTTTCGCTTATTGGAGATAACGAAAGGCTCTACTGGCGGAGCTATTATGCCTCTCGGTATTATCAACAAGAAATCGTCTGCACCGGTAGTGTCTTCACCTTCATCAGAGGAGACGGATGGGATCTCCTCTCTTCCAGTAGACTTATGGGAGGGCATCCTGAAACTTCCATACACGTCGAAATCACAATGGAAGGTATTGATGGACGCGTAAAACTGTGCGTACGAGTGAAGGATGCACAACTCCATGGAGAGAGAAGTCGCGGGCACAGCAAAGATTGCACCAGTACAACCCGTGATAAAATATCGCCATCCTCTGGCTCCATCAATAAGTCCACCTTTGGACTTGAAGCTGGTGATGGGATTCCCCACGTGCAACTGGTCGTACCCAAATTTTCTGGCAAACCGGCTTGGCAGATAAGGCTCCAAGTAGCAGTAGTCCTCACTTCTGTACAGCAAGTGGGAAGGTCTAATGCAGACCAACCAATAAAAGGCTTCAGGAGAAAGAATAGTCCTCCCTTGGCCTGCATCCTGAAGTTTTGTCCCCTGTTGATTGATATGTACGGGGGGGACGATACAGAAGAGCTTCCAGCCATGGGCAAAATTTAATGCTCGTCGGTAATCTATGACTCTCGCCACATTCCAAAGGGAATTCTTGTAATTCAACAAGAAGTTATTTCTCGAATTGCTGGCAGAGCCGGGAGACATCACCCTGGTGTTGTGAAGGATTAACCATCCCATCAGGTATAGGAATGGTAATTCCACTCGGGGATATCCTTCATGCTGCGTATCATCAGCTAGCAGCCCATCAGTAATGGCCCTCAGGCCAGCTTGTATTCTACATACCATGGCAGGAAGCAGGACCAGTCTTGCTCTAAATATCAAACGCACTGCGGGCCATAAGGTGTTGCGATGGATGCGATCCGCAGACGTGATACCAGGCACTACTGTCACGACCCGCACCCGGGGTAAGGGTACTAGTCGGAAACAACGCCCAGCCTACGCCGCAGAATCGGCGGTAGAACGCTGTCTAGAAAGTCTATCTAATATAATGAACCACCAAAAGATAGTGTACTCAATCACAGAACTAAGATAGAATGAACACGAATCAGATAAGAATAGAATAGTCACAATACAACTCATGAGTCTAAAATAATACATCAATGAGTCTGAAGAAAAATACAGAAATATGCTGGAGACAAATCCAGTACAAAAGAATACTACAAAACTATAAAGCTACAACTCCAGGGTCAACTGTCTCAGTTGGGATAAGTCCCTCTTGAGCCAGGGTCTCAGAATCTAAACCCACAACATCCTGGGGTCCATAATAGGTAGGGTACTCCTCAGTGTCATCTGGAAAAATATATCCAGTCAGGAAAGGAGCAGAGTACAACCCTAACAGCAGTTCTCAAATAATGATAAAAACTATGTAACAGTAAGTAGCTGTAGATAAACAAGATGCATAAATAGATACAAGAAATGTATAGACAATAAGGAAGTACTGGAAAGAAATACAATAATGAACAATATGCTGATAGAACAAGAATATTAATGACTAAGTGTGTGAGTACTAGCTTTAACATGTGATCGGCTTAGGAACTTGCACAAGAGTATAATGGCCTGGCTGATTATACGTGCGGTGTATGATCAACACTCACAAGGAACAAGACATGCACAAGGAGGGTATGATCACATATCTACACTAAAATACTCCCCACCCCGACTGGTATAATAGATCCAACCACGGTACGTTATGGCACTAGATTCCCCAAGAAGATAGCTAGTCTCCCCGAGAATCGGTGTCTGTACATGTACAAGATAACCAATGAAACAATACTTGCACCATATACACCATATACCAAGGAATAACATCTCATGACGAGATCCGGATATACCAATCCGTGTAACCATAGTGTCAAGAGAACATGTATATCTACACTAGATACAACGAACATAGAGGATATCATAAATGAGAAACTATCAGAGAATGTACTCGCCTGAAGTCCAATGAACAGTCTCACAAATGTCTGACTCGGTGCCTCGAAGACCTAGATATGGAATACCACATTAATACAAGGTCCCGGAAAGAGAATAAGTCAAACTAGGCAATTTCTAGGTCAATAAGTCAATTCTAAGTCAAAAGTCAACTATGGTCAACTCTAAAGTCCACTAAAGTCAAACATGGTCAAACCCAAAGTCAACCTCACAAGACATCTATAAAATAATATAGAGATAAACTACAATAATTTAGGAATCAAATTAGATTCAAAAAGAACTCACACAAAGTATACTAATAATATAATTAATATATACCCTAAAATAATATATATACAACCCAACATTTATATAAATAACATAATATATTATTAAAATTATTATTCCTCACAAAACACATATATATATACATATATATATATACAATTATAATATATAATATATACATTAAATCTGTCAAAGCGTCATTGAAAAACAGTGAATAAAATAGGATTAAATCAAAACATTTTAAATAGTGACAGTCGGGACTGTCACCGAAGGACTGTCACCGAAACCCAAATAATAAACTGCCACTGCTTTGGTTTTCGCTGACAGTTAAACTGTCGCGGAAAAGCGTCGCAGAAAAGCTGCTGTTTCCCGCTGCTGCAATTAATGACAGGTTTGTCATTAATTGCCCGAAGGCTACAGCGGCTGCTATTAGTCGGCTAATTAATGACAGTTTTTTACTGTCATTAATTCACTGTCACTAAAACAAGTTGTATATATATAATTATATATATAAAAACAGAATATATAAACAATATATATATATATATATATATATATATATATATATAAACAGAATATATAAAACAGTATATATATATATATATATATATATATATATATATATATATATATATATATATATAAACCATTAATACAAAAATATACATATATATATTAATATACACATAAACTTATACCTTCAAATATTTAACAAAGAACATATAATTTACATGGCTAGAAGCACACCTAAAATATTTACATTAATATCCAAATAATTACATAATAATTATAAATAATATAATTACACAATTAAACATACAAATATATTTTATAAAATATTTTATGTATAAATTATATTATTTAACAAGTAGTAACATATATATTTGCATGCAAGAAAGCTACATATTATATTGTACATTATATTAGCACACCCAAAATATAGATCTATGCTACAATAATTACTATAATAAATACACAAAATAAATATTTAATATCCATATATATATACTAATTATAAATGAAGAATTGAACCACAATTAATTAGATCTATGCAAAAATACACACAATTGGAGAGTATCTCACCGTATCCCACTAGATCTAGGATACGCATGCGACACGAGTCCAACACACAACCAAATGCACCCCGAAGGACACAAACAAATCACAAATAATATTTATGAACAAATCAAAGCGTCAAAAGTAGATCTATGTGTCCGTGTCAAAATACGACATGTTCAAAGCCCCGTGTCGGAGGAAAACCCCCAAATGACACGTATCACCAAATAGTTGGGATACGAACCACAAGTATCCCAATATGGACACGACACTAGCCTCAAACACAAATCTCATGTTCAATTGATCTATAGGATCAATTGACACACACAACAAAATATAAATTCGGAATTCCAACAAAATTGACACAAAAAGCACCATAACTTTCTCCATGGGTCTCCTATGAACACAAAACAAAGTCCTATGGGTACTACATACATATAGGTTGATTTTTACATGATTAAATCTCAGATTTAGAAGCTATTTAAATGGGAAAATCTGAATTATATCTATTGGGAGATGGATTCCCAATGAAACCTCCAATTGAGATGAACTTGCTTCCAAATTGTAGATCCTTGCTCCTCTTTGTAGATCCTTGCTTCCTTCTTCTAGATCCTTGCTTCCTCCTTCTCTAATGGTGAATTGGGAAGAATTTGGAATGAATTTGGTAGGGAATTGGATTGGGAATGGAGGGAATTTGGTAGTGGGAGAATTCTAGATCTAGATTTGGAATGAGATGAGAGGAGAGAGAAATTCTCCCCCCTCTTTAATAGGCCGGCCATAGCCCCTCCCCCAAGCAATTGTAAAATGTCCAATGTACCCCTTGGGGCCTCTCATGAAGAAATAATTAAGGAAGGAAGCTTCTAGTCTAATCATTTAATTAATTTAGTCCATCTCCTTAACTATGGGCTTTCTAAATGGGCCAAGTCTAACTAATTAATTCATGTTGGTCCATGGGTCCAAACTAAACTAGTTGGGTCCACTAAAATAAGTCTAAAATAATTAAATAATAACTAACAACAATTAAATAATACAATAAATAATTATTTACCATGCACAATATTTATTTAAATAGGAAATTACCAAAATACCCTTTCTTAGAAAATGTGGTAGTGACAAGTCTATCCTCCTTAAAATAATTTCGTCCTCGAAATTCAAAGACGAAAACTACCCCCAGAAAATCACAGAACAGAACTAAAGAATCACAACTAACTAATGAACAGAACATAACAATGAACAGAACATAACTAGAAATAACATACCTCAAGGTACAAACAAATATGGATAACGCTCTCGCATGTCATCCTCTCTCTCCCAGGTAGACTCCCCTGGAGAGTGATGCCTCCATGCGACGCGCACCAAAGGAATAGTCCGGTTCCTCAGCACCTTCTCTCTCCGATCCAGAATTCCAACTGGCTGCTCTGGATAGCTAAGAGTAGGGCCCACCTCTATCTCTGAGTGATCCAATACATGACTAGGATCTGCCACGTATCGTCTCAACTGCGACACATGAAACACGTTGTGCACTCCCTCCAATGCAGGTGGCAAATCTAGTCTATAAGCAACTGCACCGACCCTCTCTAGAATAGTGAAAGGTCCAATGAATCGCGGACTAAGCTTTCCGCCTCCACCGAAGCGAATCGTGCCTCGTGTCGGAGAAATCCTCAGAAACACCAAACCATCCACCTAGAACAAAACACCACCTTAAGAACTTATCTATAACAACCAAGAACAAGCACACAAAATAAAATCTAAACTATACCTCAAACTCCAAGGGTCTCCGACGGCTATCGGCCCAATGCCGTTGTCTGTCCTGTGCCACTCGAAGTCTGTCTCTGATCAACTGAACCTTCTCTGCTGCATCCACAACCATCTCTGGCCCAAGCAAAACTCTCTCTCCAACATCGTCCCAAGACAAAAGAGTACGACACCTCCGACCATATAGAGCTTCAAAAGGTGACATCTCTATACTGGCCTGGTAACTGTTGTTGTAAGCAAACTCTACCAAATGGAGATGGTCCTCCCAAGAACCCCCGAAATCTAGTACACAAGTGCGCAACATATCCTCGAGAGTCTGAATAGTCCTCTCTGACTGCCCATCTGTCTGGGGATGATATGCAGTACTGAACTTGAGCTGAGTGCCCAAACTCTCCTACAAACTCCTCCAGAAATGAGAAGTGAAACGACTATCCCGATCTGAGACTATGCTGACGGGAACTCCATGTATCCTAACGATCTGCCTCACATACATCTCTGCCAGCTTCTCCGTAGACAAACCCACCTTGAAAGGCAAAAAGTGGGCCGACTTGGTCAATCTATCAACAATGACCCAAATCGCGTCTTTCCCTCCTGGAGATCGTGGTAGTCCGGACACAAAATCCATAGTAATGTGTTCCCACTTCCACTTTGGAATGGGTAATGGCTGAAGTAAACCTCCTGGCCTCTGCCTCTCGGCTTTCAGCTGCTGGCACACTAAGCATCTGGATACAAACTGTGCCACTTCCCTCTTCATGCCATACCACCACACACTCTCTCGCATATCCCGATACATCTTGTTAGCACCTGGATGTATGGAATACTGAGAGCGATGCGCTTCCTGCAATATCTCCTCTCGCAACTCCCCACTAGGCACACACAATCTAACTCCATGCCTCAAAGATCCATCCTCTGCAATAGTGAAATCATCCTCCAATCCTGCTCTCACCTGAGCTCTGATACTCCTCAAAGATACGTCATCATACTGTGCTGCCTTGATCCTATCCATCAAATCTGAATGTATCTGCAATCCCTACATCTGCATAGCACCACCCGGAACAATCACCTCAATGCCCAAGCTCTCCAAGTCCTCCAACAAATATCGATCCTGCGTCAAGAACATAGCTACCGGATACCTGCTCAAAGCATCGGCAACTACATTGGCCTTCCCAGGATGATATTGCAAAGAGATCAAAATCCTTCATCAGTTCCAACCACCGACGCTGCCTCATGTTCAACTCCTTCTGCGTGAAAACGTACTTCAAGCTTTTGTGGTCTGTGAAGATCTCCACACGCTCTCCGTACAAATAATGTTTCCACAACTTCAGGGCGAATATGACAGCTGCCAACTCCAAATCATGGGTAGGATAGTTCTTTTCATGAGGACGCAATTGCCTGGATGCATAGGCAATCACTTTCCCATGCTGCTGAAGAACACAACCTAAACCCTTTCCCGATGCATCACTATAAATAGTGAACCCTCCGGAGCCTGATGGCAATGTCAAAATAGGAGCAGACGTCAACCTCTTCTTCAACTCCTCAAAAGCGGCCTGGCAATCTTCCGTCCAAACAAACTCCACATCCTTCCTTGTGAGTTTGGTCATCGGCTCGGCAATCCTCGAAAAATCTTGCACAAACTTTCTGTAGTAGCCTGCCAATCCCAAGAAACTCCTGATCTCTGCTACCGAACTCGGAGTCTTCCAAGATTCCACTGCTGAAATCTTCTTCGGATCCACTGAAATACCATCACCAGTCACAACATGCCCCAAGAATTCCACCTTGTCCAAGAAAAACTCACATTTGGACAACTTTCCATACAACTTCTCCTTCCTCAGCACATCCAACACAATCCTCAAATGCTCCTCATGCTCCTCCGGTGTCCTCGAGTATATGAGTATGTCGTCGATGAACACCACCACGAACTTGTCAAGGTACTGGTGGAACACCTTGTTCATCAAGTTCATAAATACCGCCGGTGCATTAGTCAAACCAAACGGCATCACCATAAACTCGAACTGACCATACCGAGTTCTAAAAGCAGTCTTCGGTATGTCCTCCGGCTTCACCTTCACCTGATGGTAGCCTGATCTCAAATCTATCTTAGAAAACACCTTCGCACCACTCAACTGATCAAACAGATCATCAATCCGTGGCAAAGGATACTTATTCTTGATAGTGAGATTATTCAAAGCCCTGTAATCAATGCACATACGCACCGATCCATCCTTCTTCGGTACAAACAATACCGGGGCTCCCCATGGTGAAGAACTCGATCTGATAAACCCCTTATCCTGCAATTCGTCCACCTGCTTCTTCAACTCGACCAGCTCGCTGTTGTTTACTCTATAGACATGCTGCGAAATCGGTTCTGCACCTGGCACCAAGTCTATAGAAAATTCAACATCTCGATCTGGCGGCAATCCTGGCAATTCTTCAGGAAACACATCCAAAAATTCTGCTATCAACGGATGTGGCAACTCCTTGTCTTCCACCATAGCTCCACAAATAATACCTTCTCCCTGCTCTGCAGCTCCTCTAGCAAACTCGAACTCTGGCTCTCCTGGCGGACCAAACAAAACTCTACCTCCTCTACAATCTATGCTAGCACGGTGCCTACTCAACCAATCCATCCCGAGTACAATGTCGTAGCTCGGAAGTGGCATTACAAGTAGACACGCACTCAACTCCCGGCCTCCCAGAGTAACTCTCCAATCTTTGCAAATATCATTAACCAGGATAATGCCTCCCCCGGTCATGATCTTGCAAGTCCTAAGCAAAGACTCAGCTACCAAACCATGCTTTAGAGCAAAAGAAACAGATACAAAACTATGGGAAGCACCACTATCAAACAAAGCTAAAGCTAGAATGGAATCAAGAAGAATAGAACCTGCGATGACATCTCCGGTGGGTTCCTCCTCTTCGACTGTCATAGCAAACGCTCGTCCCTGCCGAGCACCTCCCTGCTGCTGATGCTGGACAAAACGCTGCTGCTGTGTCGGAAGCGGTCCCCTCGGTTGTGCTGCAGGTGGTCTCATCTGTGCCCTCGGAGCTGGAGCTGCTCCCTGAACTGCACGACGAGGATACTCCCTCAATTGATGCCCTTCAGTACCACAATACAAACAAACTCCTAGCCTCTTTCTGTAAACTTCCCAGATGTGGCCGGGCTTCTTGCAGAAGTTGCATAGAGCTTGCTGTAACTGCCTCTGCTGCTGAGGTGCCTGGTGAAAAGGCGCTCTAGCTGGAGTCTGGTTCTGCTGTGGCTGCTGGAAAGGTCTGGACTGGAAATGAGGACGTTTGGCAGATACTGCACTGCCGTTGGCCCCCAGAAAAGAATCACGGTCTCTCTTGGTCTTCAAACCCAGATCCCGCTCAACCTTGCGTGCCTCCGCAAGTATCTCCGAGTATGTCTCATAAAAAGACGGAATGAGAATCTTCACCTCCCAGTTTAGACCCTCTCGGAAACGAATAGCTCGAACCTCCGGCTCCCTCACCAGATACTCTGCAAATCGGCTCAGCCTACCGAACTCTGCAGCGTATTCCTCCACAGACATGCTTTCCTGAATGAGACTCTCAAATTGTCTCCCCAAGTCAAGCCTGTCTATCCGGGCGAAAAACTTCTTCTTGAAAAGGTCCCTGAATACCTCCCAAGATTGTCCTGCGTCAACTAGAACCGGCTCATTCCTGAACCAGGTACGAGCGACGTCGAACAGTTGAAGTCCTACCGCCTCAACCTTCAGATCTTCAGAAAGATGGGATACCCTCATAAGACGCTCAATGTCCTCGAGCCAATCATCAGCATAGACGATGCCCTCCGTCCCTTTGAAAACCCTAGGCTCCAGTTTCTTGAAGTCCTGAATGTTGCCTGACCGAAGCTGAGCAACCTGAGGAACAACCTGCTGCTGGACCGGAACTCCTCTCTCAACTACAGCACGAGCAAGCTGATGAGCACTCTCGATGCCCTGCCGTAGGACGTCGGTCTGCCTCTGATGTGCCTCCGACTGAGCCCTCTGTGCCTCGAGCATCTCACGAAACAGAGTAAACATCTGTGACGCCTCTGCTGGCACAGGAGGTGGAGGTGGAAGCCCCTCAGATACAGCTGGCACAGTCCTCTGAGTGGGTGGTGGACCTCCGAAAGCAGCTGACACTCCAATCACCGGAGAAGTGACTGGTGCAGGCCCTCGGGATGTCGCAGACCTCTCAGAAACTGCTCTCCCTTGCTGTGATCTAGTCTTAGGCGGCATCCTGAGACAAAGCGAAAGAAAGAATCAATATGGCACAAGATGTAAGATATTCAAGGAAAGGACAGTTTAAGAGATCAAGTATCAACGTCAGGAGAATAGTTGAATCAAAAGAATTTTCCTAGATGTGATTGAGTATCTCAGCCTATATCCTATATCCTATCGCAGGCTCGCAGTAGTACAACTAAGTTGTCGCACTACCACGACATCACATACTTGTGAAGCTAGACCTGCATGGGCCACCACCAAAAATGTATCACGACCCGCACCCGGGGTAAGGGTACTAGTCGGAAACAACGCCCAGCCTACGCCGCAGAATCGGCGGTAGAACGCTGTCTAGAAAGTCTATCTAATATAATGAACCACCAAAAGATAGTGTACTCAATCACAGAACTAAGATAGAATGAACACGAATCAGATAAGAATAGAATAGTCACAATACAACTCATGAGTCTAAAATAATACATCAATGAGTCTGAAGAAAAATACAAAAATATGCTGGAGACAAATCCAGTACAAAAGAATACTACAAAACTATAAAGCTACAACTCCAGGGTCAACTGTCTCAGTTGGGATAAGTCCCTCTTGAGCCAGGGTCTCAGAATCTAAACCCACAACATCCTGGGGTCCATAATAGGTAGGGTACTGTAAACCCCTGAATTTTCCAAATTATTAAATCTTGGATTTTTCCCAATTTTCTGGAAATTTTCGGAAATTTTCTATAATTAAAATCAAGGCTTTAATTAATAAATGATTTTTTAGTTGGAAATAAATAGTATTAAAATATCATGAAAATAACATTTTTGGGTGTAAAATAGAAAACTGGACTTGGGGTAATTTTCTGGGATTTTATTGGGTCTCAGACTTATTTTTAAAAGCCTAAAAACTATTTTTTATAACTAATTAATTATTTCTGTTATTATATTTATTTTTATTATTATTATTATTCTATTTTATTATTTTTCCGGTTTTGGGCCCGGCCCGGCCCAGTGGGCCGAGCCCAGCGCAACCCAGCCCAGCCCGGCCATAGGCTAGCGGGTCGGGCGGGTCGGTCAGACCCGAACCAGCGCCCGACCCGGAACCCGCCCGGTCACCCCTACCCAGTCCCCGTTCTCCCCGACTCCGGAAACCCCGCCGGAAATCGCGCGCCACCCGGCCACGCCCTCCTCCACGTCGCCTCCCCTCCGGATCCCGCGCCCACGACCGCCCAGCCGAGCCCCATCGAACCCCTATAAAATCCACCCATCACCGCCTCCTTTCCCCCCCAAAACCAAACCCTAACCCTAGATCGACGAACTCCGGCGAGCCCGTCCGCCGACCACGACTGCCCTCAACCTCCCGCAGAGCTCGCCGCACCTGACTCCGGCCGCCCTCGACCGCCAGCACCCGACGCCAAGGCCCGAGCCCCTTCATCTTCCTCCCCTCTTCTTCTCAGCCCTCCGCCGGCTATCCCGAGCCCCCTCGACGCCGCCGGTGACCTCGCCGCCCCTCGGCTGAGCCGCCGCAGCCCCGGCCCGACCTCGCCGACCGACGGCCAAGACCCCAGAGCCCCGGACACAGCACAGGATACGCGGACACGGCCCAAACCTACCCGGACACGCCGCTGACGCGTCCAGGACACGATACGGACACAGAACCGCGTGTCGGACTCGAAATACCCCGATCCCGAGTCCGAGGCCTCCCCTCGGTGCTCCTCCATCAGCTTCCCGGTAGGTGCCACTATCAGAATGTACTGTCCCTTATAAAACCACTCCCCTGTCCGACCGGGACTGACAGAATAAAGCTCTGTCAATCCCGGGATAGTTTAGAATTGATAGGTTATAGTTAATTAGTAGATTAATGATTTGTTAGTTTTGGTTGGTTAATTAATTAACGATTTAATACAACGATCCTCAATACGTATATTAATTATATATATATAATAAAATAAAAACCTTATTAAATATTACGTAATTAGTAATTATTTAATAGATAATTTCCGAAATGATTTTTAGTATTTAAATACTAATTAGTAATTATTTAATATATAATTCTGAAATGATTTTCAGTATTCAAAATATAATATGTTAGTATTTAAATAGGTTTTTCCAAAATATTATTCTCTTACAAATTGATTGCTAAAAACAAACGATATTATGTTATTATAATCGTACTTTCCTATTTTTCTTATTAGAAACAAAACGATATTTTACCGTAAAATAAAAATATAATATTTTCTACGATAAAATAAATAAGTTTTATTATTATTAAAAAGGGTTTTTGATTACTAAATTACTATTACAAATTATTATTATTATTAATCGATCGTTGGATTGAATCATTAACTTAGTTAACTAATCAAGTCAGATTAAAACCCTTTTGTTTAAATTCTAAAATCAGATTATTAATAATTGTAGGTCCCTGTAACTAAGGTTGAGACCGTCGCGACCTCTCACTCGCGTCACCAACCAACTCCAGGCAAGTTTCATATAATTCAAAACCCGTATTTTAGTTGTAGTTAAATATGTTGCATGTCATATAGATATTGGGACGACACTTGATTCACGGAACCGACTGATTGACTGATTGACTGACTCATTGACTCATTGATTATTGCCTTGGGAACTGGGGAGAAAAGTTAGCACCCGTGGTCAAAGCCCCCTTATTGCCTCATTGTGGATAGCTGAAGTCCAACCTCACTGGACTGACGCCGCACCGTGTTCACTAGAACACAGATTGCCTCCAACCCCAACCGGCCATGGGATGCTACCCTTCTCAAAACACTTTTAGTGATTGTAGTTTGTCATCATTTGCTTCATCGACATTTACTGTTCTTGTCTCATATTTGTTGCACACAAAAATATAAATATTGTTCAAAACTATTTCATTGCATCATTTTAATTATCATTAAGATGCTGGAATTGGATATATGTTCTTGCTCCCTCCTGACTGGAGATTAACAATTTTAGGTGATTACGGTGACGAGGAGGCTTATGACACCTTTTATGGTCCGGACCAGAGTACTGAAGCCCTAGCTGAACCTAGCCAGGAGGTCGATGTTTAGTTGTTTCCCTTTTATTTTTTTCAAATTGTAATAATCAGGGTTGAAGTAATAACCCTGGACCATGTTTCTTTAATCTTTGCTTGTAAAAGAATTCCTCTTTCGGACTTAGCAATAAAATTGATTTTCCTTCATGTATTCTGGATGTCTGTGTGTTACTACGGATTGATACAGCTTACTGCCGCCGTCTCACAACGGTGCAGGCTGGGCATGATCCGACTGGACCCAGATTATTGGGATCGGGTCGTGACATGTTTTCAGTGGTGGCCCATGCAGGTCCGATGTTTACAACCTTTGGTCTAGTCAACTCAGGCTAGCCAAACAAACCGACTTGCCTTTGACCTTAGGTTAGTATGACTTTAGGAAAACAGACTCTAGAAACAATTAGAACACTTAGAATTCCTGAGAAAATTTCAATCTGTCACATCATAGGACCAAAATTCTTCTATCTATACATATATACAATTATTTTTGCTTGCTTATAGAACATAGGTTACCTTGCTTATGCTTGCTTCCTAAACCTTCCAGAAGATGGCACGAGGAAAGACAACCCGTTCCGGCCCAGCCGAAGAAGAGGCTTCGTCTTCTGAGCACACCCCAACTCAAGCTCAGTCCGACCCCTCTCCGTTGCAGCTCACAGATCGCCCCCATGCTGCAAGAGCTCCCCGCGCTGCCTACACTTCAGTAGTGCATGCAGCTCCACCCATTCCTCCCAGGACCACATCGATTCCAGCCGATGTGACTCCTCCTGTTGCACCACCTGTGCCAGTGGACCCCGCTGAACTCGTAGGCCTGCTACGAGGAGTTCTTGAAGCCCAGAGGGCCCAAGCTGAAGCAAATCGCGAGCAGACCGCGATTATGAGAGAGGGCATGGAGAACGCCCATAATGTAGCCATGGCAGCGCTAGGAACATCCCGGTCAGAACAGGAACCTGCCAAGGTAAGGGAGGATTTAAAAGCTTGGATTTCATTAATGAATTTCTAGTCTAACCACAAACCTGTTATCCAGGTAAAGGTTGGAACTGTGGAAAACTTTAAGAAGTTGGACCCGCGTCCCTTCAAGGGGACCGAAGGCATCATCTACGCAGACGAGTGGCTAGATGATATGGAGCGACTCCTCAGCGTCGCTCGACTCCCAGACGACCTCATGGTTGAGGCCGTAGCACTCCAGCTGAGAGATTTGGCTAACATTTGGTACCGCAACGAGCCAAGATTTCGAGCTGGAGGGAATTCCTGGCGGCTATTCAAGAAGCAGTTCAAGCGGAAGTTCTTTCCAGAGGCTGCCCTCGAAGCTATGGGAAGACAGTTTCAAGATCTGAAGCAAGGAGACCGCACAATTGAAGAATATGCGGCTGAGTTCAACAGGCTTGGTAGGTTTGCAAGCCACCTGGTGGACAACCCTGTGGAACGTGCTAAGAAGTTCCGGCACGGACTACGTGAAGAGATCCGCACCTTAGTAGCTGCTAACGGTGCGAAGACTTATGACAAGATGTTGAAGGTGGCCCAAGATGTAGAGGCCAGTTCACCTGCTCGACCCAAGAGGGAGCATCCAGGGTCAAGCAACAACTATCAGGGCAACAATAAGAGGCACAGCAACAACAACAAAAGGCCCTCCTATCCCCAGCAGTCCCAGCAACAACAGCCAACAGCGGCCAACAAAGCGCATCAGTACAACCAACCAAAGGCGGTCAACTGCGTCTACTGCAAAAGGCCAGGTCATACCGCAGAGATCTGCAGGAAGAAATTGGGACACTGCCTTGCTTGTGGATCTGCCACCCATCAAGTGAAGGACTGCCCCACAGCATACAACAAAACTGGAGCTGGACAGCAGAGAGGTCCACTGCCTACCCAGCAGCAGCGCTACAACCAGCACAGAGCCGGGCAGGCTTTTGCCTTGACTGTGGAAGAGCCAGAAGCTGAACCCGAGACGGAAGGAGATGTCATCGCAGGTCCCATTCTACTTCATTCGCACCCTGCCTTAGCATTATTTGATTCTGGAGCATCACACAGTTTTATATCTACAAACTTCATTTCTGCACACCATCTAGTTACTGGCATAAGTAAGATAATCTGTAGAGTTATGACTGGTGGAGGACCAATACCCATTAGTGAGACTTGTAGCTGCCCAGTCACTATCTCGGGACATGAGTTTCAAACTCAGTTCCTAATAATGCCTCTGCCAAACTATGACGTAGTCTTGGGCATGGATTGGCTTAGTCAGCACCATGCTCTGATAGACTGTCGAGAAGGCTGCGTAACTCTAGATCCACCTGGAGGACCTAAACTCAAAGTGATTCGAGCACCTGAAGGCGTGGAATGTGTGTCCTACATATCCATCACTGATGAAACCGGACCCCCTCATCCTCTCATAGCGGAATTTATAGACGTCTTCCCAGACAATCTTCCAGGGCTACCCCCTGATCGAGATGTGGAATTCTCGATCGATCTTATACCTGGCGCAGCACCAATCTTCCAACGCTGCTACCGAGTGAATCCCAAGGAGTCCAAGGAAATGAAAGACCAGATTGACGAGCTTCAGGCGCAAGGATTCATCAGGACCAGTGCCTCACCCTGGGGTGCACCAATCTTGTTTGTACCCAAGAAGGATGGGACAGTTAGAATGTGCATAGACTACCGGGCATTGAACAACATCACTATCAAGAACAAGTACCCGCTGCCCCGGATCGACGACCTCTTCGACCAGCTGAGTGGAGCTAAGGTTTTCTCGAAGATAGACCTCAGATCGGGTTACCATCAAATCAAGGTGAGAAAGGAGGACATCCCAAAGACGGCATTCAACACCAAGTATGGACAATTTGAATTCTTGGTCATGCCCTTTGGTCTTACAAATGCCCCAGCAGTGTTCATGAATCTCATGAACAAGGTCTTCCACAAATACTTGGACCAGTTTGTCGTTGTCTTCATTAACGACATTCTGATCTATTCGAAGACCAAGGAAGAACACGAGCAGCATTTGAGGATAATTTTGGAAACCCTCAGGAAGGAGAAGCTATATGGAAAACTGTCCAAGTGTGAATTCTTCTTAGACAAGGTGGACTTTCTCGGCCACGTTGTCACAGGAGAAGGCATATCAGTGGATCCCAAGAAGATAGCTGCCGTGGAGACATGGAATACCCCCAGTTCAGTTGCAGAGATCAGAAGCTTCTTGGGCTTGGCTGGATATTACAGGAAATTCGTGAAGGACTTTGCAAGGATTGCTGAGCCCATGACCAAGCTAACCAGGAAGAATGAAGAGTTCGTCTGGACCGAAGCGTGCCAGGCGTCATTTGAAGAGCTGAAGAGAAGGCTAACAACAGCGCCGATCTTGTCGCTACCCTCAGGATCAGGAGGATTCTCAATTTATAGCGACGCGTCCGGCAAAGGATTAGGATGTGTGCTCCAGCAACATGGAAAGGTAATTGCTTATGCTTCCCGGCAATTACGGACTCATGAGAAGAACTACCCGACGCATGACCTGGAGCTAGCAGCAGTCATCTTCGCCTTGAAGCTGTGGAAGCACTACCTGTACGGCGAAAGAGTAGAGATATACACGGACCACAAAAGTCTCAAGTATGTCTTTACACAGAAGGAGCTCAACATGCGTCAGAGACGATGGTTGGAGCTCATGAAGGACTTTGATATCAGCCTGCAGTACCATCCCGGAAAGGCTAATGTGGTCGCCGACGCACTTAGTCGATATCCGATGGCGATGTTCTTGACGACCGATCGGTACCTACTGGAGGACATGGAGAAGCTGGGACTAGAACTCGTATTGCCTGCAGAAGAAATGAAGAAGCTTGGACGGGAAGCAATAGTACCCGGCGCTGACTTCCCCATGATGCATTTGCAAGTGCAATCTAGCTTGATGGACAAAATCAAGGAAACTCAATTCGAGGACGGAGCATTGTGCAAGCTCAGGGACCAGGTGTTAGCTGGCACACTGGAGGGATTCTCTATTTCAGACGGCGGAACACTGAGGAATGGCACCAGACTTTGTGTACCTGCTGGTGAATTGAGAGAACAGCTGATGCAGGAAGCGCATCACTCACAGTATTCCATCCACCCTGGAGAAAATAAAATGTACCGAGATATACGGGAGCACGTATGGTGGTATGGAATGAAAAAGGATGTCTCAAAATTCGTTGCCAAATGCTTGATCTGCCAGCAGGTGAAAGCAGATAGACAAAGACCAGCAGGACTTCTTCAGCCACTGCCCATTCCAGAATGGAAATGGGAGCACATCACTATGGATTTTGTGTCAGGATTGCCTCGATCCCAAGGAGGGAAGGACGCTATTTGGGTGATCGTAGACAGATTGACTAAGTCTGCCCACTTCATTCCCTTCAAGGTTGGTCTATCCACCGAGAAGTTAGCTGCCCTATACATGAGGCAAATCGTCCGGATACATGGAGTTCCTGTGAGCATTGTATCAGACCGAGACAGCCGCTTTACTTCTCACTTCTGGAAGAGCTTGCAAGAGAGTCTGGGGACCCAACTGAAGTTCAGCACTGCATATCACCCACAGACCGACGGACAGTCAGAGAGAACCATCCAGACGTTAGAGGATATGCTGAGATCTTGCGTCCTGGATTTTGGAGGATCATGGGAGGACCACCTACACTTGGTAGAGTTTGCTTACAACAACAGCTACCAGGCCAGCATCGGCATGACTCCTTTTGAGGCTCTGTATGGACGTCGTTGCCGCACTCCCTTGGCTTGGGACGACGTAGGAGAACGAGTCATGCTGGGACCTGAGATGATTACAGATGCGGCTGAAAAAGTCAAGGTGATCAGAGACAGACTTCGGGTGGCTCAAGATCGTCAGAAACATTGGGCGGACAGCCGTCGCCGACTTGTGGAGTTCGAAGCAGGTGATAGTGTCTTCGTCAAGATCTCCCCCACCAGAGGAACTATCCGTTTTGGCAGAGCTGGAAAACTGAGTCCCAGGTATATCGGCCCATTCGAGATATTGAGCAGAGTTGGAGAGGTGGCATACAGAGTGGCGTTACCACCTAATCTTGAAGGCGTGCACAACGTTTTCCATGTATCGCAGCTGAGGCGTTACATTCCGGACCCGAGCCACATCCTGGATCATTCAGAGTTGGAGATTGGGCCAAGTCTTACAGTACCAGAGCAGCCAGTAAGGATCATAGACCGTATGGAAAAGCAGTTGCGGAACACCGTGATTCCACTAGTCAAAGTTCAGTGGCTCCACCACTCCCCAGGCGAATCCACCTGGGAACGAGAGGCGGAGATGAAGCAGAAGTACCCTCATCTGTTTTAAGGCATGTTTACCCTTGTTCTCCCTTCAATGATAGTAAATTTCGAGGACGAAATTTTTTTAAGTTGGGTAGGTTGTAAACCCCTGAATTTTCCAAATTATTAAATCTTAGATTTTTCCCAATTTTCTGGAAATTTTCGGAAATTTTCTATAATTAAAATCAAGGCTTTAATTAATAAATGATTTTTTAGTTGGCAATAAATAGTATTAAAATATCATGAAAATAACATTTTTGGGTGTAAAATAGAAAACTGGACTTGGGATAATTTTCTGGGATTTTATTGGATCTCAGACTTATTTTTAAAAGCCTAAAAACTATTTTTTATAACTAATTAATTATTTCTGTTATTATATTTATTTTTATTATTATTATTATTCTATTTTATTATTTTTCCGGTTTTGGGCCCGGCCCGGCCCAGTGGGCCGAGCCCAGCGCAACCCAGCCCAGCCCGGCCATAGGCTAGCGGGTCGGGCGGGTCGGTCAGACCCGAACCAGCGCCCGACCCGGAACCCGCCCGGTCACCCCTACCCAGTCCCCGTTCTCCCCGACTCCGGAAACCCCGCCGAAAATCGTGCGCCACCCGGCCACGCCCTCCTCCACGTCGCCTCCCCTCCGGATCCCGCGCCCACGACCGCCCAGCCGAGCCCCATCGAACCCCTATAAAATCCACCCATCACCGCCTCCTTTCCCCCCCAAAACCAAACCCTAACCCTAGATCGACGAACTCCGGCGAGCCCGTCCGCCGACCACGACTGCCCTCAACCTCCCGCAGAGCTCGCCGCACCTGACTCCGGCCGCCCTCGACCGCCAGCACCCGACGCCAAGGCCCGAGCCCCTTCATCTTCCTCCCCTCTTCTTCTCAGCCCTCCGCCGGCTATCCCGAGCCCCCTCGACGCCGCCGGTGACCTCGCCGCCCCTCGGCTGAGCCGCCGCAGCCCCGGCCCGACCTCGCCGACCGACGGCCAAGACCCCAGAGCCCCGGACACAGCACAGGATACGCGGACACGGCCCAAACCTACCCGGACACGCCGCTGACGCGTCCAGGACACGATACGGACACAGAACCGCGTGTCGGACTCGAAATACCCCGATCCCGAGTCCGAGGCCTCCCCTCGGTGCTCCTCCATCAGCTTCCCGGTAGGTGCCACTATCAGAATGTACTGTCCCTTATAAAACCACTCCCCTGTCCGACCGGGACTGACAGAATAAAGCTCTGTCAATCCCGGGATAGTTTAGAATTGATAGGTTATAGTTAATTAGTAGATTAATGATTTGTTAGTTTTGGTTGGTTAATTAATTAACGATTTAATACAACGATCCTCAATACGTATATTAATTATATATATATAATAAAATAAAAACCTTATTAAATATTACGTAATTAGTAATTATTTAATAGATAATTTCCGAAATGATTTTTAGTATTTAAATACTAATTAGTAATTATTTAATATATAATTCTGAAATGATTTTCAGTATTCAAAATATAATATGTTAGTATTTAAATAGGTTTTTCCAAAATATTATTCTCTTACAAATTGATTGCTAAAAACAAACGATATTATGTTATTATAATCGTACTTTCCTATTTTTCTTATTAGAAACAAAACGATATTTTACCGTAAAATAAAAATATAATATTTTCTACGATAAAATAAATAAGTTTTATTATTATTAAAAAGGGTTTTTGATTACTAAATTACTATTACAAATTATTATTATTATTAATCGATCGTTGGATTGAATCATTAACTTAGTTAACTAATCAAGTCAGATTAAAACCCTTTTGTTTAAATTCTAAAATCAGATTATTAATAATTGTAGGTCCCTGTAACTAAGGTTGAGACCGTCGCGACCTCTCACTCGCGTCACCAACCAACTCCAGGCAAGTTTCATATAATTCAAAACCCGTATTTTAGTTGTAGTTAAATATGTTGCATGTCATATAGATATTGGGACGACACTTGATTCACGGAACCGACTGATTGACTGATTGACTGACTCATTGACTCATTGATTATTGCCTTGGGAACTGGGGAGAAAAGTTAGCACCCGTGGTCAAAGCCCCCTTATTGCCTCATTGTGGATAGCTGAAGTCCAACCTCACTGGACTGACGCCGCACCGTGTTCACTAGAACACAGATTGCCTCCAACCCCAACCGGCCATGGGATGCTACCCTTCTCAAAACACTTTTAGTGATTGTAGTTTGTCATCATTTGCTTCATCGACATTTACTGTTCTTGTCTCATATTTGTTGCACACAAAAATATAAATATTGTTCAAAACTATTTCATTGCATCATTTTAATTATCATTAAGATGCTGGAATTGGATATATGTTCTTGCTCCCTCCTGACTGGAGATTAACAATTTTAGGTGATTACGGTGACGAGGAGGCTTATGACACCTTTTATGGTCCGGACCAGAGTACTGAAGCCCTAGCTGAACCTAGCCAGGAGGCCGATGTTTAGTTGTTTCCCTTTTATTTTTTTCAAATTGTAATAATCAGGGTTGAAGTAATAACCCTGGACCATGTTTCTTTAATCTTTGCTTGTAAAAGAATTCCTCTTTCGGACTTAGCAATAAAATTGATTTTCCTTCATGTATTCTGGATGTCTGTGTGTTACTACGGATTGATACAGCTTACTGCCGCCGTCTCACAACGGTGCAGGCTGGGCATGATCCGACTGGACCCAGATTATTGGGATCGGGTCATGACAGGTACTCCTCAGTGTCATCTGGAAAAATATATCCAGTCAGAAAAGGAGCAGAGTACAACCCTAACAGCAGTTCTCAAATAATGATAAAAACTATGTAACAGTAAGTAGCTGTGGATAAACAAGATGCATAAATAGATACAAGAAATGTATAGACAATAAGGAAGTACTGGAAAGAAATACAATAATGAACAATATGCTGATAGAACAAGAATACTAATGACTAAGTGTGTGAGTACTAGCTTTAACAAGTGATCGGCTTAGGAACTTGCACAAGAGTATAATGGCCTGGCTGATTATACGTGCGGTGTATGATCAACACTCACAAGGAACAAGACATGCACAAGGAGGGTATGATCACATATCTACACTAAAATACTCTCCACCCCGACTGATATAATAGATCCAACCACGGTACGTTATGGCACTAGATTCCCCAAGAAGATAGCTAGTCTTCCCGAGAATCGGTGTCTGTACATGTACAAGATAACCAATGAAACAATACTTGTACCATATACACCATATACCAAAGAATAACATCTCATGACGAGATCCGGATATACCAATCCGTGTAACCATAGTGTCAAGAGAACATGTATATCTACACTAGATACAACGAACATAGAGGATATCATAAATGAGAAACTATCAGAGAATGTACTCGCCTGAAGTCCAATGAACAGTCTCACAAATGTCTGACTCGGTGCCTCGAAGACCTAGATATGGAATACCATATTAATACAAGGTCCCGGAAAGAGAATAAGTCAAACTAGGCAATTTCTAGGTCAATAAGTCAATTCTAAGTCAAAAGTCAACTATGGTCAACTCTAAAGTCCACTAAAGTCAAACATGGTCAAACCCAAAGTCAACCTCACAAGACATCTATAAAATAATATAGAGATAAACTACAATAATTTAGGAATCAAATTAGATTCAAAAAGAACTCACACAAAGTATACTAATAATATAATTAATATATACCCTTAAATAATATATATACAACCCAACATTTATATAAATAACATAATATATTATTACAATTATTATTCCTCACAAAACACATATATATATACATATATATATATACAATTATAATATATAATATATACATTAAATCTGTCAAAGCGTCATTGAAAAACAGTGAATAAAATAGGATTAAATTAAAACAGTTTAAATAGTGACAGTCGGGACTGTCACCGAAGGACTGTCACCGAAACCCAAATAATAAACTGTCACTGCTTTGGTTTTCGCTGACAGTTAAACTGTCGCGGAAAAGCGTCGCAGAAAAGCTGCTGTTTCCCGCTGCTGCAATTAATGACAGGTTTGTCATTAATTGCCCGAAGGCTACAGCGGCTGCTATTAGTCGGCTAATTAATGACAGTTTTTTACTGTCATTAATTCACTGTCACTAAAACAAGTTGTATATATATAATTATATATATAAAAACAGAATATATAAACAATATATATATATATATGTATATAAACAGAATATATAAAACAGTATATATATATATATATATATAAACCATTAATACAAAAATGTACATATATATATTAATATACACATAAACTTATACCTTCAAATATTTAACAAAGAACATATAATTTACATGGCTAGAAGCACACCTAAAATATTTACATTAATATCCAAATAATTACATAATAATTATAAATAATATAATTACACAATTAAACATACAAATATATTTTATAAAACATTTTATGTATAAATTATATTATTTAACAAGTAGTAACATATATATTTGCATGCAAGAAAGCTACATATTATATTGTACATTATATTAGCACACCCAAAATATAGATCTATGCTACAATAATTACTATAATAAATACACAAAATAAATATTTAATATCCATATATATATACTAATTATAAATGAAGAATTGAACCACAATTAATTAGATCTATGCAAAAATACACACAATTGGAGAGTATCTCACCGTATCCCACTAGATCTAGGATACGCATGCGACACGAGTCCAACACACGACCAAATGCACCCCGAAGGACACAAACAAATCACAAATAATATTTATAAACAAATCAAAGCGTCAAAAGTAGATCTATGTGTCCGTGTCAAAATACGACATGTTCAAAGCCCCGTGTCGGAGGAAAACCCCCAAATGACACGTATCACCAAATAGTTGGGATACGAACCACAAGTATCCCAATATGGACACGACATTAGCCTCAAACACAAATCTCATGTTCAATTGATCTATAGGATCAATTGACACACACAACAAAATATAAATTCGGAATTCCAACAAAATTGACACAAAAAGTACCATAACTTTCTCCATGGGTCTCCTATGAACACAAAACAAAGTCCTATGGGTACTACATACATATAGGTTGATTTTTACATGATTAAATCTCAGATTTAGAAGCTATTTAAATGGGAAAATCTGAATTATACCTATTGGGAGATGGATTCCCAATGAAACCTCCAATTGAGATGAACTTGCTTCCAAATTGTAGATCCTTGCTCCTCTTTGTAGATCCTTGCTTCCTTCTTCTAGATCCTTGCTTACTCCTTCTCTAATGGTGAATTGGGAAGAATTTGGAATGAATTTGGTAGGGAATTGGATTGGGAATGGAGGGAATTTGGTAGTGGGAGAATTCTAGATCTAGATTTGGAATGAGATGAGAGGAGAGAGAAATTTCCCCTCCTCTTTAATAGGCCGGCCATAGCCCCTCCTCCAAGCAATTGTAAAATGTCCAATGTACCCCTTGGGGCCTCTCATGAAGAAATAATTAAGGAAGGAAGCTTCTAGTCTAATCATTTAATTAATTTAATCCATCTCCTTAACTATGGGCTTTCTAAATGGGCCAAGTCTAACTAATTTATTCATGTTGGTCCATGGGTCCAAACTAAACTAGTTGGGTCCACTAAAATAAGTCTAAAATAATTAAATAATAACTAACAACAATTAAATAATACAACAAATAATTATTTACCATGCACAATATTTATTTAAATAGGAAATTACCAAAATACCCTTTCCTAGAAAATGTGGTAGTGACAACTACCCATCGGCGTAGCCAGACAGAGAGGAAGCCAGCCAGTTGAGCTTCTCTCGACAGAGGCTTGCGACAATGCCTCATATAACTGAAGGCTTTAGTGCTTGCAGGATAATCTCCTATCTCCTCGTCGAGAATATAATCTGAAGCCCCTGCGTCTTCAATGAGGTCATCGACCGTATTGGCGCTAAGCATGCTCAAGAGGTTCAAGGGCTTATCTCTGCTATCTATAACCTTGTCCGGCTTAGCATTTCTGGCCTGATGGAAGAAGAGGTAGGATGCCCATTTGTTGATATGAGCCAAATCAGAGGGCTCTTTGTAGAAGATGGTGCAGGCAAGATAGTGGCTCATCAGCTCCTGGTACACCGCCACTGCCCGAGGGTTTGTATCCCTCAGTTCCCTATTCGTGGGAACGTACTCTTCATAAGGAGTGTCCCCCATTGGCAGCTTTGAAATCTCTGCCATCTCATGAAGGGCTAAGCCCAACTCACCTAGTGGAGTGGCGAAAGTCCCAGTAAGCGAATTGTATCGCTCCATCAAAGCTAAAAACAAGTTGGGGTTGACAGGCAGCCCAATACTTTCCAGCTCCATCTGAAAGTACTTCAAGGCCCAGGCAGTTAAATTGGCCCATCAAAGATTTCCGGGGCTAAGCCATCCACTGGTGCGAGAGTTAACCTTGGGGTACACTCCTCCCTGCCCCATAAAGTCATTGCAGAAAGTCGATATTTGAACCGGCTGGATCAGTAAAGTGTCTTCACTCGGAACACTACCAGGCAGTAATCCTCTGAAAGGCATAACAGGGCCTGAAGGACTGCTCACAAAGACTCCTCAGTTCAATACTTTCTTGTATGAGATCTTCCCTGGCCGCCCATGAAGATCTGGAGTCAGAGTCCACATCATCTTCCTAGGATGTGTGGCATGGAAGAATGTCGAGATAGGATAATCTCTGGGCATCCTGGGCAGATACATGACCGTGCCCTCAGCAGTAAACACCCAATTTTCCTTCTTGGATTTAGTCTGGGATTGTCTGTCGATAACATCCCCGAATAAGAAACTTGGTTTCTTATATTCAGTCCTATCTATGTATGTCAGGGGCTCCCTACTGATCATACTCAGCAGCATTCGTTCTCCTTGGGACGAGATCAGAGTTCCCCTTTCTTGAGGATACTCGGTTCCAGAAATGGGGAATGTCACATGGGACAAGTCCTCCAGATAGTTGGTATTCAGCATCCCAGCAGCAGAGCCCATCACTTCAGCCAAAGGAGGGATATGTAAGTCCACTGCAAAATGCAAGAAAACAAGTCAGTTTTTACGCTAGACGCTACACTCTTGCATTATATGCCAAAGACTAAAAGTCTGAGCTTTTACGCCAGACTGCAAAAACTTGAGCTTTTACGCTGGAACCTATTTTTAGTGCGCCAAAATCTAACAGTCTGATCTTTTACGACAGACTGCCAAAATTTGAGTTTTTACGCCAGAATTTACATCCAGCGCGTAAAACTCAAAGTTTGTAGTTTACGCCAAATTTCGATAGTCTGAGTTTTTACGCCAGACTGCGAAAAGATAGAGTTTTATGCTGACATATTAGAAATATAGACGTATTGTTTCGCATACACGTACAACGTGTGCGGAGGGCTCTCTATTCCTCTCAAAGTATTTACTTGTGATGCCTGGAGCACAGCTCGTCGGAGGAGCACTTCGTTCAGATCGGGGCTCGCTCAGCCTAATGGGGGTTGCTCGTGCTTGAGCAGAGGAGCGAGATAAGGAACCAGTTTTCTTTTCCTTAGCAGTGGAAGCCTGTTTCGGTGCCATGGCGAAGCTCAAAGTTCTCAGAAAAGAGACGAAGACGAAGAGTTCTCAAAGAGACGAAGGGTTTTGCAAAGACAGATGAAGGGTTTCTCTCTCAAGACCTTAGGCTATTTATAGAGTTCGGATAACTCTTCGAACCCCTAACCAAATCCGATATTTAATAGTCGGTTATGATTTAGGACCACGTCAGCCTATCATTTGAAAAAGAAGACGGACAGTCATGCTGCATAACAGATCCAGACTTTACGCGCAGAGCAGATCTATGATTTTACGCTCAGAGGCTACAAATCTATGGTTTTACGCTCGGAAGCTACAAATCTACGATTTTATGCTCAGAAGCTTTTTACGCTCAAAGGATACAAATATACGGTTTTACGCTCAGAAGCTTTTACGCTCGGAAGCTACAAATCTACGGTTTTACGCTCAAAAGATTTTTACGCTCAGAGGCTACAAATCTACGATTTTACGCTCAGAGGCTACAAATCTATGATTTTACGCTCATAGGCTATAAATTTACGGTTTTACGCTCAGAAGTTTTTACGCTCGGAAGCTACAGATCTATGATTTTACGCTCAGAAGCTACCGAAGGCCAATCACAAGGGTTTACGCAAAAAATGCTCCTTTTTGGCTACAAAATATTCCAAGTGCCTGAAACACACAGACGTCAGCATGGAATATGACTCTTTTTCTTGGGCCATTCAGAATCCTTTACATCTAAGTTCAAGTATGGCCTGTTCAGCGGACATTTTTTGCCCTATTTCGAGGGATTTTTGGGGAAACCATTCATGAAGATGATGGTCTGAACAAAAATTCTTCGTATCAAAGAAGTGACAGTTCAGGATTCT
The DNA here is from genome assembly GCA_036927795.1 of Iris macrosiphon. Lineage (NCBI taxonomy): Eukaryota > Viridiplantae > Streptophyta > Magnoliopsida > Asparagales > Iridaceae > Iris > Iris macrosiphon. Next base: position 36,283,372 of record JAYESA010000013.1, on the reverse strand, counting down.
ATGTGACTCCTCATCCAAAAATAGCATGACAGTTGGATCTTTAAGACAACTTAATGTTAAAGAGCTTTTTACGCATCTTTCGTTACGCGTAAAAGACGGGACGTGACCAGATAAGCGTTTATCAGAGTCAGCATAAAATTACCCAGACGTGTCGAAGCTGCACATTATCAGATTTTCTCACAGCAAATATGGCAAATCAGCAATGCGTAAAAAAAGACAAGTTTATTAATCATGATTACATATGATGGAAATCCAGTTTACAAAGGATTTTTCATTTTTATGATTACATATGATAGAAATCCTTTTTTTTACAAAGGATTTCTCATTAAAGATCACACTCGAAATCTGTTGTGCCAGGTTCTCATATGGGTGGAGATCTTTTTTTTCTTCTACGGCACTTCATCGGCTCCTGCGGCCGATGAACAAGAAAATGATTAATGGAGGGAGGATACAAAACTGGGCCTGTTTTATTCAAGCCCACCCTCCATACGCCATGGCAGCTACGCCCTAGAATTGTGTTAGGGATTCAGACCCAACACAATACTGGAAGACAGGGCCAAACTGCCTACCTACGTCCAGCTTCATAATAGGAGAAAATACAGCTAGCAAGCTGTGTGGTCCGATGAGACCCTTCCTCCGTCCTGGATGAATCGCCATATAAAATTGCTGATTATCCCGAGCAAAGGAAGCTATGATATCCTTCCATGATCCATCGTTGCAGAGGACATTTGCTCGAAGATGCCTCTTTTTACGGCTTCTTACATATTGGAAGAGCATGGTCTTCTTCTTCCTCAGGTCAGTCCAATGGATCTCAGCAACCATCTCTTTTGGTGAAGGAAGTATGGAAAGACAGGTTCACTCGCTTGCCTTTATATAGGCAGAAGAGAACATACAAAATCCCAACAAATTCCTAAAATTTGCCAAAAAATTAGCCTCGCAGAACGAGTCAAATTTGACCGTTTCATGCTTCATTCAAAGTATTTCAAATTACAAGAAATTTAAAAACTTTGAAGGGGGTCTTGTAGAAGCATAAAAAATACGTTGGGGAATTATATGCGTAAAACCCCCAATATGCATGAAGCCCGCATAAAATAGAGCTCCAAGTGCTGAGTGGCATAAAATATGACTTCAGAGCTATTGGCGTACAACAGAGCTTCAACGCTATCCAGCATAGAACAGAGCTCCAAAATAACCCGCGTAAAGCAGCACTTCCAAGCTGTTTTGGCGTAAAAAGGTTGCTACACTCCGGCGTAAACTATGTCTGCTTTTAATGCAGCGTGAAGTTGTACGAGGAACTCTTCGTATTCCTCGAATGAACCTGTCAGACAAAACAGTGAACCTGACTCCTGACAAAGAGTACTACACGACGATCGAGAGGACGGCTGTAATGATAATTCTGCACAGAGGCCCAGGTTGTTGTTTAGTGACATATCCTTGATACAAGTCGTTCTTACGCACTCAAGGAATACGCTGCCTATTTTACACAGGCAGAAATGAGCCTTTACGCTCAAGATGAGACAAAATCAGAAGTTACGTCAAGAGCCTTTTATGCCAACCATCTCTACGCGAGGGGCAGTTACCTACGTGGCTTGCATGCCGTGATCTTCGATGAGCGATTATACGCATTACCTCATAATGGGACACGCATCACACACGGATTCAGGAGATTATTCAGACGTGGGTAGCAGTTATTATAACCGCCACGTAAAAGGTGCAACTCTCTCCACTAATTGGCTTCTACGCCGACTGGTCAGTTACTGTGACCGAGCTCTATAAATAGAGACTTCCGGTCACAGGAGATAGGGGATGGAGATCAAAGAGAGAGCACATATAGAGAGTGTTGATTGACGACTTTGGCAATGAGAGTTCAATCCCTCTTACAATCTTTGAAACTCCTTCTTCTTCTACAGCACTTCTTCGTCATCCTGTGGTCCAAGGGACAAAGTGATCGACCGCAGATCAAACTCCTATAGCAATTTTTCCCCAGAATTATTTGTTGTACTTAATATCCTCGTATAGGATTAATTGTACTTCTTTTTCTTGTTTGTAAACAAAGAAAGGGTTTCGTATAAACATAGTTTCATTCTTCTGTTTATCATCAAACAGTGTCAAACTTGAGAAGATGTGTCGACCTCAAGGAGAACAAACAGACGCGTATAAAGAGCCACAATTGTCACGTATTCATGGAGAGGTTAATTTTGATTGCATATTGGAATACTTACCGCAGGTCATTTGAGATTCATTGACAGAGCTCTGCATATTCTTTAGAGATCGTTTAGGAATAATTACCGCAGGTCACAAATATACGTCGTTATAGTAAAAAATAGCGTTGAATTTCTTGTCAGTGACCATGGATTACGCGACACCAAAATGTCGCTAATTACATCTCTAATATATTTTAGCTACGTTTTTATACCTATTAGTAATGTTTTTTTACGTCGCTAATATGTATTATTTTGGTAGTGTAAGTTGCTCGTCGATCATCTAGAAAAGCAAGAGAAAAACATTACGGTAACACTGCGCAAGCTTGAGAAGGTGTTTTCTCCTGGATTCTTTGACTCCAAGGAGCATTTGCCAATTTATCTTTCCTATGAGGCACGTGTTGGTGGGCCTGTCGGTTATCGGTAGATGTACCCGTTCGAGCGGCATCTGAATCATCTAAAGAGAAAGGTAAAAAATAAGGCACAGGTTGAGGGTTTTATTTGTGAATCTTATGTTCTCGAGGAGATTACAAACCTAAAGATAAAGGTAAAAAATAAGGCACGGGTTGAGGGTTCTATTTGTGAAGCTTATGTTCTCGAAGAGATTACAAACTTTTGTTCGACGTATTTCAAACCTCATGTTACTACTAATAGAACGAGAGCTCCGAGAAACGATGACAGATATCAGAAATCTAATGATGCAATACTGAAAGTATTCAATGCATCCGGAAAGCCTTCGGAGAAAATAAAGAAGAAATATTTGAATGACAATGAGCTAAGGTCTTCTTAGTTGTATATATTACTCAATTACGACGAGGATGAAGTGGAGAATCTAGAGGGGTAAGTAAATAATACGTCCACGTTTACGTTATCTCAATGTAATAGTATAAGCTAATAATATTCTACTAATCGACGGTTGCTTCATTATTTTTTAGCACATAAAATGATGAGCTGAGGTCGGTTAGACCCTACATAACAGACGAAGAAGTAGAACAAGAAATGATATTTTATTTTTCTTCTTGGTTGAAAGCATATGTAAGGAGCTCGGTAATTACTTTTTTTGTATGCACTTGCACAATAAATAACTTACTATCCCTTCTTTGGTATTTAGGTCGATCGTCTAATAACATTCGAGATTGAATCTATTAGAACTCTAGCTAAGGGACTAATTATTGTCGTCAAAATATGGCCAAGTTACCGTATGAATGGACTTTGGTTCAAGTCAAAAAATGCTCCGATCAGAGACAGCTTAATGGATCTTGATAACACGAAAAATAGTTGTTTGTGTATCAAATCTTCGAACTACAAAGACGTTGATCCAGACAATAATTTCTTTGGCATGTTACAATAGATTGTGGAGTTGACGTATTTTAAGTTGCGACATCTCACACACGAACACTTAATTTTGGTGTCGTTCATGTACTGAGGGAACGCCTTGGTGAATTCTAGGAACTATTCCACCCCATGTATGAATTTATCCCATACACCGAACATGTTATCAGGTTTATGGTTGTACATCCACGAGCGATAATGCATGTAATAATCCAAATCCATTTTTGGATACTTATGCAAAGATGAATATATTTCTTTCAGGTATATTATCCAAATGGATGCAAAGATGGATACACACTAACACCCACTCAATACCCTATACTCAATAATTTATCCATGTATCTTGTTATATTGATACCTACTCAAGTATCTTGGGATACTAAACTAAACCTCTAATATCCTCAGATACTCAAACCTAATATGCATACCATCACTCAACACTTAACACTTAACCTATACTAACTCACTAACACTCACTCACTAAACACACTCAAACACACATGTATACAATGTGAACGCACTTGCACATGGTGCAAGTTACTGATGCTGCTATTGCTATTGCTTGCTGCTGCTATTACACACACACACACATACTAGTATACCCTAGATACACACTCCACTCATGACACCCACTCTAAATATAGGTTACCTGACCCTCTGCCCGAGGAGGGGGTCGTCGGGGTTAAGGGGAACATAAGGGGTTGTCGAGGCCGAGGGGGACGTTGTGTCCTTGGTTACGCGATACATATATCAACGTCGTGCAACAACCACCCGAAGAAGAACTCTTGTGTCAAGGATAGGTTTGACACTGCTTTAACCCAAGTTGGATACGACTTCTAGAAGAAGCCAATACCGTGTCGTGTCTTGGCTTTGATGAGTCATTCCCGCGTCTGTGTATACGACTCTCCTTCAATCAAGATCTGTAATGTATTGTACACGATGTCAATATCCAAGGGTGCGTATAATTAACTCAGATAGCTAACTAGAAGAGAGATAGGATTAGGGTTAGGGTCTGTGTCATGTCCCGTGTCGTGTCAGTGTATGTGTCTGTGTCGTGTTCGTGTTTGTGTTGCTTCATACAAGCCCTAAACCTAGTTTTGTGTCAATGTTTGTTTGTCCATGTCGTGTCTGTGTTTGTCTGTCAGTGTCGTATTAGTGTGTATGTGTATGAATATGTGTCATGACTGTGTGTCTGTGTCGTGTCAGCAAGAGAAAGATAGGGTTAGGGTTACCTGACCCTCTGATCGATGAGGGGGGTCGTCGGGGTCGAGGGGGCCGAGGGGGGTCGTCGGGGCCGAGGGGTGCCGGGGCAGGGGACCGTTGGGGGTTGCCAGAGTCGAGAGGGGTCGGAGTCGCCGGAGTCGAGAGGGGTCGGGGTCACCGAGACGGGGGGCGAGGGGTGTAGGAGGGAGAGTGGAAATCGAGAGAATAAGGAAAAAAAACTCAAAATCCTATATTAACTTTTTAGCGACGTCTAAATTGAACGTCTCTAAACGTCGCTAATTGAAAAAAATTGCGATGTTAAAGACGTTGCTAAAAATATTGCTAACTAAAAAATAAGCAACGTCGGTAAAAATGCCGCTAAACGTCGCTAAATCAAAAAAATTAGCGAAGTTTAACGACGTTAAAGAAGCGCATAGCGACTATTCTTTTAAAAATTCTAAGTATTGTCGCTAAACGTCGCTATGCGTCGCCAACAGCGACATATAGCGACGTTTATTTTTTACTCGATAAAATCTTTAACAATAGCGACATTTTATAACGACGTCACTAAAAATGTCGCTATTTCATCATAATTTTGTAGTAGAATAAGCTAATTAGTAACTCCTAATGACTCGAAACTTGTTGAAGACTTAGTTAACCTAACTACAAACTTGCTTAGGTTTTTAAAACACTTGACTTGTTCCCTTTTAATTGATATATTATTTAACTTTAATAAAAATTCTTGTGTATAAGTACGAAAAGGATAGAGAGAGGTATGATTCTTGTTCATTCTTGCACCATATATCTTAAAATTTTATGATAGGGTTATGTGGAGTTCCGGTGAGCAATTGACCAATAAGGGAGTACAATATATTTTTTGGCATATAAATTCGACGACGAGTTGACGAGTTGTGTGGGGTTGATGTACTTATAGTGTGACAGGTTTTTGGATCAAAAATACAAAGGAGACTATGTCTATGGAAGCATAAAAAATCACTAGGTGAAAAACCTTCCATGGGAAGCTTCCTCCATCGAGAAGAGCTTCCTCGTGAGAGCTATCCTCCCGCGAGAGAACTTTTTATGCAAGAAGTTTATTCCAGTAAGAAGAGCTTCCTCGCAAGAGCTTTGCTCTCGCATGAAGAGTTACCATGAGTGAGTCTCCTTTCAACAAAAGCAATTTCCCGTGGGAAGCTTCTACTGGCGAGAAGAGCTTCTCCGTAGGAGTTTCCCACCTCATATTCTAAAACAGATCTCGTAAACTAAGCGATGTACAACTCACTCGTATCAGCTATATAGATCGAATACTGGAGTGTTTGCCCTATCATGCATATCACATATGTGTCATAGGAATACATAGGGTCGGCCCTGGGGTAAGCCGGACAAGACTAGGTGGATCATACCCAAGTCATATTTGTTCATCACAATACTCCAGAGTTGCCATGAGGGAGTCTCCTTTCACATAGTGGATCGCACCCAAGTCATGCTCAGATGCATGAAAATATAAAAGCAATTAGATAAAATAAATTATAGTTAAAAAATTAGAATTATTTTTGTATACATAGAGCAAGATATCTTTTCTAACAGACGGTTGATGAAACGTTGACGTATCTGACATGAACATGTTGAATAGGGAATATGCAAATGCCAAAATTAATGAGAAGATGTCTACGAATAAGTAAATTGATATGTCCATGAGTCCAAAATGGCATCGAGAGGGGAGAAAATATATCCATAAGTCTTGTTTGGCCCATATGAGGAAAATCCTCGCTTCAGAGCCAATCAGGGTCCGTAGGTCGACATGGAGGGTACCGAGAAATGAGCTAGATTAGCTTATGTCCAAAAAAGATGGATTACATATCAAACTGGGCTAGAAAGATGATACACTCTCATTGGTTCTCCTTGAATAGGATTCTTGTAAGCAGAATGTATATTTTCTCGCCTGCGAAAGATTACGGGCCTACAAAATAGCAACATGATCGACGATCTCAAAATTGAACAAAACTTGCACTATAGAGGTAAAATAATAACGTGCGTCCAATAGTGCAAGTTTTGTCGTGATCCAACAAATACACAAAATTGGTGGATTACAAAGTCATAGATACAATAAAAATTAATGGATACATGTCAAATTTTATCGTGCTCGAATAAGAAATTTGAGTTTCATCAATTTCTACATGTCAGGAACATCGACCCGCGTCTTTCAGTATAGGACATTCGCCTTGGGATTTCCTGTTAGTCCCAAGGTAGATCAAAGATGGCTCGGAGAGGCCAGGAAGAAAGATCCACACAAACTTTGCAGTCTGCTCTCTATTTGATCTTGAAGTTGTAGTCGAGGCTCAAATATTCACGCAAACAAGTTTGCTCTCTAAAGAAACTCGATTGCAACAAATTTTATATAAATATTTTGATTACAAAATGACAAGAATCAAAATGCGTTCTTCTTTACAAATATAGTAGCAATTGAGACATAACGTTTACATGAGAAGAAGAAAGTAGAAGAAGAAGGCAGTAATAATCATGTTAGGGTGTTGATGACTATCATTGCTCAATGCACGATTCTTTCTCTAGACGATCAATTCCCAGGAAATATCAAGTTCACAAGAGAACTTCTGGAACGCTCACCATCACCTATGTTGCTGACTCTAAAGAACTTCTGGACTTCGTTGGCTGCCATAACCATCTCTCTTCTGTCTCTCAATTTTGTAGTTATTTCTCAAAGAAGGCACGAATAGACTATTTATAGAGTAGGAAGGAAACCATAATCCTAATCTTGGCCGCTAACCAAATATGGAAAGATAATAATCAAATAAAAACTGAATCCCAAAATATCGGGATTGATTTAATTTGATTTATCTGCCATAACTGTACAAATCCCACAATTTGTGGAGTATACGTGCAACCTACGCTGTCTGCGCATACGAGTAAACTTACATGCTCCTATGTGCACAACAGCTCAACCGCTCATGTGCGCATATGCGCAATAGCTCATACGCGCATACATGCAGCACCGCAATATCTTATACGTGCAGCAGCACAACATCGCATGCGTGCATACACACAGTTGCACATAGCATGCACAACACCCGCGCATGTGCCCGTGCATGTAACTTACGCATAAAATGAGTGCAATAAATGTGCACAAGCACCATGCGACCCTTATAGTGCCCGTGCAAGCACCCGTGCATGTAACTCATGCACGACCACAAAAAATGCCATGTGAAATGCAAGGGCTTAGCTCCTATAGGAATTTCCCAAAGAGCGTGACAAAACATAAATGCTTCATTGAGGAATATAAACTTAGCCCTTCTATGAAGACATCCCATATTGCACCCACTTAGGCCACCATACCCCATGTGCATACCTCAATACCAAGCATAGCTATATATTGATATATCTACTTGAAGTATTTTCCAATGTGGGACTATCTTTCTAGTCTTGCATAAGAAAAACTCCAACATTGCCAGACCAACGGGACAACCCTTGTGTTGAGGATTCTCAAATTATCTAGAATCTCTAATTAACCTAGTTTGAGATCTTGAACGATCGATCAAACTATGCCGAAAAGCTACAAAATTTTAGATAGAGAGAGTGAGGAGTTTACCAGCTTCAAGATCCAGTCTTCCTTATAGGATTACGTATACTAGTTACATAGATACGGTCGCACACGAACATGACTTCTTGATGCTGAAACCAGAGCCGGCTCAACAATGTTAGCAACTTAGGCATGTGCCTAAGGCCCCATAATTTAAGATGCCTCCATATTTTTATACAATATGTATACATATGTCAAATATATATGGAACAAAAAAGAAAATAACTCATCTCCTTAATTATTTAATTAACCTAAGGTTTAATTACTTAATTGACACATGGGCTCAATGATTTAAGAATAACAATAATCATGACCTAAGGTCCTATGATTTAAGGGGAGCAATTATCTTTTTTCCTTAATTTGTCTAGGGCCTCCAAATGTTTAGAGATAGCTCTGGCTAAAACTGTTGTTGATTCCTATGTTTCTTCTTTAATTCTTGCATGAGCAGCTCGATAGTGAGCATCTCCGGTGCGAGGGCGTTCAAGAATCGGGAAGGGGGTCTTTAATGATGGCATGGCGGGGTAGGGCTGCTGCCAATGACAACAACTATAATTGTTGCTTCATATTTTGTCGACATTGTCGTTGTTTGACTCAGCATGCCACTTCTGCTGTTGCTTTTGCTTCATCATCTCCAGAAAATATGGCAGGGAATGCACCGAAGGGATGGGGGTTTATTGAGGACGGAGGCAGCTGCTACTCTTATCGTCGCTCTAGGGGCAGCAGCAGCTCAGCTGTGCCTACTGGTCTTGCTCGACTCTAGGGCAAAGATGGATGAATCGTGGGAGAGGATGCTGATCTATAAATAAATTATGATTATGAAAAATACTTAATAATCATCTCATAACAACATTAATAACTCTTTATAAATAAAATTAAAATAAATTAATATATAATTATTATTAATATTTAGACATTTGCAAATAAAGATGCTAAAAATATATGAAATTGGGAATTCAGATTCAAGATATTTATCTGACTCAACACTTAAGGTGTCCTTTAGATGAATGTTTGTATTCCTAGAAATTAATTTTTTATTCCTTTTCCATGGAAAATTAATTCAATATTTACATACCCATGTTTGCTTAGGTTAGATTTGTAATATAGAAAAGGAATCTTAATTTATTTAATTTTTCATAAATATCCTTTCATGATTATATTACCTAAATTTACATGTTTGGTATAGAATTTAAATTTTTGTAAGTAAAATGAGGATGTTATTGTCCAAACAAAATATTCAAACAATATTTCTAGGAAAACAAAACTATTTTCAAGAGGGACCTTGGGAATTACTTTTTCACAACAATGGAAATATGACTATTCTCCCCCAATTTTTAGTCCTAGACATACCAAATAAGGATAAGGAATCTTAAATGCATTCCCAAGCCTCCAAAACTTGAACCAAACGTCCCCTAAAAATGAATGTGTCGACTTTAATAAACCAGAATTTAAATCGAAGATGGAGAATTAAGCGAGAAGTCTTTCAGACTAAGATCCATTTCTTTGATGATATAAAAGATCATCATCAAATATTCATAAATAACCAGACATGAATAAATTAAATTTGAAGACCGAAGACTAAATAAATTTGTACCTTTTACGACTATTCTAAAAATAAACAATTTTTTTGTAAAATTTCTCAATAAAATAAAATTTATTCATTTTTTTAAAGACTCATTACATTTTTCTCTTTTATTGTTTTAATTTTTTATCTACTTTTTTTTAAAATAGTCCATCCGTTCACCAAGGTCCCCAATTTTTTATTTACATAATTAGTCGGACTGGCAGACTGAGTCTGGACCGACACCTCAAACAAAATTCTTGATCGAATTATATTTGGGGTTTGGGTTTCTGACCCGAACGGACCTGATTGGTTTTGCTGAATAGACTTGGACTAAATCCAGTCAAACCTGTCGTACTGGGTCGCCGGCCCGAATTAATTTGCATCTTGATCTCCCGTTTAAGAGCATGGTTTTAAAATACAAGAATATGAGAATGACTAACTGTCACTACCACATTTCTAGATAGGGATAGTTTTGTCATTTTATATTTATTATATATAGTATGATATTTATATAATATATGTGTTTGATATTTAATGATTAGTAAACTAGCCTATTTATTTGGACTTGACACTAGTGAGCCTAACTAGACATGACATGACACATTGAGCCCAACATTTGGATTAGACTCATTTAAGTCATTCCCTTGCTTTAATTAGGGATTAGACTAAACCTCCATTAGGAATAGAAGATTCCTTATTTAACCTTCCTAATTAACACCCTTCATGACAACTAATAGGGGTATTTTTGACTTTGTGCATTGCTTTGAGAGGGGGTATAGGGGCCGACCACTATAGAGGGGGGATTCTTTCTCTCTCTCCTCTTTATTCCTCATTCCAATTAGATCTCCAATTATGTTCTTCCCAAATTGACTCATACCTCCACTAATCCCTCTCAAATCACTCTCATTCCCTTTCATTTTTATCATCTAAGGAGCCCATGAGCTTGGATTGCAAGAAATAACTTAGAGAAGAAGGAGTTGGCAAGGAGCTTGTGTCTTAATTGTGTCCATTGAGCATTTCATTTGAAATACATCTCCCAATAGGTATAATTATAAATTTTTTCTTTAATTTAGATTCTAATTATTGTATTTGAGCATTAGGAAATACTCCATGCATTAGGGCTACCCATAGGAAGAAGAACTAGGTTTATTTGACCCCTATTATGACTTCTATATTGAGATTTGTGCCCAATTTAGAAAATTCCGAGATTGGTGCACCAAGTGTTTGTTATTAGGTCAATTAGGTCTAATTGGACTTATATTGAGTGTATGAGGCTAGCTACGTGTCTACAATTGGACATGAATAAGGTGTATCATGATACTTTTGTGATACAATTATGATACACGTATCAATTTCTCTAATTACATGATGTATAGCTAATATAAGTGTTAGATGGTGTTATATAAGTGTTAGATGGTGTTATATAACTATATTAGAATGTGTTTGATATAATTTGAATAGTGGTATCATAATAGAATGGATATTTGGAGAGTGTATCATAGATATCAAGATACTAAATATATTGCCTACTAAGTATTTGATACTTTGCCTTAGAGTGAGCATACCTATCTAATATATGTAATTGATGCTAGATGTATATTTATATCAGTGAATACATGTGTTTTTACATATTTTAGTAAGTGTATAGGTAATGTGTTGTTTAAGTTTGTGTGTGGATGTGAAGAGATGTGCGTGTGTGTGTGTGTGTGTGTGTGTGTATGTGTGTTGTTGATGGTTATGTATTAGAGGGTATCAGTGAACAAGAGGATGAGTAAAGGGGGTGTCGGGTTGGTCATAGTAGTGCCATCAGTGTACTATTGTGCACTAATGCACAATAGTTGATGCAACTTGGAGTTGCACATCAGTAGGGGGTGTCCTAAGTTCAGTTCTGCAAGGAGTTTGGGACTGATGCACATTACCTTACATCGAGCATAATGTGTTGTGTGCACCAAGGTGCACTACACAGTGGTGTAGTCATGGGTTGCCTATTAGCTTATAAGATGAGTGAGTGTATGAGGTTAGTGCACAATGCATTATGATCCAAAGATCAATGCATGCTCAGAGAACTATAGTGGAGTTGGTAAAACATGGTGGGCAGTATGCCAGGTTAAGGGAGGGGATTTATATGCAGAAGGTAGTAAGGTGGATGTGCTATGTAGAGGTTGTTTCTTATGTTGCAGATTTTGGTGTGACACTGATGAGGTATCAGGTTGCCTACAAATGGGTGTCTATACATTGGTACTAGAGGTAGCAGCAAGGCTTAATTAGCTTGCCAGATATTGGGTTAAGGGCATGTGTAGATTGCTAGTACAGTAGTTAAGGGGGGAAAAGACTTATGCTTGGAGTGTTGAGTGCTAGTTTAGGGGTAACAGTTGATAAGGGGAGTGACAGTGTAGTGTGTGTGTATCAGTATACATGTAGAGAGTATATGTTGGTTGTGTGCCAATGGGTGTGAGTAATCTAGGTGAGTGTCTCAGGTAGTGAGGTCTTGATATGTGCTCAGGTGACAGTGCCCAGTTAAGGGTTGATCTCAAGTAAGTGTGATATTGAGAAGGTTAGATATGTTAGTGTATGAGTCTAGGTATCAAGGTATTTGGGTACTGGTTGTACATATATCTAGGTAAAGGTTATACGAAGGTAGGGTAAGCATAGTTATATGTGAGACTATATAAATATGGTATCCTAGTATGTAATATTAGAAGTTGGTGTTAGCTAGGTATTAACTAGTATAAACTAGAGTACCTTAGTATTAGCTTGGATAGACTGTTATAGCCTAGTATAAACCTAGTATCTGTCATGCCCCGATTTAGTGAAATCTATAGTCGTTCCCCGGGCGTGATGTCGTGCATGCCTAGGTTGTGCAACGCACAAAGTTAAGATATTTTTTTATATAACGAGCACATATTCAGAGTACGCAGATAGTTGAACACAATATTGAAACATAGAAAAGTTTTCATTATTGATAATGAACGACTTTTTACAAACTCTTGAACGAGTCAGATGGTTGCCTTACGGGCTTACAAAAGTGGACGCAAAATGAGATAACCATCCTATACATTACATCCTTTTACTAAAACTTCAAAGCTATAGACACCTTCGGGTGAAGCTATCACCTTTTCACGGAGCTGCATAAGGTATGTGCACAAGCTCCTAGAAACTTTAAAATGTTTCTTCGAAGGCAAGATCAGAGTGTGCCGGTAGGTGGATTGGATTGGGAAATCGCTAAGCTACTTGCAGGATCGCCTTGGCGTGGGGAACCTGTTGCAATGAGGGTCAGTACATCAAAATGTACTGGTGAAAGCGAGATAACCCAACTATACTAATCAAAACATTGTTTATGTGGAGCATGCAAGTTATTATATGGTCTTTATATCTTGCCTTAGTTCAATTTACAAGCATGCAATAGATATAGAATTTTACTAAAATAAACATGTCACCGCTCGGTGACATTTACCTGTCCGTCTGAACCACCTGCACAATACTTACCATATGTCACGCCCCAGTCCCAAAAATACGTAGGACTAGGACACGTAAGCATGCCAGCCGCATGGATATGGCAACTCCAATATATGGAAACCAATTCCATACGTACGCTGTAATATGAATATAAAATCCACAAGTGGTATAAAATGTAATACAAGTCACAGGGTAAAATCTAAATCTCATCCACCAAAATTATATAGAAATAAATAACCAGTATCTATGAAACTAGATCTCAATAAGAAGTATCTAAGGATGATAGTTGGATGGAAACAAATCCACTACCAACTCGAATATAAGAGCAAATACAATATGAGTACAACACCACAATACAATATAAGAATACCAGCTATCCATCACAGCTCGAAGAGAAGACATCCTCGGATCACATGTAACCATCCAAATCTGCGCTCCTGCAAATACTCAAGAAAAGATACACCTGGCAGCAGACCAGGTCCTCAGAGGGACGTAACAAGATACAGAAAATACGAGCCAATCTGAATACAGTAAACATACATATGGTTTAAAATAGATAAGTACGCTGTACATGATAATCTATATGAATGCAAATGAGGACAACTTTTTGACGTATGGGCAAGGGTAGGCTACTCGATCTACCTCACAACTCACACACACGTCAATGGACATCAGAAATTGACATACCGCGGGGGTAGCGACCAGCGAGACTCCAGAAATCGACATACCGCGGGGGTAGCGACCAGCGCGACACACGCCCGTAGTACAAACTATATACTACGGTTTACCAGAGTGGTTAAAAGCCCATACGCCTAATGATTGTCCTCTCATGATACTAGGTGTCAAGTATGTGTCAACATATCTAATATATATAGTAATGACTGAACGAACTACACATGCAATGAATAAACAGAAATATAAATAGCATGCAAAGTACTGTAAACAATTTGGCAAGGTATCTTGCCTGGGGTCCTGCTGCTGGTATGAATCAGAGTCCAAGTCACAGTCCAAATAGCCTATGTATTACAAATTTATCACGTCAAAAGATAATTTATTTTAGTTTATTTAATTCTGGAATAATTACTCTAAAATCCTATTTTAATCTTATTATTCTGATTTTTATGTTAATTCCTAAATTTTGCCTAAAGAAACTAAATTTTATCAACTCGAGACTCATGGCACGCAAATCGAGGCGATCTGTTGACCAAAAAGTCAACCGACACAAACTCAACTTTCATGCATAATTTCTTGTAGATTTCAGCATCAAAATATGCTGAAAATTACAGCTCGTCCGAATTCAAATTCGTTTGGGAATTATGGCACATACAAATTTTGTATTGTGCACCGATGGTTAAATTCTAACCTAAAAGTTCTAAAGAATTAACAGTATATAAATACTTCGAATTAAATTCTAGAAAAATATATGTCGATAATCTCGACATTAGCTTTCCGAAACTTTAAACGGTTCGTGATTCTGATTCCTGGTTCTCCCGGAATCGCAAAAACATCAAAACACGTCTATTTTCGGACATGCTGTGCTCTACAAATTTTCTAGAATTTAATACTCATAATTTAGAAAAACAATTTATTAATCAGAAACCTAACCTCATTATCGTTCTAACAAAAAAAACTGGAGCGCGTTTGGAGTTCGGAGCTAGCAGATATCGTCTTTTTAATTCGTCATAACTAGTAGAAAATGAGACTGAATTTATGACGAATTTTGACTGATTTTTTGACGAAAAAGAGAGAAATTTGGGGAAGAAAAATATGAAGGATGAGGTATTTATAATGGTGGAGACTACTTAATTAAATACAACTATGATTGATTAATTTGGATAGGATTATGATGAATTTAAATAAGGATAGGATATGCATGAAGTTGATTTTCTAGTAGGTTCAGGATTTGAATTAATTTAAAGTAGAGTTTGAATCTATCTCAATAATTTATAATCTTGAATATATATAAATATAATACAAATAATTTATAAAATTTTATTAATATCTATTAACACTAAATTAGCATCTATCTAATATTAAGACTACATATATCCAAATAAATCCTAATTAATTTCAAAAATCTAAAATAACCTAAAAATGATTCTAAATAAATATTTATATAAGTAAATATATCAAGAAATTCATTTGCTAATTAAATAACAGAATACTCTAAAGAAATTCAATATCTATAATAATATAAAATATACACAAAATATTTATTTTGGGTGAGGGGGTTTACAATCTACCCAACTTACAAAAATTTTGTCCTCGAAATTAAAATAGAACATGGTTTCTCTCTATCTAATCTCACTTGATCACAATCTAAAAGAATTTACCTCAAGTTTAATAATGTAATTTCTACCCAACTTAGAATTTACCCATTTATCACATAAGGCTCTTACACTTAAGAAAATATTCCTCAATTTATTTTCTCATGTCATTCAATCCTCAAAACTTTAACACCAACTATATCATATGTGATATGCCCTTAATCAATTATGAAAGATAGTCACCAAATAATGTGATTAGCCTATGGGGTATATCTTGTACTATCCGTGTATCACTTATATCCAAGCACGAGATTTCGTCTTTCCGAAACAAGAGAAGACGGAAAGCAACGGAAAAGAGTTCAAGGAGGGGTAATAGAATGGAAGTATGGTAATCAAAACGTTTAAAGAATTCAAATGGGAATTGTCAAGACAGTTGTGGATTAAAATCTTAATTTGATAATTTCCTATTCACATGCTCACATCGGTACAGTTATGTACTTGATATGATATGCTTTGTCGTATCTAGAGAGTAAGTATATTTGTCTACTGGTCCACTATATATCTCAATCCACGTAAAATACTATTGCGAATGGAGAATCAAGCGCATTATGGCTAGCTAGACCATAATACACTGATTCTGATTAGATAATTTGTATTAGTGTGGTTGATCAGGCCCCAATAACACATATGTCATGAACAAGCTCGATATAAGATTAAGCTTGCAAAAACTAGGCTATAATAGCAGCATAATTCAAGGTAGCACAGAAAATATAACGCTGGATTATGATGTGAGAAGTTACAAAATAATTCAAGTTCGCAAAAGCAAAAATAACATAAGCAATAATAATAAAAGACTCTACAATCTCTACAGTTATCATACAACCTCCTTATCTAAGTCGCTAGTCGACCAAATAGGGCAAGAACCTCTAAATTCTATGGTCTGAATAAACACTGTCGTTTTTTGCTAGCATGCGATAAATATCATTCGGTTACACTTCAATTAATAGGTCAAAAGACTATGTGATACTAGGTGTCAAATATTATGGTAAAACTTCTAACTAACTCTAGTAGTGTCTATACTACTCTCAAGTCTTCTTAATACATCAAGGGGTAATGGTATAACAATCTAAAGATAAGGAATTCTAGGTTCACTAGATATTCTAAACTTAGTGGTGTGTCTATATTCTCGTTGTATTCTTAATAGGTGTGCTACCATAATTATCATCCTAATAATAGGGGTTCCTATATTCTAGCAGAAGGCTATTCTCAAAGAACTATTAGGGAAGTACATGAATCAAGCAGGATGCAATTATTCGAATAGAATAGAGAGGAGGAAGATGAATCATAGTCAATTGTGGATGAGATCCTATACTCTAGTCCTAGGTGCAGGCTTGTTCGGTACAGTAACATAACCGAGACAATATGCTCTCGACCTGCATGGGCCACCACAAAAACATGTCACGCCCCAGACCCAAAAATACGTAGGACTAGGACACGTAAGCATGCCAGCCGCATGGATATGGCAACTCCAATATATGGAAACCAATTCCATACGTACGCTGTAATATGAATATAAAATCCACAAGTGGTATAAAATATAATACAAGTCACAGGGTAAAATCTAAATCTCATCCACCAAAATCATATAGAAATAAATAACCAGTATCTATGAAACTAGATCTCAATAAGAAGTATCTAAGGATGATAGTTGGATGGAAACAAATCCACTACCAACTCGAATATAAGAGCAAATACAATATGAGTACAACACCACAACACAATATAAGAATACCAGCTATCCATCACAGCTCGAAGAGAAGACATCCTCGGATCACATGTAACCATCCAAATCTGCGCTCCTGTAAATACTCAAGAAAAGATACACCTGGCAGCAGACCAGGTCCTCAGAGGGACGTAACAAGATACAGAAAATACGAGCCAATCTGAATACAGTAAACATACATATGGTTTGAAAATAGATAAGTACGCTGTACATGATAATCTATATGAATGCAAATGAGGACAACTTTTCGACGTATGGGCAAAGGTAGGCTACTCGATCTACCTCACAACTCACACACACGTCAATGGACATCAGAAATCGACATACCGCGGGGGTAGCGACAAGCGAGACTCCAGAAATCGACATACCGCGGGGGTAGCGACCAGCGCGACACACGCCCGTAGTGCGAACTATATACTACGGTTTACCAGAGTGGTTAAAAGCCCATACGCCTAATGATTGTCCTCTCATGATACTAGGTGTCAAGTGTGTGTCAACATATCTAATATATATAGTAATGACTGAACGAACTACACATGCAATGAATAAACAGAAATATAAATAGCATGCAAAGTACTGTAAACAATTTGGCAAGGTATCTTGCCTGGGGTCCTGCTGCTGGTATGAATCAGAGTCCAAGTCACAGTCCAAATAGCCTATGTATTAAAAATTTATCACGTCAAAAGATAATTTATTTTAGTTTATTTAATTCTGGAATAATTACTCTAAAATCCTATTTTAATCTTATTATTCTGATTTTTATGTTAATTTCTAAATTTTGCCTAAAGAAACTGAATTTTATCAACTCGAGACTCATGGCACGCAAATCGAGGCGATCTGTTGACCAAAAAGTCAACCGACACAAACTCAACTTTCATGCATAATTTCCTGTAGATTTCAGCATCAAAATATGCTGAAAATTACAGCTCGTCCGAATTCAAATTCGTTTGGGAATTATGGCACATACAAATTTTGTATTGTGCACCGATGGTTAAATTCTAACCTAAAAGTTCTAAAGAATTAACAGTATATAAATACTTCGAATTAAATTCTAGAAAAAATATATGTCGATAATCTCGACATTAGCTTTTCGAAACTTTAAACGGTTCATGATTCTGATTCCTGGTTCTCCCGAAATCGCGAAAACATCAAAACACGTCTATTTTCGGACATGCTGTGCTCTACAAATTTTCCAGAATTTAATACTCATAATTTAGAAAAAAAAATTTATTAATCAGAAACCTAACCTCATTATCGTTCTAACAAAAAAAACTGGAGCGCGTTTGGAGTTCGGAGCTAGCAGATATCGTCTTTTTAATTCGTCATAACTAGTAGAAAATGAGACTGAATTTATGACAAATTTTGACTGATTTTTTGACGAAAAAGAGAGAAATTTGGGGAAGAAAAATATGAAGGATGAGGTATTTATAATGGTGGAGACTACTTAATTAAATACAACTATGATTGGTTAATTTGGATAGGATTATGATGAATTTAAATAAGGATAGGATATGCATGAAGTTGATTTCCTAGTAGGTTCATGATTTGAATTAATTTAAAGTAGAGTTTGAATCTATCTCAATAATTTATAATCTTGAATATAATTAAATATAATACAAATAATTTATAAAATCTTATTAATATCTATTAACACTAAATTAGCATCTATCTAATATTAAGACTATATATATCCAAATAAATCCTAATTAATTTCAAAAATCTAAAATAACCTAAAAATGATTCTAAATAAATATTTATATAAGTAAATATATCAAGAAATTTATTTGCTAATTAAATAACAGAATACTCTAAAGAAATTCAATATCTATAATAATATAAAATATACACAAAATATTTATTTTGGGTGAGGGGGTTTACACCATGACCTTCCCTGACACGAAGATATAGTTATCTTGCACAGTTTAAATATAAGAGGGGGTCACTAGCATGATGCCATAGTGGACGAGTTATAGTCTCAGAGCGAAGATGACGGAGGTACAGGTATCGCTATACGCCATACCGCCCTGGACATGAATGGTATACAACGCAAGGGACATGGGGCGATACACCCATTACTGCCCAAGCATGCGACTAAATATGATGTTCCGTCTAGATCGGATCGGTGCCAGTGGCCCAGCAATCGTCCGCAGGAACTAAGACCTTGTGCACAAGTTGTCCGTGACCAAACAAATTCTACTAAGTTATCAATCGAGGCAGTTTAAGGCAACACAAGCACGAGACAAGTAACAGGACATAATCTTTTTTACATAGTCTCCCTGATCAGTTTATTGTATAGCAAGGTATGTATATATATATATATATATATATATATATATATATATATATATATATATATATATTCTAACTAGAATTAAAACATGATGAAAGAATATTCTAAACGAACTAGCATGCAACAAGGTAACCGTTCACAAGTTGATTGACAAGCAAAAGTAATCCAAGTCTCTTTTATTTTATCTTGATATCTTTTAGTTATTATGGTATCGTTTGATCGGAACATTCAAGAGGAAAAGATTTTAGATGTGAAAACTTGGAAGAAGGGTCAACTAAATAGAATTATATCCACTCACAAGTTAGTGGGGAGAGGAAAGGAAAGATGTGCTTCAAGACTTTGCTCGCGCAACGTCTACTGTACGATCACCTGTATTGCCACAAACAGATGATCAATACCTCTTATACTCTTTCCAATATCGGAATAAAAATGTAGTTCAACGAACGAAAGCAATAAAATATATCAAAACCATTCAAAAAACACAAATCCGAAAACCAACTCAAAAACAATAAGGCGACAACAAAAACTAGGCAAGAAAACTTGCAGCGGAGAGGTCCCTCTTGACTCTGCCGTAAAGTCTATCCTTGGGGCACGGTCTACTAAATATGGGAATTGATTTTGAAAAAGCAAATCCATAATGAGGAAAATATCTTTATTCAATCTATCCCGATGGAACGATACTGAAAGTATCTTAGCCGCGCTTCCCGAAAAGGGGGAACGGGACACCACATCCTAACCAACTAATAAGAAATTTTATCCACGAAAGTTAGGAATTGAACCTACCACTATGAAACAATAAAGGAAACTTTTCCTTCATCTCAAACTCAAGATCCCATGTTGACTCTTCGACCGAATGATTTCTCCAAAGCACGCGCACGAGAGGAATCAAACGACTTTGAAGCAACTTCTCATTTTGATCCAAGATCGGCACAGGGTGTTCAACATACATCAAGTCCGCCTTCAAGTCCAGTTGATCAAGATCTATCATATGACTCAGATTTTACACGTACTTCCTAGGCTATGAAACATGTAAATATCATGCACTTCAGATAATGACGGTGGCAATACAATCTGATATGCGACTGGGGCGACTCGCTTAACTATTTTGAACGGGCCGACGAATCTTGGGCTTAGCTTCCCTTTTACTCCAAATCTGGTAACTCCTCGGATGGACAAGAATTTGAGAAATATACGATCGCCTTCTAAGAACTCAAGAGGTCAATGATGCGCGTCTGAGTAACTCTTCTGACGGCTTTGTGCTACCGTCAGCCGTTCGCAGATCAAACGGATCTTTTGGACGATTTTTTCTACGAGCTCCGGGCCAAGAATTTGCCGTTCACCAACTTCATCCCAACAGATAGGGGATTTACACTTTCGTCCATACAATGCCTCATACGATGCTATTTGAATGCTGAATTGATAGCTATTATTGTATGCAAATTCGGCTGACGGTAGATGTATGTCCCAACTTGACTTCAAGTCCAAGGCGCAGAGCCGTAGCATGTCTTCGAGGAGTTGGTTTACCCGCTCTGTTTGGCCGTCCGTCTGAGGATGGTAGGTGGAGTCGAACTTCAACTTCGTCTCCATTGCTGACTGAAGACTCTCCCAAAAGCGTGATAAGAATCATCCATCTCTATCAGAGACAATGGATACGGGCACACCGTGGAGTCGAACGATCTCATTAAGGTAGATCTGCGCCAGACGGTCGGCATTTCAAGTAACTTTGATAGGCAGAAAGTGAGCTGACTTGGTGAGTCGATCGATGATGACCCACATGAAATTATTTCCCCGTAGCGTCTTTGGCAAACCAACAATAAAATTCATAGTTATGTGTTCCAATTTTCACTCTAGTATAACAAGGTTCTGTATCTCTTCGCTCGGCTTCTGGTGCTCAGCTTTTACTCACTGACAAGCCATTCATTGCGACACAAATAATGCCACATCTCTCTTCATGTCGTGCCACCAAAATATCATACGGAGGTCTCGATACATCTTCGTACTTCCTGGATGTGAAGTGTAACTCGCATAATGGGCTTCAGTGAGTATATCTTTTCTGAGGTTTGCATCGTTAGGAACACATAATATTTTCTTCACCCTCATCATTCCATCCGTGTCTATCGCAAAGTCGGTCATCTTTCCTGCTGAGATAAGATTTCGCATCATCTCTAGGAATATGTCGTTATTCTGAGCGGATTTAACTTTCTCCAATAGGTCTGGTTCGAGGCGCAACTGAGCCACCTGCGCCCCCTTTTTGTATATGATTCAGAGTGTAATGCCCAAACTTTCCAGACCATTCACAGCCTGTCATCGATAGCTAAGCTCCTAACAAACACTCGACTCAGTGCATTAGCTACAACGTTGCCCCGGTGTATATCTGATCATCAAATCAAAGTCGCTAAGGAATTCAAGCCAATGTCTTTATCATAAATTCAGATCCTTTTGAGTATAGAGGTACTTAGAGGCTTTTGTGATCCGTAAAATTTTTACGTGGCAAGCCATAGAGATAATGCCGCCATAACTTCAATGCGAACACTACCGCTGCCAGTTCCAGATCGTGCGTTGGATAGTTCCTTTCGTGAGGCGTTAACTGCCTCGATGCAAAGGCTATCACCTTGTCCCTCTGCATAAGGATACATCCCAAACCCTTTCCTGAAGTGTCGTTATAAATCTTAAAATCATCGGCCCGTCCGGAAGAGTAAGAATCGATGTTGAGACTAGTCGTTGCTTCAATTCTACAAATAAAGCTTCACAGTCGTCCGACCATGCGAATGTTACTCCTTTCCGAGTGAGATGAGTCAGAGGCAAAGCGATCCTTGAAAAATCTTTTATGAATCTCCTGTAGTAGCCTGCTAGACCAAAGAAGCCCTGAATGTCGTTGGCCGACTCAGGTCTCTTCCACTCCATGATGGCTTCAACTTTCTTTAGGTCGACTAAGATGCCCTCCACAAAAATAATGTGCCCGAGGAAAGATATGTTGTCCAACCAGAACTCGCACTTACTTAACATCGCGAACAACTTATTGTCTCGAAGAATTTGAAGCACTATCCGCAGGTGTCCTGCATGTTCATCCTTATTCTTCGAGTATACTAAGATGTCGTCTATGAATACCACCACAAAATTATCAAGGAATGGTCGAAACACACGGTTCATCAAATCCATGAATGCGGCAGAAGAATTCATCAGTCCAAACAACATGACAGAAAACTCACAGTGGCCATAGCGGGTGCGAAATGCTGACTTCCGCATGTCCCCTGGCTTGATCTTTAATTGGTGGTAGCCAGCGCGAAGGTCTATCTTTGAAAATACTGATGCCCCTTGTAGCTGATCAAAGAGGTCGTCGATTCTGGGCAGGGAATATTTGTTTCAGATAGTGACCTTATTTAGCTCCTGATAGTCTATACAGGGTCGCAACGTCCCATCCTTCTTCTTCACAAAAAGTACGTGCACGCCCCAAGGAGACACGCTCGGACGAATATATCCACGGTCAAGTAGTTCTTGTAGTTGGCAACTTTAAACCCTTTAGTTCAGCAGGGGCCATTGGTACGGGGCTTTGGAAATCAGTTGGGTATTTGGGAAGGTATCAATGGTGAACTAGATTTCTCTGTCGGGTGGCATGCCAGGTAGTTCGCTCGAAAATACGTCAGAAAATTCTGCCACAACGGAAGAAGACTCAACGTTTGCACAATCCAGCTGCATGTCCCAAATCGACGCTAAGTATCCCTCGCATCCAGAGTGTAGCATCCGACGAGCTGACATCGCAGAAATTACCATGCAGGTCTTCGATGCTTCAGCTGTTGAACCACTCGTGTAGCAGAATTCGGCCTCTGCAGGTAGACGAAAGATGACCCGTTTCTCTGCACATTCGATAGTTGTCGAGCAAGCGCTGAGCCAATCCATCCCCAGGATGATGTCATAATCTCGAACTTCTAGGACTAACACATCGAGCGAGAGTTTTCTTCCCCCAATACATATGTGACCGTCCTGACATACTGAACGAACATGTATCTTCGTGCCAGATGGGGTGCTAACACTAAGGTCTAGATATAATGGTGTCATTTCTATCTTATTTTCTACAGCAAAATTCGTGGATATAAAGCTATGCGTACCACCATAATCAAATAGCACGCGAGCAGGTATGTTATTGAAAAGCAATATACCTGACACAATGGTATCCGATGCTAGGGCCTCTTCCCGTGTCAAAGTATACACCCGACCTTGAGCTTGTCGACGCTCTTGCTGCGGCGCGGCTTGGTTGACTTGAGGTGCTATTGTGGCATGATTTGGATGTTGAGGGCGATGATCAGTGAGGCACGGACATGGGGCATGTCTCGCTGGCTTCTGGAACTTTCTGAGGTGCCAGAACTACTTTCCTGGGCTTGTATCTCTCATTGTCCTAGCGTTGATGCTTGCGCTTGAGTCATTCCTTTAGAAGAAGGTAACTTGCATCAGGCTCATAATGTATTATGGACTCATTGTATGGAACGTATTTTATTTTGGCCAAACGAGTTCAAGAGTTCGCATTGGGAATAGATCGTTAAAGGAACTTTTCCAACACGAGGGTCAAAGGAACTTGAAGCTGTGCTCTGATACCAATATGTCACGTCCCGATTTCTTGGAATTGATAGTCGTCCCCCGTACGTGATGTCGTGCATGCCTATGTTGCACAACGCACAAGGCTAAGGTATTTTTTTTATATAACGAGCACATGTTCAGAGTACGCAGATAGTTGAACACAATATTGAAACATGAAAAAAATTTCTTTATTGATAATGATCATCTTTTTACAAACCCTTGAATGAGTCAGATGGTTATCTCACGGGCTTACAAAAGTGGACGCAAGATGAGATAACTGTCATGTACATTACATCCTTTTACTAAAACTTCAAAGATATAGACACCTTCGGGCGAAGCTATCGCCTTTCCATGGAGCTGCATAATGTATGTGCACGAGCTCCTGAAAACTTCAAAACGTCTCTTCGAATGCAAGATTAGGACGTGCCGGTAGGTGGACTGGATTGGGAAGTCACTAAGCTACTTGCAGGATCGCCTTGGCGTGGGAACCTGTTGCAGCGAGGGTCAGTATATCAAAATACACAGGTGAAGGTGAGCTAACCCAACTATACCAATCAACACTTTGTTTATGTGGAGCATGCAAATTATTATGCGGTTTTTCTATCTTGCCTTAGTTCAGTTTACAAGCATGCAATAGATATAAAATTTTACTGAAATAAACATGTCACCACTTAGTGACTTTTACCTGCTCGTCTGAACCACCTGAACAATACTTACCATGACATTTTCGGACACGAAGACATAGTTAGCTTGCACAGTTTAAATATACGAGGGGGTCACTGGCATGATGCCATAGTAGACGAGTTATAGTCTCGTGGCGAAGATGACGGAGGTACAGGTATAGCTACACGCCATCCCGCCCTGGACAGGAATGGTGTGCAACGCAAGGGACATGTGGCGATACACCCATTCATGTCCGAAGTATGCGACTGAACATGATATTCCGTCCAGATCGGATCGGTGCCAGTGCCCCAGCGACCGTCCGCAGGAACTAAGACCTTGAGCAAAAGTTTTCCGTGACCAAGCGAAGTCTACTAAGTTATCAATCGAGCCAGTTTAAGGCAACACAAGCACGAGACAAGTAACAGGGCATGATCTGTTTTGCATAATCTCCATGATCAGTTTATTGCATAGCAAGATGTGTTTTATACGTAGCTCAATAATAGAAGAAGTATATATATATTTTAACTAGAATTGAAACATGATGAAAGAACATTCTAAATGAACTAGCATGCAATAAGGTAACCGTTCACAAGTTGATTGACAAGCAAAAGTAATCCAAGTCTATTTTATTTTATCTTGACATCTTTTAGTTATTATGGTATCGTTTGATCGGAACAATCAGCAGGGCAAGATTTTAGATGTGAAGACTTGAAAGAATGGTCAACTAAATTGAATTATAGATACTCACAAGTTGGTGGAGAGAGGAAAGGAAAGAGGTGCTTCTAGACTCCCCTCTCACGACGTCTATTGCACGATCACATGCATTACCACAAACAGATGATCAATACCTCTTCTACTCTTTCCAAGATCGAAATAAAAATGCAGTTCAACAAACGAAAGCAATAAAATCCATCAAAACTGTTCAAGAAAATGCAAATCCGAAAACTAACTCAAAAGCACGAAGGCAACAAGGCTACAGCGAAAACTAGGCAAAAAAACTTGCAACGGAGACATCCCTCTTGACTCTGCCGCTAAGTCAATCCTTAGGGCCCGGTCCACTAAATATGAGAATCGATTTCGAAGAAGCAAATCCATAACGAGCAAAAGATCTTGATTCATTCTATCCCGATCGAACGATACCGAAAGTATTTCTTAGCCGCGCTCCCCGAAAAAGGGGAACGGGGCACCACATTATCACTCTAAAAACCCAACTCCAAGGTAGTTATGGACTCTAACCAAGGTTTTGGCCTAGTTTGATATAGTATGATTATTATGACCTAGAAATGGCCTAGAAAACATATTTTAGCATGTTTATCATTCCAATACACCAAATGACATGATATTTTATATATAGGTGTGTGACCCTAGCTCGGACACCGAGTCATACCATTTGCTCAGTACGAGAGGCGAGTACATTCTCTGATAATTTTCTTATTTGATAGTCTACATGTTACATTTTTTATTATTGAGATATTTGATTCCTGACACGATGTTACACGGATTAGTACACCTTGGGTCCCCGTCATGATATGTTCTCCTCCGTGATCACTTTATTATTACTCTGTGATTATACGATTAGACCGCGATCAGTATGCTCATATTACATACCATGTATAGTGATTACCGTGTCAGAATGTGTCGTGATTTGGATCAGTGTACTAGTCGGGGGCAGGAAAAGTATTAGTGGATATGTGATCATACCTACATACCGTGAAATAATGCAGACCATGATGACTAGTCAATCATGCACTTCACGTATGGTTGAGCTAGTTCCCCTTTACTATAGACCGTGCTAGGCCCAAGCCGATCACATATCTTACTAATATTTTAAGGCACTTATTATTATATTTCTTTTTATTTCGGTTCATTACAGTGATGTTCCTTACCATATTTGATCTCAGTTATTTCCATTATTTGTCGTGATATTTTCTTTCGTGATGTTTACTATTCCAGTTACTTCCCATCATTTATTTTCTTTGTTATTACTGTTTCATAGTTTCTATCAACTGCTATTGGGTTGTACTTCGCTCCAATCCTGACTGGATATATTTTTTAGATGATTCTTTAGAGGACTGGTGTCCTACACACTATGGCCCACATGATGTCGAGCCAGTTGAGATAACACCCTTAGAGCAGGATGAGCTAGTGCCAGCTAAGGAGGCGACTTAGCTATTTCTTTTATTAGACTGGATATGTCTCCAGTTTAGACATTTTGGCATGTATATTTATATTAAGACTATTTGTGCTTAGACTATTAGACTTGGATTTTGATTGTATTTGTGACTCTGTGATTCATTTCTTCTATTCTATATCGTGCCATTATCTTCCTCTAGTTTATTGTGATTGAGTATTGATTATCATATTGTCATATTGTCCTGCATTTGGAATTGAGATATCACTGATAAGTTTATATATATATATATATATATATATATATATATATATATATATATATATATATATATATATATATATATATATTGTGTGTGTGTGATGTTAGATAGTATTGTTGACCTAGACAATGTTCTACCTCCGATACTGCGGCGTAGGTTAGACGTACCCACGTACTCGTGCCCTCACACCGGGTACGGGTCATGACACTAAACTCCTTAATGAGGGAAGCTCAAGTTCAAACTTAGGGATATCAAACTTATAAATTTGTCAACAACTCTAACAACAAACATCTTCAGAACCAGACCAGATCTGCTGTCCCACTAATTTTGTTCTATATTTTGTTTCCATTCTATTACATGTGGGTTCCAGCTGGTATAAAATGAAAGAGGAATTCACATATAATAGAATAGGAACAGAAAATAGAATATAATTAGTGGAATAGCATATCTGCTCTGCTTGCTTCGTAACATGATAATTGTTGAACTCTTAAGACATAATGAGAATGGACCTAGTCCACTAAAAATCTTTCTACACAGAAAACTTTATCATACTAGTGATTCTAAAAGTTATAATTTTGAATTATTGAGAGAGAATGATAATATAGTTTGTGACTGTGCTCTTATAGTATTCTCTCCTGCAAGTGCATATCATAGTTCTTGTATATAGAAGCTAGCATTTGGAAGATTATCATCCACAAGAACACTTAATGCATAATTTATTTATGTGCTCCGAGTTCTTGCAGCCACTTGCCAAGTAATCACTTACTTAGGAAAGCCATCCCTGAGCGATTAAGTAGGATTATTCGATTTTGGATCGAAAATCGAATCGAATTGTAATTTAAAAAAAAAATGGTTCGATTTTGAAATTATTAAAATAAAAAATCGATTCCGGTTTTGGATTTCGATTTCGGTCCAAAATCAAAAACCGAATAAGATTTATACAATTATATAAATATCCTAATTTTATGCATATTTTGTGATTAAAATGTGTATATTTTGAAAAAAAATAATTATATGTATATGTTTTGAATTTCATCTTTGGGCACAAATTTAAAATACAACAAATATGTGTATAAAATTATAAGTTTTAATATAATTTAATTACGATTCCAACTTATGATCCGGTCCACAAAACAATAACAATAGTTCAACCGAACAAACCGAATAAACCGAATAGCTTATTATGTTCGGTTTTAGCTAATTTCGGTTCAGTTTCGATTTTATATTTTAGAATTTTGATTTATTTGATTTTGACTATTTCGATTCGATTAAAACTGAATAAATCGAGTACTCATCCCTATGATTAAGTGCTTGATGATCTTATTCACTAAAATTCTATACTTAACATCCTGGCGATCCTTATCTATTACTTTCTCCCTCCTTTTATTCCAACTTAATCTTTCATTTTCAAGACCAAATTGTACTGGATTGTGAAAGCTGCCTTTGTAGTACTTTTGTTTTCCAAAAGCACATCCAATACTTGCAAGTTAAGTTTAGACTGCAAGCCAAGCAGCCCCACTTTGTGAAGACATGCTTCTTTGGTTGTTAGATATAAAGTCTAATAAATACTTACTGCGTTGGTGGAACTTCATTAAATTGTTGATCATAAGCAGCTGTAAAGCTCCTCAACTAGAAGTATAAAATAAAATTTTAAAAATAAAATAAAAAATTGAAAAAATGGCAACAAAGGGCTATCAAAAGTATATTTAATTACTTCAACTTTTCTCTGTGTTTTCATTACATAATGAAAGAGTGCAACTTATCCTCTCTAGATGGCCATATCATCATGTTGGATGCTCAATTAATTGGAGCATAATAACGTCGATATCCGGAAAAGATTACATACAGAATGCCATGTTTTTTTAAGATTCATTCACATATCTAACTTGAAGTTCATGAATGGTTGTAATCTGGAGTGATAAGAGAATCAAAGCTTGAAAAAAGACATCTAAACTCAAAAAATCTTATAGGGAACTCTTTGGCAAGTACATTCCCTATAGCCATTTGGTATTAGATTAAATCTAATTTCCCTTATGTTCGCTCCCCTTTGCTGAATTCTTAAACCACTTCCCACATATATATATATATATATATATATATATATATATATATATATATATATATATTTGTGTGTGTATGTCCACCAC
The DNA here is from genome assembly GCA_036927795.1 of Iris macrosiphon. Classification (NCBI taxonomy): domain Eukaryota; kingdom Viridiplantae; phylum Streptophyta; class Magnoliopsida; order Asparagales; family Iridaceae; genus Iris; species Iris macrosiphon. Next base: position 36,253,912 of record JAYESA010000013.1, on the reverse strand, counting down.
ATGATGGTGTCCATTTTTTTTTGGATTGTTCGTGCTTGCTAGATTAACATCGTCTCTTAAATCTAATTATCAATTCTGGACTCAAAACTTGTTTCAGAAAAAGGAAAAAAAAAAAAGTAAACAAGAACTCATTGTAGGTTCTATTTAATATTATTCAAAAATTATTATAATCTTATATACTTTTTTTTTTACGATTATAAATAATTGTCACGTGTCCATAAATTTATACATATGTACGTTAGCTATTAGCATGAACAATTATACCATCTGCAATCGTGAATGGAGATTATTGATTCCTTTATGGATTCTTCTATTTTGACCGCAACTTTTATCCACAGGGCCACGTGACGAACTCCCACTGGCCGAGGATTCGGTGTTAGGCGTCCCAAACTAGCAGGAGGTTAGTGGGCTACTGCCGCGTGGTCGCACGAGCCAATATGCGGGCAAAATCTGCGATCCGTTTAGCATTTTTCTTACTTTATACTGGATCCACGTGTATGAAAACTAATTTTCATTAGCCAAATACTTAAATCTTGTTGGAGCCACTATACAAGGGTTTAATACTATTCTCCGTACGTGCACTATTATATATATCATGTCATATATCAACGCATGTCCTATATACAAGGGCTCTTTATAAAGGCACTACAAAAATGACTCGGGACTAGTCTAGTAATGGTGCTAGAAATTTTTTTTACTCAAGTTAGTCCAAAATTTACTAGGGCTGTCCACCCTCTTCACCTCCCTCCTCCTGCTCCTCTCCCACCCACACCCCCACCCCCACCCCCTTCCGGTCTCTCCTCCTCCCTCCTCTCGCGATTTTTTGCCTCTCCGAGTCGTCGACCTCGCCATCGACCGCGTTGCCGCCGCCGAGCCGCATCTCAAGCACCTTTCCGTCGGCTTCCGTCACGAAGAAGAAGAAGAAGAAGAAGAAGCGTGCGGGGGCTGCATGCAGCGGAGGCACGCGCTCACGGGGGACTGCGACTACGCCTCGCGCCGACGATGTCGACGACGGCGACTGCGGCAACAGCAGCAGCAGCGAAGACGTGCGCCTACGCCTCGCTGTCGCCCCCACGCGCACCTCCGCCTCATCCCCCGCATTCCGCCGCCGCCTCCTCCTCCTCCTCCCGCTCCTCCGTCTTGTCCCTCCCTTCCGGCCTCCACGTAGCCCTGCCCTCGTGTCACCTCGTATAGTCCTCCCTTTCGGACTGTCAAAATTTTGATAGTCCTACCAACTTATTGGAAGTACTGTAAAAATTTTGACAGTCTTAAAAAATAAACATATTTTTTTAGGACTGTCAAAATTTTAATGGTTCTAATTATAAAAAAAATTAATTGAAAATAGGCAGTCCAATGAGTAATTTTTGAAAATGACAAATTTATAATTATCAATGATAAAAATTTGGACTGATTGTGTCATTTTTGTAGTGTCTTTATCAATAGCCATATATAAGTGGTCATGCCTCTCCTCAACAACGAAATAATAGTGAGTCCCACTATCAATTTGGGTGTCGGACACCGTTCTGCCACTACGACTACGCCACTTGTCGATTGTGGAGTTGCCCATGGTGGCCAGAAGGCTTTACAACAAGGAAATACTTAATCAGCACTGCTTTATGGACACCGGGGCCATGACCCGTGGCCAGAATAGATTGGAGGTGGTGGCCGCAAATTTCGGAAGTGGTCCTTCCAAGCAGAGGTGATCATTATTCAATTTTGGATCGAAAATCGAACCGAATAAAAGATTCGAATCGGTTTAAAAAAAATTGAATCTTAAAAATACTAAAAAAATTTATTCCGTTTTGATTTCATTTTTAGATTTCGGTTTCGATCCAAAACCTAAAATCGAATAAAAAAATTTAGTTTATATATATATATATATATATATATATATATATATATATAAACGACTGGCCATTTGGGTGGAGGCCGGACGGAGGCCAAAGGAAGAAGACCATTAAATGTTTTTTATACTTAATATGTAAAACCTAATTAATATTAGTTAACATGCAAAGGCACATGCGATTTGGTATCTTATTTAGCTGTGAGCCACTAGATAGCTACTTTTTGAATTGCCTTTTGGTTGATGGTACACATGAGAAAGTTCGGTAAAGTGATTTCGGAAAGGAGTTAAATGGTGGCAATGCGTGTATACCAAATCATATTGCAATGCCAAGGGAAAAGAATGGCATGTTGGTCTAAAATTAAAAGGCATTCTGTAGACTTCTCTTCCTTTTTTCTTTTCTTTTTCTTTTTTTTTTTTTTTTCTTCTTTTTTTTGAGCATTTTGTGGTGTGGATTTGACATTACTTAGGTCTTACTTAGGCCTGATTTGGAATTGTTGCGCTTTTATAAAATAGCAGCATTAGAAGTAGATTTTGACAACAGACAACAGTCTTTCATATGCATTGAATGAACAGCGAACCTAAGATGTACTAGCTTGTCAAGATCTTTTGAGAAGTCGTTGTTACCAACAACTTTTGAGACTACTGTTGGGTTGTATTTTCTATCAGGTAGAGCATTCAAATGTGTCGACAATAGAGTTGGTAGTTTAGTTCCACATCGAGTAAAAATGGTTCAATATTTTACAGCATGGGTCGACTCTGATTTGGATCACACTGTGTTTTCTACATCTAGTATCAGAGTCCACGGTTATGAGAATAGTATAATTGGTTTGGACGGTTCTCGTTGATTCAAGACAGAATGTGTTGAACATTTATGTATAATCGGACTATATGGGTTCCTTCTTAAGGTGGAGTTAGGAGTATTCTCCATAAGATGGTTTCGATGTCAAATGTCCGAGTGAAAGCGGATCAGAGTACCTAATGTTGGAGGCAACTATACAGTTTGCTTCAGAGGTGGGTTCGACAGTCCAAGGTAGACGTGTGGATGGTGCACTCAATTGTGGTGTGAATGAGCATATTGTTGGTTTGGTTCTATGATTGAATGGACCTAAATGACAATATCTTAGATCTTTTTGGTGCCTTTTTTCAACTGGCAGAAACGAACTAAGGTAGGCGGGGTTCTTGGTTGATTGGCATGCGAAAATGAGCTAAGATGGAGCTTGTTGGGTTAAATCTCATATCCCGTTGAGCACTCAAATGTAGTGATAATGGAGTTGGTAGTTTAGTCCCACATTGGGTAGGAAGTAGGATAATGAGGTTAATTAGAACTGGTTCAACCCTTAACATAGAAATTCTCTTTTAAGACACATGAGTCCAATCCAATATCTTATCTCATGGGTCAACTCTGGCTCAGGTCATACAACGTTTCCTATATCTAGTATCAGAGAACAAGGATACAGGGTTGGTGGGGCTAGTTTAGATGACTCTTGTTGATTCTGAGAGCACAAATAAGAAGACTTCTTATAGTGTAGCAATTTTGATTTGTTCAGGAATCAATCTACAAAGGATAGAGAGAGAAAGAAAAAGAAGGCGCCAGCAGCTGTGGTGGATTTGGCATCCCTTCAGGCTTCAGTGAGTGCTTTATTGTATTTCATTGGTTTGTTGAGTGTTGCAAGCTTTACTTTTGTTCTTTTGTATCTATCAAGGTTTTAGGGATACCTCACATCTTTGAGTAACGAATTGTGAGAGTTTTAACTAGATTATAGTGAATTTGTGCTTAGGTTGTCCCGTGGTTTTTTATCGTAAGTTTTGTTTTCCATGTGAATACTTTTTTTGTTTTTGTTTACGATTTCCTTTATTTTATATTGTTAGTTGCTGGTTGGTAGACTCAACCCATCAAAGTATTATTAGAGCCCAAGGTTCGGAGAAGAAGATGACAGCCACAGACAACACGATAATCATATCATAGATGATCACCCTCACTATGTCTAATTGTCAAATTTAGAAACTAATGATGGAGGACTTGTTATATTACAAGGACCTACACGCCCTTTGGAGGGTATTTTGGAGAATCCAAAGGACATAGATACTGAAGATTGTAAGAAGATCGAGCAAAAGACAATTGGCTTCATTAGGCAGTTGTCACACCCGTTTTCAGATTTGGTATTTCTTGAATTTCTGATATTTAAATTTATTTTCTGATAATGTATTTCTGCTGTATTTACATGGTGCTTTCTGTCATTTGTATTTATTCCTGTTGTCTATAAAGACTACCCGAGATCCATAGAATAGACATTGGCATTGTCATAGACCCGATTTAGGACTCGCATGTAGAATGGACACTTTGTTTGGTTCATCTTGGTTGAACCCCTAAACCATCTCCCTCTCCCCTTATATATATGTGAGTATTTTCTCTCTCCTCCATTTCATTCTTCATTTCACTCTTTCCACTTTCTTTCTTCTTTCTTCTTTCTCCTTCCTTTGCTCTTTTTTCTCAAGACCAAACCCTAACCCTAGGGAGAGGTGGTTGTGATCACTTTGACCGTGAGAGGTAGAGGCTAAGAAGCCACTCTAGGCAAGTAAATCTAGCTCAAATAATAAAGCCATAAATTTTTAGATTTTATTTATATTGTGTAAATTTAAAATGTGTTTGATAGAAAATATTCACCTTGATGTTCTCATCTAATTTAGTTCTTGGAGTTTTAGGTTTTGATGGATGATTTGCAGTAGATCTGAGTTTCAAGATTTATGTTTTTTGTGGGGTTCATGTGTTTTCTTGGTTTTGATCTATTAAAACTTGTTGTTTTCAAAATCTAATTATTCCATATTGTGGAGAATTAAATTTTGTGCGATTTTGACTTTTGTTTCACTTAATTGGAATTAAGATGAAGATTTTGTGAAAAAAAGTTTTTGAATTTTTGGAGCTTTTTTCCATAGAGTTTGTTCTTCCTTGGGAAGAAGGAGTCATATGCCGCAAAGCTTTATGTGCCCCTTCTAGCATGATGTCTATCTTGTTTGGCGCATGAATGCCCCTGCATGTGCTCCTAACCAAGTGCACGAGTAATGAATGCATGAGATTTTCCAAGGCCAAGTATTTATTTGCCAAGAGCTCATGCGTCCAGCTTGGCATACGACTTAGGAACAACTTATGTGTCCTTTCTTGAATGTCTTTTCGTGCACGACTTTTGATGCCTTTGTCTTTTCTCTAGCACTTTATTGCTTGTCACATCTATTACTTGTCATCAGTCACCTCTCTGATACGCCTTTGTGAACGTCACGTCGTCACATATCTCAAGGAGTAAACTTTTGACTTGAGTATGCGGCAAGCACTTCCTATGCGCCTGAATCTATATGCATCAAGTATCCATGCGTCCAATAGTCCCATGTGCCGGGTCAAATCATGTGCACTTTCCTTTTTGCTTGGAATATTCTTTGAGTATTATATTGGAATCTAGTTGGATGTTGTGCTCTCACATATTAACACGCAATTTGGATCCTTAAGACACCATGGGATTGCTTGTGCATGTTAACCTATTGCATTTGGCATCGGGCAATCGAGTGTGAGTATTTCCCAATGTATCACGTATCGCGGATACGATAAGTTCGTCAGTGAGAACTCGTGAATAGCTCGCACTCTTAACTCGTCATTCTAGGAAGTTCTCGAGTGTCAACGACTTAAGAATTGAAATAATGATTAAACGAGATAAAATTTTACTAGATCATTGGGAGGAAAGAATATTGCGCTACCGGCTGCCTCGATCTCCAAGGGCCCCAAGAGGCATGTGACAACCCTGCTAGGCAATGGCTCCATGACCTACCAAGTTTATACGTGTTGTCGCACTTACAAGACAAGTTTATGCTTACAAGACCAGTTTATGTTATAAGACAACTTCATGACTATAAGATAAGTTTATGATTTCAAGACAAGTAATAATTTGCAAACAAGTTTGTATACAATTTATGTTATTAGACAATTTTTGATTTTCTGACAAGTTTATGTTTATGTCAATTTCAAGTTATGTTGTTGCGATGGGCATTAAATTTCTCGACAAGCGTACCCTTGGTCGTTCGGGTTGACTGCAATGCCAGTAGTAGCAATATTCTTAGCAATGCATTCGTTTAGTAATTAAGGATTGTAACAACCCTAGTTAGTTAATTATAGCAAGCCGTAGGCATATTTGGCCGTGAAATGAATATTTTTCTATTCGTCTAGCTTGCCCTTATATATCATTCTTCCGACGCGCGGTTAGGGTGCTAAGTTCTGCTCGGGTAAAAGTCTGAAACCCCGGTCCTTATTTGGTTTAAGGGTTGTGGTCCTGATCAAGAGTAGTTCATATGCCTTCTTGACGCTCGTCGCTTTATCCTGCTCTGTTAGCTAGTTTTTTGAATATTTTATTTATGTCGTTACTTTATTCTTAAGACAAGTACATTGGTACCGTACAAGTTTTGACTCATATTTATTATTATGTCTCTTTTTTGTGCATGATATTGTGGTAGATTTTGTTTATCACCTTGAGCTCCTTTGTCGAGCTTGTGTTACGCCCACATTTCTAGATGAGGGTAATTTAGTCATTTTGTATATATTTAATTTTGGTGAATTAAAATTTATTCATATCGTGCTACATATTTAAATTATGCTAGTTATTATTTGTTAGTGAGCTACCATGTGTTTATTTGGACTTGTTACTAGTAGACCCATAGTTAGTCATGATTTACCCATTTAATTAGAGAGGAATGGTTAGTAAACCATCCCTTTAAATTATTAGAACCTATCTTTAATTAAACTCTTTCCTTAAATAAACCTTCATAACTAATTAGAAGGGATTCTTGGACATTATGCATTTATCTAGGTTAGAGAATGTTAGCCGGCCATGTATAGGAGTATTTAATTCCTCTTTAATTCATTAGGAAGCCTCCATCTAACTTTAATTAGCTCTCTTCCATTTTCTCCCAATTTGAGAAGTCCCAACCTCTTTCATTCCAAAATCAATCCCCAACCCTCTCAAATTCTTATCCCAAGGAGGCTAGGAGCTTAGAATAGCAAGAATGAGGCATTGGAAGGAGGCTAGCTTGAGGGAGGTGTCCATTCTTGAAAATTGTGTCCTCTTGGTGTGTAACATTGGAAATCCATATTCCAATAGGTAAAATTTCTAATCCTCTTGTTATTTTGATTCTAAATGATGTAATTGACCATTAGAAACTTACCCATGGCTAAGGTCTACCCACAGGAAGAAGAATTAGGTTCATAGGAGGCATATGGTGGAAGTTATATTGGTTTTGGTATCCAATTTTGAAAAAATTCGAGATTGGCACACTAAGTGTTTTCTATATGGTCAATTAGGTTTATTTGATACTAATTTGGTTAGGTGAGGCTAGGTACGTGTCCACAATTGGATACAGGAAGGCCATATCATGACGCGTCATGGTACGTGTCGATAAAATAGGTTATTTGTGTCAATAGTGGTTAATCTCTATTGTATTACTTTTAATTGGTGATAATGGGTGTTTATATATATTATGAGGCTTGGATGGATGATCTAATCATGATGATTTGAGGGTACCATACTGGTGTAGCTATTTGTGATGCTTATCATGAGTATCGGAAGCGATACAGGTGGATATTACAAGTGCACGTCAAGTGTTTGGTATTAGGTTTGAGTGTATTCCTATATGTGTATTATATATATGTAAATATATATACTAGAGCTGTATATATATATATATATATATATATATATATATATATATATATATATATATATATATATATATATATATATATATATATATATATATATATATAGAGAGAGAGAGAGAGAGAGAGCGAGAGTAGTTATACATATCTATATAAGAGTGACTAGTGTTTTGAGTGTGTTGATGTGTTAGTATTAGAGGGGAGTTGAAGGGGTGGTGCATCGTGTTGCATAAAGGATTGTGAGAACTTGAGAGTGAGTACTACAATCAAGCAGTTCAAGCGTAGAGTGTGAGAGCTAAGTGTATAAGTGCAGTGTCTGTGTGTGCTTCCAGATTAGGCACAACAGTAATAATAGTGTTTCCACATGTGTATATGCATTTGATAGTGAAATAAGACCTGCTAAGTCACCTTGTATATATGTTTATGTCTGTACCATGCAGTGGAGAGTTTGGTGCCTTATGGAAAAGAAGATTTGGTGTATTTCAGTATATATGGAACCTGGATCTACAGTGTGGGTAGCAAGGTGTGTGTATATGGTTGTGTGAGCAAGTAGTAGTAAAGGGGACTGTTTTGCAGTTGCTTTAGTGTGTGTTGATATTATAGTTGAGTGTTTTGATTTGGCGAGAGTGTGAGTGTGTGTACTTTTGAATTAATGTGCTCTAAAATTGGAACTTCATGTACTGTGACAGAGAACTTGGTATGCACACAGGTAATACAGTGCATAGAGATGGGTATCAAACATAGGTGTCCTAGTTCAAGTTTCTGTAGTGGGGTAAAAGGAAGGAGGGAGGCTTAGGTGATGTGCAGGCCAGAGCAGGATCACCTGCACTCTTGGCAGTATCTGCACTCGACCTTGCAGGTTGAACTGGAGATGCAAGTGCACAATGAAGAGTTTTGAGTGTAAACTCATGTACCAGTATAGTGGGTATGTGAGGATGTCTGCAGTGTGTGTGAGTGTCGGGTTACGAAGTACAGAAGTGTACAACTTGTGCACAAGTGTGCACAGGTGAGGATTTGGGTTACAGTATATGAGTGAGGGTTCAGATATCAGTTTAGAATCTCCAATGTGTCAAAGTATGGTAGCGATGTGTGGGAGAGTAACTAGGATATGAACAGATGAGAGAGGAGTATCAGGATGTAGGGTTAAGTTAGTGGGTGAGGGTTAGTGTTGGATAAGGATGTATCCAAGGGATACAATGGGTAGTGACATTAGGTATCAGTGTAAGGGGTAGGATACCAAGGGTTAACTTGATACTAAGGTATTGGTGAGGGTATTAGTGAGTAGGGTAGTGATGCCTAGTATTATGGTATCTCGCCACTAAGATACCAAGGTAATAGGTAGTTGTGGTATTGAGGTATCGAGTTATTGATCAAGTTATGTGTAATAGCTTAGTATTAGCTAGTATACCTTAGTATGACCTAGAATCCTTAGAATAACCTAATATTATCTAGTATCACACTATATATTTAACTAGTGACCCAATTGAAGCCCAAAAATAGGTAATTACTAGTTTGACCCCAATTGACCTAGAAACCTAGAATTTTATTTGTTGAGCATATTTATGACTCCAAAATACTGTTTTGACTTATAATTCATATAGGTCTTTGAGACACCGAGATGGACACTGTTTGATATTCATTGCTCTGGACCACAAGAGATTACATTCTCTGATAGTTTTTATTATTTGATAATTACTATAATACAAGTATTTAGTAATATTTTATCTAATTTTTGACAAGATGGTACACGGATTGGTATACTTGGATCATCGTCATGAGATGTTACTCTTCAGTGATTGCTTTGATATTTTTTATAATTATATAGACCGTGATCATCGTGCTTGTATTATAGATCTTGCATAGTGATTATCGTGTCATGATGTGTTGTGATATGGATCTATTGTACTAGTCGAGGGCAGAGGAAATGTTAGAAGGATATGGGATTAAACCTTTAAATATTGCATCATGTAGACAACAACCAGTCATACACCTCACGTGTGATTGTGTTACTCCGTAGACAACAATCAATCTTAAATAAATGTGTTATTGATCGTGTTACTTGTAGACAACAGCCAATCATAATGATCATATGATTGTGTTATAGACTTGATAGTAGATCTTGATAACCCAAGCCGATCACATATCTAACTGGTATTTCAAACACTTAGTGTAGTTACAGTTCTTCTATATATTCTAGTTTATTGCCTTTATTCCATTTTATTATGATCAGTTTATACTTTATTGCTCTAGATTATCTATCTCATTCCTACCACAGTATGATATTGTTTATTGCCTCTCGTCTTGTGTTACATTCACTATTTCTGTTTGTAGCCATTATCAACTAATTGGAACTGCTATTGGATTGTACTTTGCTCCAATCCTGACTGGATATATTTTTCAAATAATTGGTTAGATGTGTCCCACCTACTACGAGCCACAGGATGACGAGGCCGTTGAGATTGTACCATAGAGCCTTTTGATATAGTAGTACCAGTTGGAGAGTTTTAGATCATTCATTATGATATTATATTTGATCTTAACTAGACTTTATGACATGTACTTTATTTTAGATCTTTGAGTTGAGATTAAACTATTAGACTTGGACTTGTGATGTATTGTGACTCTATATTTCTTTTCTTCTATTTCGTATCGTGTCATATCTTCCTCTAGCTTTATATTGTGGTTGAGTATTATTTATCATTATCATATATCATTGTCCTCCATTTGGAGTTGGGATGGCATGACAGGTACCTTTTATATATTGTGAGAGATGTTTAGATAGTATTGTTGACCTAGACAGCATTCTACCACCGATGATGCGGTATATGCTGGACGTACCCACATACTCTTGCCCCTACACCGAGTACGGGTCGTGATACATTTTTGTGGTGGTCCATGCAGGTCGGCTTCACAATAGTGCGATATCATGGTAGTGCAACGAATTAGTTGTACTACTACTAGTCTGCGATATGATATGATACTAGGATGATAGAGCGAATACTCAATCACAACTAGAAATAATTCTACTCTATTGATTCTTGCTATCTTTATCATTCCGAATATTGCTCCCTTTGAATATTATTGTCCTTATTTGATGATATCGTATCTTGCTCAATATTGATTCATTTGCTTGAATCTGTCTTCAGGATACCACCGAAGACGCGATCCCAACGCTCGGATGCAGTGTCATCGAGGTCGGTCAGAGTTAGCTCCATATACTTTTGAGACTACGGTCAACATGATGTATATATTAGACCATGGCTGATATATTTGATCATGTATCATTATACTCTGCTAGTGCAGTATTTTGTATTTGTAGTGCCATGTTTCTCCTATTCAGGGAGTGCGGCTAAGAAATACTTGGTATCGTTCGATCATGACAGATTGAATCAAGATCCTTTCCTCGTTATGGATTGGTTTCTTCGGAAACAAGTTCCACATTCAGCTTATCGTGCCTCAAGGAAGGACTCGACGGCAGAGTCGCGAAGGACCTTTCCGTTGCGCTAGTTTCTTTGCCATTTTTTATGCCGCTTGGTTGCCTTCTTGTTGGTTTAGGTAAATTTGTATTTTCTTGAAATATTTTGATGGATTTTATTGTCATCGTTCCTTGAACTTCATATTTTGTATCGAACTCTGGGAGACCGAGGCAGGAGATATTAATCATCTGTTGGTGCGTGTAAGTGATCTTGTAGGCGACGTGCAAGCAGAATCTTAATGTCACACCTGATTCCAGATTTGGTATTTTTTGAATTTTTAGAATTTAATTTTTTCTGATAATGTATTCCTATTGTATTTCTCATATTGGTTCCTGTTATTTTATTTATTTTTATTTTTTCTGTTGTTGAGGGAGACTACCCGAGACCAGTAGAATGCCCATTGGCATTGCCATAGACCCTGTTTAGGACCCGCATGTAGAATGGATACTTGGTTCGGTTTATTTGACTAAACCCATGACTAAACCATTTTTTCACATATGAGCTTTTCTCTCTTGGACAAGTACATCTTTCTCCATGATAAACCTTGATTTTTGAATTTTTTTATATATATGTTGTTTAAAAAAAAATTTGATAAAAAATGTTCTCCTTGAGTTGCTGATCATATTTAGCTCTTGGAGTTTTGGATTTTGATGTATAGATTTTTGTAGATCTGAGTTTTAAGTTTAGAGTTTTCCATGGGTTCTATGAGTTTTTCTTAGTTTTGATCTATTAAACTTAGAGTTTTCAAAAACTAGTTGTTCCTTATGTTAGAGCATTTTATTTCATGAAATTTGGCTATTGTTTCACTTGATTTGGAGTTAAAATAAAAAAATTATGAAAAAAATTAATTTTTTGGTTTTTGGAGCTTTCGGCCATGACTAAACCTGTTGTTGGAGAAGACGAAGTCTTCATGCGGCCAGCGACCTATGTGGCAGAGAGCGTTATGCGGCCCGAGAGGGTTATACGGCCTGAACTCCTTGCCGTATACTGACAGTATGCATCCACCTTGTTGGATGCATGACTGTTCATTACACAAGTGTTCCGGAGCTAATCCTTGAACTGCTTGTGTTTTCACTCGTTGAACGAATAAAAAATTTACTAAGTCCAAGAGGGCATCTATACGGCAATCCGAGCATGCGATAAGCGAACTTATGCGGCATTGGTACTATGCGCCTTTCCTCTTTTGCCTCATAACTCTGCTTTACCCTTGCACATCTTTTTATGATTCTTGTCTTTTCTTCCTGACACACTTTTTGGCCTGTCATATCAATCAATTTATGTCACTTCACTGACACTTCATTATTGATCCATCACTCAGCACTTGCCCCAAGGAGTATACTTTAACCCTGAGCATGCGGCAAGTGAGTCCATGCAGCAATTGGGTGCATGCGGCCAGTGAGCGCATGCAACAAGTGAGTGTATACGGCCAGTGGGTGCATACGACAAGTGAGTCCATGCGGCCAGTGGGCGCATACGACTAGGAATTCTTGTGTGCATTTTGTGTTCCCTTTAATTATGTTCATTTAGTGATTCCTTTTAGTGATTATTATTGTGTGCTTACTTATGTCGATACAAGTTTATATTACCAGACAAGTTTTGCATGCAAGTTCACGAGACAAGTTTATTTAAAAATTCACAATCCTCATGACACCGTAAAAATGTTTGTGTATGAAAATCTATTGTATTTGGCATCGGGCAATCGAATGTGAGTATTGTCCAATATATTGTGTGTCATGGATACGATAACTCATGAAAAGCTCATTCTTGTGAATCGTCATTCGAGGGAGTTCTCAAGTGTCCACAACTCGAGAACTTGAAATAATTTAGTAATGATTAAACAAGATAAGATTTATCTAGATCATTGGGAGGGAAGAATATTGCATTATTGGCTACCCCGATCTCTAAGGGCCCCATGCAGAATGGATCAACCCTGCTAGACAAGGGTTCCATAACTGACCAAGTTTACGCGTGCTGCGACACTTACAAGATAAGTTTATATACAAGTTTATGTTACAAGACTAGTTTATAAAGCAAGTTTATGATTACAAGTTTAAGTTTGTTCTTATAAGTTAAATTTATGTTTATGACAAGTAACAAGTTATGTTATTGTATGGTTGAATGTGCATTTAAGTTTACTCGTGTAGCATACCCTTGGTCATCCGGGTTAACGGCAGTGTCGGTGATAGCAATATTCTTAAAAACATGAATTTAGTAATTTATGTCTGTGACAACCCTAACTAGTTAATCGTAGCAAGCCGTAAAGTTATTTGGTCGTACGATGAATGATGTTACTTTCATTATAGCTCGCTCTTCTAGTTTTATTTTCTTCCGATGCATGGTTAGGGTGCTAAGTTCTGCTCGAGTGAAGGTCTGCAATCCCGGTCCTTATTTGGTTTAAGGGTTGTGGTACCGATCCAGATTAGTTTCTATGCTCTCTTGCCACTCGTCGTCTTACTTTTATTTTTGTACTTGTTATTAGTTCTTCCAGTATTATTCTTAAGACTAGTACAATGGTATCGTACAAGTCTCGATCAGCATTTATTTATTTTATGTCTCTTTCTGCTTATGTTATGATGTGTTTGGTCTATCACCTCGAGCTCCTTTGTGGTACTTGTTGCTTAGGGTTCTGACCCCACTGGCTTTGCATGGCCAGGTTACCACGAAGAGAACCAGGATCCACCGTACTTCCAACAAGAGGCTCGCACTCGTAGGACTATGACCGAAGCTCGCGAGTGGGTTTTCTTCTTCCACCCCTCATCGTGATTACTTTATTTTGTGGTGTTTAGCAAGAGGCCAAGTTAGCTCCTTATATTTTTGAGACTACGGTCAATATGATGTATATATTGGACCATGGTTGGTATATTTGATCATGTATAATTATACTCTGCTAGTGCAGCATTTTGTATTCACTAGCTTCATGATCATATGTGACATGTAATTTGGGATGCCTCGTTACTCTCATGTATGATATACTCTTGCAATTGTTGTTGGATTGAGATAATAAGATTTATTCGCCTTAGGACTGACGTCATAGCATGCTAGAGTTCACCCATATGTCTTCTAGACGACCTTAACATATTAAGGTTTACTTCGATATTCTGCAAGGTGCGATTTGCCATGTTAGTCCTCATATTTATCCAGTATTCTGGGAGCGGGACGTGACACTTAAAGATCTTCCCTTTATCTTTCCCGATTCTCCAACTAGTAAGTGGCCTTACCTTCGATTAGCTCCCTTCTTTCAAGTCTTTACCCTTAACAATCTGACTCATTTGTGCGTTTCGATCAATGATACCATAATAATAATAATAACCGAGTCAAGATAATAAAAAGTAAACTTGGAACACTTATGTATGTCACACAAAATCACTGTACGATCATATTATTGCGTGTTTGTCCGCTATGCATGTATCTTTTTTATGTTTCAGTTGTTGCTAGAATTCATTCATCTATATCTGTGCAATGAGTAGTGCATAACATGCGATGTGTTCACTTGTTCAGATGGACTATGCTATGGAATTTTGCTGAATCCTTATATTTCGTGCGTGATGTCTTGAAATGCTCCGTTTGATAACTTAGTTTTATATAGGTGAACTTTGCCAAAGAAAATGAATTTCCTCAGACACCGTTAAGCTTAAAGCTTAGCGTCAGTACCCCGTCGGTCATGGACTTACCTGCTAACTCAGTTTGTCGCGACAACTGCATTTGTATCGGAGGAAGAAAATTGTCACTCGATACGACAATTGTAGACATTAGGGACTACGATATTATTCTAGGGATGGATTGGCTCGGCGCTTGCTCGGCCACCATTGATTGTGCGGAAAAGAAAGTCGTGTTTCTTCTACCTGGAGAGACTAAATTTTGCTACGCGTATAGTCCATCGTCGAGAGCGTCAAATCCCTACAAGGTAATTTTTGTAATATCTGCTCGGTGGATGATTCATTCTGGCTGTGAAGGGTACTTGGCGGTCGTTCGAGACACTCAGCAAGATTGTGCAAACGTAGAGTCTACTTTCGTTGTGGCAGAATTTCTTGATGTGTTTTCAGAAGAGTTGTCCGGCATCACGCCCGAGGGACGGTTAGCGATTCTGCGGAATCGGGATGTGACATATTAGTATCAGAGCACGGCTTCAGGTCCTTTGGCCTTGTGTCAGAAAAGTTTTCATAAAATGACCCTGTCCCTCCCAATTAAAATCTTGAAATTGTTTTGCCAAAATGAGATGCATTCTATACAGTGAGTCCATAATACTCTATAAGAGTGATGCAAGTTCTTTATTTTTGAAGGAATGTCTCAAATGTAAGGAATATCGCAAGTAGAAGCGCAAGTGCAAACAAGTACTTCGGGCACTTCGACAAGCTCCGAGAGCCAACGACTTGTGCCCCCAGTCGATCCAATTGAGCGGATGATGCGCATGTTGGAGGCACAAAAACAAAGGGACGAGGCTCGTTATGAGCGAGCCGAGAAGCGGACGGAAGAGCGTCAGAGAAAATTTGAAAGCAATCTTGAATCCTGATTCACAGTCCAGTAGAAGCAGGTAGATGCCCTACAGCAGATTGTTCAAATCTTAGCCTCTAACCATTTTGTAACGATAGCAATGGTACTAGTGGAGCAACCAACACTTGAAGTCAAGATGCCTCAAACCTCAAAGAAGAATGATGTGACTACTTTCAAATTTGCCGACTCAAAGAGGTTTGTAACACGTCTTTCCGCGGGACCGAGGACCCCGTCGTGGCTCTAGATTGGCTGTCAGAGCTTGACGATCACTTTAAACTACTTGAAGTAACCAATGACAAGCGAGTCACATGTGCCCAACTATACCTCCATCTGAACACGCACGATTAGTGGGACGTGCATCGAATATCTCTTCCTGCAGATAGTGAAGATGACAAGATCGTGTGGGCTACCTTCTGTGGCACGTTTGAAGAGGAGTTTGTAACCCCTCTCGTTTATCGACAAAAGGAGAACGAGTTCGTACAGCTTCGACAAGGCAATATGACGGTGAAGTAGTACGCCGCCGAGTTCAATCGGCTCGCCAAGTTTGCAAGCGCCAATCTACCAAATACAGCGAGTGGTCCTTGAAGATTTGAAGGTGGCATGCGACCTGCCATACACGTGCACGCAGTCATTTCCCAGTATCAGATGATGCAAAAAGTCCTAAAACATGCCCTCACCCTCGAACCGCAGTATCCTCCAGTTGTTGTCGGTGTTGTATCTCATTCTCATCACAAACGTCCTAGCAATATGGGAGGAAATAATTCTTCAAAGTGTGTGAACAAGGGCGGTCACCAGGGTAACAATCACGGAGGAAACCAAGGGCTACGTTGTACCTACTGCCACAAATCAGGCACAATATCAGAGATTATCACAAGCGAACTGGGGTATGCTTCATTTGTGGTCAACAAGGCCATATTGCTAGTAACTGTTCTGAACGACCCAACTAGTTTATCCCTCTCCGTCCTCAACAACATAATCCAGCTCAAGTGCCCCAAGCAAATCGGCCTACACAATAACAAGAGCATCGTCTGAATGTTGTGGGCTAGGTTTATGCATTGACGCGGGATGAGGTGTTCGTATCGGACACCGAAGTGACAGTTATATTAATTTTCAATAATGTTCCTGTACGAGTACTATTTGATTATGGTGCAAACATCTTATGCAGCTCCGAGGCATGGCGATAGCTTCGCCCGAAGGAGTCTATTATCTTTTGAAATTCTAGTATGGAATATAATGTATGGAATGGCTATCTCATTTTGCGTCCATCTTATAAGTCCGCGCGGCACCACTTTACTTTTGAGTCAAGAGTTTATAACAAAGATGTATATTATCAATAAAGAGAACTTTTATTGTTTCAACTTGTGAGTTCTTCAACTTTATATATATAGATAGATAGATAGATAGATAGATAGATAGATATTTATATACTATTATGTTAGGCCTTATGCGGGCGCCCTCTAACCTCGCACGGCATCACGCCAGGGGGACGGTTAACAATTCTGCGGAATCGGGATATGACAGTATTCAGTAGCTTCAAGATATGACGCATCTTTACTTTCATGTATGATATACTCTTGAAATTGTTATTGATGGATTGAGATACTAAAATTTATCGGCCTTAGGACCGATGTCATAGCATACTAGAGTCTTACCCATATGTCTTCTAGACAACCTTAGCACCTTGCGGCTTATTTCGGTATTTTATAATGTGTGGTTGGCTATGTCAGTCCTTGTATTTATCCAATATTTTTGGAGCAGAGCGTGACAAGGTTTTTGTTGTAGCCCATGCAGGTCTATTTTTCAGACTTGTGGGGGGGGGACTTGTAACACCCTGTTCCGCTCAAGCGGACTGCCGTCTCAATCGGCAATCGTGCAGCTGTCCCGACCCGCTTTGCCTCGATCAAGAAGCAAAGGATATCCAGACTTGTCCCTACAGGAATCCGGCTTGGACTTTCAGAGGCTCGCTCAGACGTATCGCTCTACCGAGGTGAATCATCGCTAAGGTGGATGGCTACGGTGAACTTGTCTTTGCTTAGCCAGCACACATAAAACCTGGAATCATATATACTAGTCGCTAAGTGAATCACCCCCTGCATGCTAATAAATCCAACGCACCTAGCTAAGGGAATAATCCCAACTCATATTGCTTGCTAGAACATGGAAAGAAAATACTGCTTATATTCAGACCCTCGCATGCTAAGTCCCTTAACGGTTTTATCTCTCGGACTACCTTCGGGCCCGAGCAAACGTGCTGATTATGTTCCTTAGAACGCATGCTTGTCTGCTTGATTGTTACCGTATTTTCATCCAAACCCCGGGAGACTACTACGTAGTCGTTCCGTGCCTGAATTTTTCCTGCAAGTATCCGGGACCGTTAGGTCACCAGGCAGCCCCGAACCAGGGGAATGCATCAAGACAAGTTAATCACTGTACAGAATCATGATTCAAGCACCTCCTGTAATCGTGCACTACTGTACTACTGTTATACTGTTCTACTGTACCACTGTACCACTGTACCACTGTACTCCTGTTCTACAGTACTCGAGTATCTAATGAAGGGGAAACTGACCCTGACCCTGACCTGCATGTCGCGAACAACTCGAAAACGAGGCATAGTTCCACGGACGGTCTCCGGGGCACTGGGGCCGCTCCGATCCGGATAGAACTCCACTGTTTCAGCCAACTGTACTGGACGAGATAGTGTGCAGCACCTACCGTTCTTTCGCTGTATACCATCCGCTCCATGGCTGAACTTACTGTATAGTCTACTGTACTAAACGAGATGGCTTGTAGCACCCACTGTACTTTTGTTGCTGTCACGCCCCAGTCCCAAAATACGTAGGACTAGGATACGTAACGATGCCAGCCGCCCGTATATATGGCAACTCCAATATATGGAAACCATATATACGTGCGTACGCTGTATAATGAACAACAATTCACCAGTGGTATAATTAATCACAAGTCACAGGGTAATATCTAAATCTCATCCACAGAAATCACATAGACATGAATAACCAATAACTAGGTAACTAAATTTTAACAGTAAATAACTAAAGAATGACAGTCGGATGGAAACAAATCCACTGCCGATATGGAATATAAAAGGAACCAGAATACACACCATAAAAGATCAACATCTGACAATCCCGAGGCTCGAAGAGAAGACCTCCTCGGAAAATATATAACCTGTCCGGATCTGTGCTCCTGCGAGTACTCAAGAACATATACACCTGACAGGGGACCAGGTCCTCAGAGGGACATAGCAAGATACATAAAAATGACATGCCATAATGTAAATACTGAATAAATAAATGGGGTGTGCTAACCATCTAAGTGAATGCAATTTAAAGACCTTGTAGTACGCATGGGAATGTGTGGCTAGACATATGCTGACGTAATTCACCAATCATCGGGACTGGCTAGTATATGTGTCATATGCCCCCGACTCAGGGAACTCTACAATCGTCCATCTCCGAGGAGCATGGATCGAAGGATAAAAGACTCAAGGAAGGGGTGTCCCATACGCCTACTAAGTGTCTTTCCTGCCCAATATAGATGTACAAGTCGTGAAAACGACGTGGACACCTCCTACTATGATGCAAGTCTCAATAAAATAAACAACTGAGCTAAATACCACTACACGTGTTGCTCACACTAATGGCCAGTCGCGCATGAGGCACGCGTCCCTACATGTACTCACTCTGTGACGTGTAATGATACGTGTCAAGGCCTGAGAAGTTATATCAATAACTTCACAACTTTAGGTGGGTCTACTAGACACTAGGTCAGACACAAGTCCTAACGTCAACGCCATCGTTGACTGCACCCGAGTCTGCTCGGACGCGCATATTTATATAATATTAAAATAAATAGACATGACTAACAATAACTGAATTTAAACAGTACAACAAGGCAAGGTATACTTGCCTGGCAAGAGAGCTGCAAAATATAACGTCCAGATGTCAAGTGCCAAAAGTCAGAAACAATAGCCTCAGAATAAATGTCTCCGGATGCTGAAATAAACATCACTAACAGTCTCAGAAAATATCAAATAGCTAGAAACGCCTGTCCTTAAGTCCAATTTAGACACAGGGGCAAAAATGACAGTTTCCGGTCAAAGCGGGGTCCACATGTGGCCCACTTTGCACCGAAAAATGCGTCAGGGTCAAAGGTCTCCAAATTCGCCAAACTTAGTGTCCACAAATCCAGAACGTCGATACGAACCCAACGGAACTTCCAGAATTGGATTCCGGTGAGCCGGTCACAAAATCACCCGTCAAGTGGAGCCGGTGGGGTCCACGATACGCGATTTTGTCAACGTTCTCAGAATCGAACCAAACTTGGCTCACAGGACCAGCGTATAACTACGAGTCCGATGGCGCAAGTTTCGTCTCGATCCGACGTGTATACACAAAGTTGTAGCATGTTCCAGAACTGACGGATACGGGGCGGTGTCGGCGGATACGCGTTGATTCCGGTGTGCACGCACATCCGAATCGACTTCTCCGAATTCCTACACGTCCGTATCAACGTCGCGCACGTTTCGGTAAAGACCGCGTGCGACCAAGTCGTCCCGTTTGGCGGGGCGTACCCAGTTCCGGGGTGAATCGGGTCGTTGTTTTTCCTGTTTTTGGATCGCGCTTTGCGATCGCCACAGGACGCGATGCGCCGAGCGGGTTGCACGGGCACCGAGAGGGTTACACAGTCTACACAACGCAACTGACGGAATTGAAATCGGAATTACGACGAGAGAGATAAATATACCTGAACAGGGCTCCAGAAACTTGCGTTTCTCGTGTCCGACACGAGTCCGAGGGCTGTGTCCGTGTCCTGTGCCCTGTCCGCGTCCACGGCGACCCTAGGGTTGCTGGAGACCGGCCGGGGCGGCTCGCTGGAGGAGGGCGGCCGGTGACGGCGCAGGCTCGGACGGCCGGAGGCGGCTTCGGGAGCTGACCGGAGTCGGCTGGGAGGAGAGGAGAGGTGGTGGTGACGTTGGTGCTGGTGGTGGAAGATGGTGGTGGCGGCGGACTGTGATGGGGTGGCGGTGGTGGTGGAGAAGAAAATGAGGAGGTCGGGAGGCGGACGGAGGTCGCCGGCGGGGTCGGCCAGCGGGAGGGGAAGAGAGGAAGGAGGAGGAGAGAGGGAGGCGGGGTTGACGAGGGCGGGCCAGTGGAGAGGGGGAGAGAGGACGGCGCCGGCGGCCAGCGGCCGGCGGAGAGGCGGCCGAGCGGGGGAAGGCGCCGACGGCGGGGAGGGAGAGAGGGAGCGGGGAAGAGGAAGAAAGGGAGAGAGAGAGCCAGGGGGCGGGGGGGCTGGCTCCGCCGCGGGGAGTGGAGGGCGCCGCCGGCCGGGGGGGGGTCGGCTGCGGCCAGGGTCGGGGGGGGTAGGTTTAGGTTTTTTTTTTTTTTTTTTCTTTTCTTTTCTTTTATTTTTCTTTTATAAACAAAATATATTATTTAAATAAGTAAATATCTCAAGATATTTTTGGGGATATTTTGGGATATTTTTGGGATATTTCCGGGATCTTTTCGGGTGAGTCCCGACTCCAAATGGACGGTGCCGGTTCACCGGCCAATGAGGGGGTGCCACCTCGCACTGAAATTTGCAGGAAAGTCCCGATAATTTCATAAATTGCGTAAAGGCCCTATTTTGGGAAATTGCACAATTACGAAATTGTCTGGAAAAACACCCGATTCCTGAAAATTCTAAAATGCACAGAATTGAAGGAAAAAGCTGTGTGAGGGTCCCGAGGGGAATGGGGGTGAGTCTGGGCAGGGATTGGACCTGGTTTCTGGGTGATACGGGTCATCGTATTTATTAATTAATAAATACTGCGCACGGTGTTCTCTAATTATTTAGAGGCAGTTAGGGTCATAATTTTTCTACGGTGTCAATACACTAAATGGAGTATACTCAGTGTAGAAAATTATCGTATTTTTGTTTGGGCAAAACAGGTGCAGGTTGAGCCTCAAATCTCTATTGGTACAGAGGTGGGTAAAGAGCAAGAAATTAAATAGGAAATAATTACGGACTTTTGTAACGATAGTTGTGCGTCTCAAACGAGGCTCAAAATAAAGCATCTGGGAGTTGCACAAAATTCAGGAAAATAGTCTAGCATGTCTATGACAGGTATGTGAATTTTGTTCGGGGATAACAGTCAAGGTAAAGCTCCAAATAATTAGGTGACGGACAGGTGCACAAGTCAACAGGATGTGTAAGCAAAATAATTTAAAATATTACCATAAATCCTAAATTGTTAAAATAATCCTAAAAATACTGAAATCTGGTCGAGGGGGTTTACAATCTACCCAACTTATAAAAATTTCGTCCTCGAAATTAAAACTAAGCCACGGTAGAAGTCAAAGACGGCATAAGATATAATTTCACAAAGTAATTTATATCTTGGTTTACGAATAGGTTCGAAAAATATTTACGCATGTCGTCCACACGCTTCCAAGTTGATTTCCTGGCGCGTCGTGCTTCCATGTCACGCGGATCAAGGGAATAGACTGGTTTCTCAATACCTTTTTCTCGATGATCAAGGATTCCCACGGGTTGCTCTTGATATGACAAGCTCGGCCTAATGGCGATCTACGAATGGTTGAGAACATGACTGCTGTCTGTCACATATCGCCTGAGTTGCGACACGTGGAATACTGCAAGTACTCTCTCAAGGGAAGGTGGTAGCGCAAGTTGATATGCCACTACTCCCACTCTTTCTAGCACGTCAATGGTCCAACATACCTTGGACTCAACTTGCTGCATCCTCCAAATCGAATGGTGTCTCTAGTAGGTGATATCCTCAAGAAGTCATGATTGTCCTTTTTGAATTCCAAGGGACGATGATGACGGTCTGTCCACTACTGTTGTCTGTCTTGCACTGCTCGCAAGTGTCCTTGTATTACTTAACTGTCTCTACGGTGTTGACCACCAACTCTGGTCACGTGAATCCTTGTCTGGTAAAATGCTGACTGGTATGCCGTGCAATCTTACGATTTGCCTCATATAAGTAATGTCTTCATAACTTCAGAGTAATTACGACAGTTGTAAGTTCCAAAAATGTACTCTTAATTGTCTAGATGCATATGCCATTACCTTGCCATCCTGTATTAATACGCATCCCAAACTTTTTCCTGATGCGTCAGTAGATCACAACCGCCTGATCCGGATGGAATAGTCAATACGGGTGCTGTGGTCAGTCGCTTCTTCAACTCCTCGAAAGCGGCTTGACACTCGTTGGTCCATAGGAATTCTTAATCCTAATAAGTCAACCTAGTCATAGGTGCTGCTATCCATTCAGGAGTTAATCAATTATTCATCCAGGTAAAATCCATTTAGACTCCTGACAGCAAAATGATACATTCTTCATTGTAACACTTGGGTTTTAAACTTGACCCAAGTTACGAGACAAAAATTGAAAATCTCATGCTGCCATAGTGATGCACGTATCAGGTACGTAAGTAGGTAGTGAAGGTCATCTAAAGGTAGCACAGTTTAAAACTGCAATCTAATCTAATAATAGGGTTTGGTAATTACCCAAGAAACAAACAGAAATGGCTACAGAAACAATACACTTTTCGTATTTATACTAAGCACGAGGTTTCCTTCTTCCGAGATAAGGGAAGACGGAAAACAGTAATCAAGAGTTCAAGGGGAAGGTAATAGATTAGAAGTGTGGGGATCAATGCGTTTAAAGAATTCAATGGGATTTGTCAAAGCAGTTGTGGATTGAAATATTATTTTTGGTAATTCCTATTCACCTGCTCGTATCAGTACAGTTATGTAACTGATACGATATGCTCAGAGATATCTAGAGGGCAAGTACATCTGTCTACTAATCACTATATATCTCAATCCACATAAAGTAGTTATGCGAAGGGCGAATCAAAATGCACTAAGGTGGATCAGACTGTAATACACTGATTCTGAATAGACAATTGTATTAGTGGAGTGGATCAGGCCCCAATAACACATGTGTCATGAACAAGCTCGATAAAGAATAAGCTTGCAAAACTAGGCTATAATAGCATCATAAGTCAAGGTAGGACAGCAATTTTAAGTATGCTAGATTATGATGAGAGAAATTACAACATAATTCACAATCACAAAAAAAAATAAGACTACAATCTCTACAGTTAATATTCTAACTCCTTGTCTAAGTCGCTAGTTGACCTAAAAGAGGTATGGTCTTCTAAATTCTACAATCTTAATATAAACTATAGGTTGTCTGCCTAAACAGAGATTTAAGGAAGTCTGCGTAAAATATGGATTCGAGGTTGTCTGCGTAAAGCAGAGACAAAATAAATTGGCGTAGGGTAGAAATCCGAAACTGTCTGCGTAAAACAGAATTTCAAATTGTCTAGCGCAAGGTAGGGATCCAAAGTAGTTTGGCGTAAATCAGGGATTCAAACTATTGGCGTAAACTAGGCTTCAGAGTTATCTGCGTAAAACAGGGAAGCGTAAGGTAGAGCTTCAGAGCTGTCCACGTAAAAAGTCTGTGCGTACAGTATGCGTGAAAGTCTGCGCGTAAAAGTTTTGCGCTAAAATCTGCGCAAAAATATCTCCTGCGTAAAGTCTAACATTCGTTGCAGCGTAAAGTTGTACGAGTAACTCATGGGTTTGTCAGTAAAATTAATGAATCCTGACATCTGACAAAAGTACTTGCACAACGATCGAGTGGACGATTTATGGTGATAAATTTGCACGGAGATCTAGGTTTGTCGTTTAAGTGACAGATTGGATACAAATCATTATTACGTTCGTGGTGAGATAAAACCAGATGTCCCGTCAAAAGCTGTCTCTTTTTGCACAGGGCTCGAGGCGTATCTCTGCGCAAGATTTGGTCAACTGGGGAAAGCTAAGGCCGTAATAATACGCTCACATTCTATCCTTAGGTTACGCCTAATCAGATTACTCTACGCTGGTTGTCTATTATTCAAGAATCATCAAGTTTATGCAGGGCAGTTACCTACGTGGCTTTTAGGACGTGTCCTACGCAGGATAAGGAATACTAAGGGATCGTAGGTAGCAGTTATTATAACTGCATCGTAAAGGAGATTATCTTCTGGATAATTTGGTTTTTTTTTTTTACGCCAACTAGGCAGTCGTTTGGTTCTTACGCTAACAACGGTCAAATGGATTTTACGCCAACAAGGGTAAAGAGTCTCTGGCGTAAATTCTGGTTTATCCAAACATAGGTTGAGGTTTAGTCTTAGTATTTAACCTTAGGTTTCTATTGGTTTCTTAAGACTAGGGTTAACACTATGGTCAAGTCTCTAACTAATCCTAGTAGTGTTTATACTACTCTCAAATCATACATAAATATGTCAAGGGATAATGATAATTTAATCTATAGGTAGTGGTGCTAGGGTTCACTAGGTAATATTGAAGACTAGGGTTTACTTAGTAGTCTATATTAGGAATGTGTTAAAGCCCTAGTTGAATTCTAAGTAGGAATATTACCCTAAGTATTATTCTATCTACAGGGATTCCTATATTCTAGCAGGGGCTATACTCAAGAAATTATCAGGGAAGCACATGAATCAAGCAGGATGCAATTATTTAAGTAGGACAGACTGGAAGGAAGATGAGTCATAGTCAATTGGATGAGATCCTATATTTTTAATCCTAAGTGCAGGCTTGCTCGGTACAGTAACGTAACCGAGACAATATGCTCTCGACCTGCATTGGGCCACCACTAAAAACACTGTCACGCCCCAGTCCCAAAATACGTAGGACTAGGATACGTAACGATGCCAGCCGCCCGTATATATGGCAACTCCAATATATGGAAACCATATATACGTGCGTACGCTGTATAATGAACAACAATTCACCAGTGGTATAATTAATCACAAGTCACAGGGTAATATCTAAATCTCATCCACAGAAATCACATAGACATGAATAACCAATAACTAGGTAACTAAATTTCAACAGTAAATAACTAAAGAATGACAGTCGGATGGAAACAAATCCACTGCCGATATGGAATATAAAAGGAACCAGAATACACACCATAAAAGATCAACATCTGACAATCCCGAGGCTCGAAGAGAAGACCTCCTCGGAAAATATATAACCTGTCCGGATCTGTGCTCCTGCGAGTACTCAAGAACATATACACCTGGCAAGGGACCAGGTCCTCAGAGGGACATAGCAAGATACATAAAAATGACATGCCATAATGTAAATACTGAATAAATAAATGGGGTATGCTAACCATCTAAGTGAATGCAATTTAAAGACCTTGTAGTACGCATGGGAATGTGTGGCTAGACATATGCTGAAGTAATTCACCAATCATCGGGACTGGCTAGTATATGTGTCATATGCCCCCGACTCAGGGAACTCTGCAATCGTCCATCTCCGAGGAGCATGGATCGAAGGATAAAAGACTCAAGGAAGGGGTGTCCCATACGCCTACTAAGTGTCTTTCCCGCCCAATATAGATGTACAAGTCGTGAAAACGACGTGGACACCTCCTACTATGATGCAAGTCTCAATAAAATAAACAACTGAGCTAAATACCACTACACGTGTTGCTCACACTGATGGCCAGTCGCGCATGAGGCACGCGTCCCTACATGTACTCACTCTGTGACGTGTAATGATACGTGTCAAGGCCTGAGAAGTTATATCAATAACTTCACAACTTTAGGTGGGTCTACTAGACACTAGGTCAGACACAAGTCCTAACGTCAACGCCATCGTTGATTGCACCCGAGTCTGCTCGGACGCGCACATTTATATAATATTAAAATAAATAGACATGACTAACAATAACTGAATTTAAACAGTACAACAAGGCAAGGTATACTTGCCTGGCAAGAGAGCTGCAAAATATAACGTCCAGATGTCAAGTGCCAAAAGTCAGAAACAATAGCCTCAGAATAAATGTCTCCGGATGCTGAAATAAACATCACTAACAGTCTCAGAAAATATCAAATAGCTAGAAACGCCTGTCCTTAAGTCCAATTTGGACACAGGGGCAAAAATGACAGTTTCCGGTCAAAGCGGGGTCCACATGTGGCCCACTTTGCACCGAAAAATGCGTCAGGGTCAAAGGTCTCCAAATTCGCCAAACTTAGTGTCCACAAATCCAGAACGTCGATACGAACCCAACGGAACTTCCAGAATTGGATTCCGGTGAGCCGGTCACAAAATCACCCGTCAAGTGGAGCCGGTGGGGTCCACGATACGCGATTTTGTCAACGTTCTCAGAATCGAACCAAACTTGGCTCACAGGACCAGCGTATCGCTACGAGTCCGATGGCGCAAGTTTCGTCTCGATCCGACGTGTATACACAAAGTTGCAGCGTGTTCCAGAACTGACGGATACGGGGCGGTGTCGGCGGATACGCGTTGATTCCGGTGTGCACGCACATCCGAATCGACTTTTCCGAATTCCTACACGTCCGTATCAACGTCGCGCACGTTTCGGTAAAGACCGCGTTCGACCAAGTCGTCCCGTTTGGCGGGGCGTACCCAGTTCCGGGGTGAATCGGGTCGTTGTTTTTCCTATTTTTGGATCGCGCTTTGCGATCGCCATAGGACGCGATGCGCCGAGCGGGTTGCACGGGCACCGAGAGGGTTACACAGTCTACACAACGCAACTGATGGAATTGAAATCGGAATTACGACGAGAGAGATAAATATACCTGAACAGGGCTCCAGAAACTTGCGTTTCTCGTGTCCGACACGAGTCCGAGGGCTGTGTCCGTGTCCTGTGCCCTGTCCGCGTCCACGGCGACCCTAGGGTTGCTGGAGACCGGACGGGGCGGCTCGCTGGAGGAGGGCGGCCGGTGACGGCGCAGGCTCGGACGGCCGGAGGCGGCTTCGGGAGCTGACCGGAGTCGGCTGGGAGGAGAGGAGAGGTGGTGGTGACGTTGGTGCTGGTGGTGGAAGATAGTGGTGGCGGCGGACTGTGATGGGGTGGCGGTGGTGGTGGAGAAGAAAAGGAGGAGGTCGGGAGGCGGACGGAGGTCGCCGGCGGGGTCGGCCAGCGGGAGGGGAAGAGAGGAAGGAGGAGGAGAGAGGGAGGCGGGGTTGACGAGGGCGGGCCAGTGGAGAGGGGGAGAGAGGACGGCGCCGGCGGCCGGCGGAGAGGCGGCCGAGCGGGGGAAGGCGCCGACGGCGGGGAGGGAGAGAGGGAGCGGGGAAGAGGAAGAGAGGGAGAGAGAGAGCCAGGGGGCGGGGGGGCTGGCTCCGCCGCGGGGAGGGGAGGGCGCCGCCGGCCGGGGGGGGTCGGCTGCGGCCAGGGTCGGGGGGGTAGGTTTAGGTTTTTTTTTTTTTTTCTTTTCTTTTATTTTATTTTTCTTTTATAAACAAAATATATTATTTAAATAAGTAAATATCTCAAGATATTTTTGGGGATATTTTGGGATATTTTCGGGATATTTCCGGGATCTTTTCGGGTGAGTCCCGACTCCAAATGGACGGTGCCGGTTCACCGGCCAATGAGGGGGTGCCACCTCGCACTGAAATTTAGAGGAAAGTCCCTATAATTTCATAAATTGCGTAAAGGTCCTATTTTGGGAAATTGCGCAATTACGAAATTGTCTGGAAAAACACCCGATTCCTGAAAATTCTAAAATGCACAGAATTGAAGGAAAAAGCTGTGTGAGGGTCCCGAGGGGAATGGGGGTGAGTCTGGGCAGGGATTGGACCTGGTTTCTGGGTGATACGGGTCATCGTATTTATTAATTAATAAATACTGCGCACGGTGTTCTCTAATTATTTAGAGGCAGTTAGGGTCATAATTTTTCTACGGTGTCAATACACTAAATGGAGTATACTAAGTGTAGAAAATTATCGTATTTTTGTTTGGGCAAAACAGGTGCAGGTTGAGCCTCAAATCTCTATTGGTACAGAGGTGGGTAAAGAGCAGGAAATTAAATAGGAAATAATTACGGACTTTTGTAACGATAGTTGTGCGTCTCAAACGAGGCTCAAAATAAAGCATCTGGGAGTTGCACAAAATTCAGGAAAATAGTCTAGCATGTCTATGACAGGTATGTGAATTTTGTTCGGGGATAACAGTCAAGGTAAAGCTCCAAATAATTAGGTGACGGACAGGTGCACAAGTCAACAGGATGTGTAAGCAAAATAATTTAAAATATTACCATAAATCCTAAATTGTTAAAATAATCCTAAAAATACTGAAATCTGGTCGAGGGGGTTTACAGTTGCAAACTACTCTCGTTTAAGACTAGTGTCCATAATGGCTTTGCCAGCGACCGTGTTCATATAGATAAGTCATCCTCGCTTAGCGGCTATCCGCGTGCGAGTCACTGCATCGCAACAACTGAACACCTGAACGATCATGTTAAAATGACCCTCCTGTTTGCATATGCTTGCCTCCTGAATGTTTATACATGCCTCTGCTCGAATTAACAATGTTGCCTTAATGTTGCCTTAGACAGGGAAGAGATGGTAAGTTGGTAAGTTTCGCCGTGTTTCCTCTCTTGTTGCACGGCGCACTGCCCGACACGTTAAGCTGTTCAATGTTTGCATGAAACTGATCCTAAGGCAATTAGAAAGACAACTCAATAGTTGTGCACGGAACCTGTATTACGTGTTTGGATTTGTCGAGCGGGCGAGTAGCTTCCCCACCAGTGCATTCAATGTACTGATAATCCACCAGTTTGTATGCAGGGTGCGGGAGAACCTCGTTCAGTGCGGATGCCTCCTTCGTGCGTGCTAAGGCCAGGAGTTCCCTCTGAAGCCTTGCAACGGTGCATCCGGGACTGAAGCGCATATATAAGACATAATGTTGGAGCGTCGCCTGACCATCGCCTGTACAATCATTCCACAATTGTAGCCACTTGGCACGCTTTTACTGTTTCAGAGAGAGGCTTGAGCGACTTGTAATCTTAGCTATACGCCGCCTGTAACACAAGTTTATATCAATAAAAGAGCTTGCTTTATTTCAACTTGTGTTTCTATGCTTCCGTTATATTTGTCGACTCAGTGAACCTGTTACCGATTGCCTATGCGTTCATGACTCCGCTGCACTCGGATAATCTGTGCGACTCTGTGGCTTAGAACTCTTGCCGCCAGCCAATGAACCATGGCCTTGCACGGGCGTGGCTCACGCTCATGCGACATCACGCCCGGATGGGTTAAGCGATCGTTCCGCGGGAACGGCCAATTTGCCTGCGGAAGATCGGGGCGTGACAGGTTGGTATCAGAGCCTGGCTTCTACGCCTTTGGACTTCGATTCGATATCTCTGTTTCGAAAGCTCGTTCGTGGGTTATGTGCACGCTCTCTCTCAATGCCTCGATGGGATATTCCAACAATAAGTCTAAATACTTTCAAAATATGTTTTGAATGATATGCTTGCTTGTCTGGTTGTATGCTGCGAGTGGCCTTTGAGCCAACCTGTGCGAACCCTTGAGAGTATCGCTAGTAGCTTGTCCGATTTTCACTAACTCTAAGTTTGGTTGAATGCATCTATTCAAGGGACGCCTTGAACTAGTGCACCATCCAAGACTTAAGAAAAGGTGAAACTCGAGTGCTAAGACTTCGCTATCACTGAGCTGGTTGACGTGTTCACACTAGAAATGCATGTCAAAGGTGCGCACGATCCAGTCTAAGCGGTATGCTGATTTTGAAGCTTGTGCAAGTGAAGATCCAAATGAACAAGTGCAACGACTTTTCTAGGATTAACTCAACCCTAGATTACTGCTTGTCCTTAGTAAGTCTCGAGGACGAGACTTTTTCTAAGTTGGGTAGGATGTAACACCCCGTTCCGCTCAAGCGGACTGCCGTCTCAATCGGCAATCGTGCAGCTGTCCCGACCCGCTTTGCCTCGATCAAGAAGCAAAGGATATCCAGACTTGTCCCTACAGGAATCCGGCTTGGACTTTCAGAGGCTCGCTCAGACGTATCGCTCTACCGAGGTGAATCATCGCTAAGGTGGGTGGCTACGGTGAACTTGTCTTTGCTTAGCCAGCACACATAAAA
The DNA here is from genome assembly GCA_036927795.1 of Iris macrosiphon. Taxonomy (NCBI): domain Eukaryota; kingdom Viridiplantae; phylum Streptophyta; class Magnoliopsida; order Asparagales; family Iridaceae; genus Iris; species Iris macrosiphon. Next base: position 36,223,436 of record JAYESA010000013.1, on the reverse strand, counting down.
CATGGAATCATATATGCTAGTCGCTAGGTGAATCACCCCCTGCATGCTAATAAATCCAACGTACCTAGCTAAGGGAATAATCCTAACTCATATTGCTTGCTAGAACATGGAAAGGAAATACTGCTTATATTCAGACCCTCGCATGCTAAGTCCCTTAACGGTTTCATCTCTCGGACTACCTTCGGGCCCGAGCAAACGTGCTGATTATGTTCCTTAGAACGCATGCTTGTCTGCTTGATTGTTACCGTGTTTTCATCCAAACCCCGGGAGACTACTACGTAGTCGTTCCGTGCCTGAATTTTTCCTGCAAGTATCCGGGACCGTTAGGTCACCAGGCAGCCCCGAACCAGGGGAATGCATCAAGACAAGTTAATCACTGTACAGAATCATGATTCAAGCACCTCCTGTAATCATGCACTACTGTACTACTGTTATACTGTTCTACTGTACCACTGTACCACTGTACCACTGTACTCCTGTTCTACAGTACTCGAGTATCTAGTGAAGGGGAAACTGACCCTGACCCTGACCTGCATGTCGCAAACAACTCGGAAACGAGACATTGTTCCACGGACGGTCTTCGGGGCACTGGGGCCGCTCCGATCCGGATGGAACTCCACTGTTTCAGCCAACTGTACTGGACGAGATAGTGTGCAGCACCTACCGTTCTTTCGCTGCATACCATCCGCTCCATGGCTGAACTTACTGTATAGTCTACTGTACTAAATGAGATGGCTTGTAGCACCCACTGTACTTTCGTTGCAAACTACTCTCGTTTAAGACTAGTGTCCATAATGGCTTTGCCAGCGACCGTGTTCATATAGATAAGTCATCCTCGCTTAGCGGCTATCCGCGTGCGAGTCACTGCATCGCAACAACTGAACACCTGAACGATCATGTTAAAACGACCCTCCTGTTTGCATATGCTTGCCTCCTGAATGTTTATACATGCCTCTGCTCGAATTAACAATGTTGCCTTAATGTTGCCTTAGACAGAGAAGAGATGGTAAGTTGGTAAGTCTCGCCGTGTTTTCTCTCTTATTGCACGGCGCACTGCCCGACACGTTAAGCTGTTCACTGTTTGCATGAAACTGATCCTAAGATAATTAGAAAGACAACTCAATAGTTGTGCACGGAACCTGTATTACGTGTTTGGATTTGTCGAGCGGGCGAGTAGCTTCCCCACCAGTGCATTCAATGTACTGATAATCCACCAGTTTGTATGCAGGGTGCGGGAGAACCTCGTTCAGTGCGGATGCCTCCTTCGTGCGTGCTAAGGCCAGGAGTTCCCTCTGAAGCCTTGCAACGGTGCATCCGGGACTGAAGCGCATATACAAGAGATAATGTTGGAGCGTCGCCTGACCATCGCCTGTACAATCATTCCACAATTGTAGCCACTTGGCACGCTTTTACTGTTTCAGAGAGAGGCTTGAGCGACTTGTAATCTCGGCTATACGCCGCCTGTAACACAAGTTTATATCAATAAAAGAGCTTGCTTTATTTCAACTTGTGTTTCTATGCTTCCGCTATATTTGTCGACTCAGTGAACCTGTTACCGATTGCCTATGCGTTCATGACTCCGCTGCACTCGGACAATCTGTGCGACTCTGTGGCTTAGAACTCTTGCCGCCAGCCAATGAACCATGGCCTTGCACGGGCGTGGCTCACGCTCGTGCGGCATCACGTCCGGATGGGTTAAGCGATCGTTCCGCGGGAACGACCGATTTGCCTGCGGGAGATCGGGGCGTGACAGGACTCATCTTTGTTAGAATCTCAATCATTTATTTATCTTCAATTGAACTTCGCTTGTAACCTGTACTTCCCGCTTCCCTTGAAATATAAACTTGCTTGACATGATTGTTCCATTCTCGTCCCTTGATGATTTTTCTTGTGTCCTTATCATTCAGGGATACCCCCACCTGCTCTTCCTTCTGATGGTTCCGTTGCACCTCTAGTAGATCCAGTAATAGGCTAGGATCAGGCCCTGCAATTGAACCAAGGACAAGCGTCAGTAGCTCTCCATCAGCCGGCTTCACTAGTCATTCAAGTCCAATTAGCACAGTTAGTTCCACCAATCTTGTTGGGATGGCCAGTCCAGTCCGCTCCACCATTCATACCAGCTCAGCCAGCCCAGCCAACGTAGACGATACCACCAATTCTTCCAGTACAACCATAGCAGACAGGCTCGCAGGCCATGTTAGGGATAATCCAAGCCATGATGATTGTACACTAGCAACAACAGCAACAACAACTCCAACTCCAGCAATAAGTGGTCCAACTTTGCCAGAAGTTTCAGAAAGGACAGGAATAAACCAACACGACTCTTTGTCAGGGAGTTAGAGTAGCGCTCGAGACCAGTGGGCGTTCTAGTCTCAACTCGACATCTAACATCAGTTGCTTACATTCAACTAAGTTCCTCGGCACGGAGAATGCCGTTTCAGTAGATTCTTGTCTCCAGGACTTCGAGGCCATCCTAGATACACTAAGACCCCCGAGGATGAGAAGGTAGTAGTTGTAAAGCTACATCGAATAGATCTTGCCCAAGATTGGTGGGCAGCACAATAAACGACGCTTCCAATGTCCATTGTGTCACGTCCTGATCTCCCACAGGTAATCGACAGTCCCCGCTGGACGCAAATCACTATGTCAGCGCTCCCGCGGGACTATTTTTTCCATCTGGATGTGATGCTGTACGAGCGCAGACTGCGCCCCTGCAAGGCCATGATCCAAACAGACGGTAAAATGACTAAGCCATAGAGTCGCACAGATAGTCCGAATGCAGCAAAATAAGAAACCAACAAGCGATTGGTAACAAGTTCACAGAGTCGTCAATAACGGAAGCATTGAATAACACAAGTATAAAAGTAAAATAAGCTTTTTATGGATATTGAACAAGTATTATAAGTGGCGCTGGGCCAAGATTACAAGTTGCTTAAGTCTCTCTCTCTCTCTCTGAAACAGTAAAAGCGTGCCAAGTGGCTACATTTATGGAATGATACATAGGCGATGTTCCAATATTATATCTTGTATTTGTGCTTCAGTTTCGAACGCAACACTCCAAGGCTCTAGAGTGAGCTCCACGCCTTAGCAGGCACGAAGGGGGTTTTCGCACCGAACGGGGTTCTCCCGTACCCTGCAAGCAATATAGTGGATTATCAATACATAAATGCACTGGTGGAGAGGCTTCTCGCCCGCTCGATAAATCCAAATACGTTATATAGGTTTCGTGCACCAGATATTAAGTTATCTTTCTAGTCTTGCCTTAGGATCAGTTCATGACAATGATGTAAAGCCTAACTCGTGTGGCAGTGCGTCGTGCGATATAAGAGTAACACGGCGAGACTTATCAACGTACCATTCATCCTTCCCTGTTCAATGATAAAACCAAGTTAAACCAAGCAAAGAAATATATAATAAAATCAAGGACCAATAGCATAAGCAAACACAAGTGTCATAAGCAAGATTCTGTTTCAAGTCCACGAGTTACACTGATTACTCAGGTGTGTTGCAGAAGATGTTCAAGTGTTCAATATGTACAAGTGTGTTATACTCATGATCGTTCAGGTGTTTCAGATTACTAGAGGCGATACAATGACTCACACGCGGGTTGCCGCTAAGCGAGAATAACTTATCTATATGAACATGAGTCGTTGGTATAGCCATAAAGGACGAGTTATAGTCTTTGACGATGATGGTATGCAACGAAAAGCACGTGAGGTGCTACAAGCTATCCCGTCCAGCACATGAGACTATCAGCCTTTGAGCAAGAGTGGTGCGGCGTGAGCGGAGACGCCATCCTGCTCGCACATGAAAGTTGCTACGTGAGTTCCATCCGGATCGAATCGGCCCCGGTGCCCCAGAGACCGTCCGTGGAATGGGATTCGAGAATACCCCTTATTTCCAAGTTATCCGTGACATGCGAGTCTTGGGTCTTCCAGATTTATAACTTGACATGATAATCCTTGATTCTTGTTCTGACGAGTATTGCTCCACGAGCTGTGATTCTTACTTTACTTGACATAATTCTCGTTCAGAGTTAAACTTGACTTGATGCATTCTCCTGGTTCGGGAACTGTCTTGGCGACCTAACGGTCCCGGATACTTGCAGGTTCATATTGCACAGAAGGACTATTTGATAGTCTTTTAGCTAATTAGATGCATGCACGATACGAATAGAATTACTTGATTGTGGCATAAATTCGTGTGGCAAGTATTAAGACGAGGCAATGAGTACAAACTATAATGTAAATAGGCAAGCATGCATTTATATAAAATATAAGCATTTATGTTGGCACGGTCTAAGGGGTAGTGCGAGGAGTAAAGCCGTACAGGGACATATCAAGCGACATAGTTCTTAAGGCGTGCAGTATAAATAAGTGAAACAGTGTACTATGAAGAGTATATGATGATCTACTCGAGGCATAGCGGGGTCTACTTGCACGAAGCAAAGGTAGCATGCGAGGGTCCAAATTATAAGCCAAATTTTATTTCCATGTTATAACACAAGCAATACAAGATGGGATTATTCTCTTAGCTAGGTGCGTTGTATTCTTAATTAGCATACAAAGGGTAATTCACCTAGCGACTAGCATGTATCGTCCATATTTTAAGTGTGCTGGTTAAGAAAAGACAAGTTCATCATAGCCACCCACCTTAGCGATGATTCACCTCAGTCGAGCGATACTTCGAGCGAGCCTTTGAAAGTCTAAGTCTGAACTCCTGAAGGGCCAAGTCTGAAAACCTTTGCCTCAAATGAGTCTTCTCGTTGAGCAAAGCGGGTTGGGTTATTACACTTGCGTCGTTTGAATCAGCTGTCCGCTTGAACGGAATGGGTCGATACACATTGACTGCCAGACGTTCAAGGAGCGCTTCTAGGAAAAGTATTTCCACACAACCGCCAAGTTCCAGCTCCAACAGTAGTTCATCAATCTTTGTCAGTAGACAAGATTAATTGACCAGTATGCGGCCAATTTTTGCCGACTTAGCCAATTTGCTCCTCATATGGTAGCTTCCGAGAATGATCGAGCCAAGAGATTTGAGCAGGGTTTGCATTTAGAGATTCAACAGTTCATGTTGGATCATAATTATTTCACCTATGATGCAGTACTCAAAGCAGCTAAGTCCCCAGAACTTGTCGGCCAGAGATTAATAGCATGTACTGGAGACCAGAAAAGGTCTCACTCATCCATTATAGGCATAAGTATTCATTCGTCACCTCCAGCACCAGCAGTCAGAGATCCTCGCTCGCCTGTACCTCCCGTCTCGACTATAACCTCAGTACATTCTACGAGGCAGTCAGCATCAGTAGGATGTTGCCACTATAGCAAGCTAGGGCACATTAGAGATCCGTGTAGGAGGGCCAACGGCCAGTGTCTCAGATGTGGAGTATCCGACCACATGATTGGTTCATGCCCGCTTCTGTACCGTGAGGCTTCTTCAGTCCGACAGTTGACAACTCTGCCTCAGGCATCGATTGAAGGCCCAAGGGGACCAGCATTAGTCGTTCGACCACTAGCCCAGCGTCCTCTCCCGACGCAAACTCAATAGTTCCAGCAGCAACATCTAGCTCAGTTTGCGCAAGTCCAACAAGTAAGGCAAAACCAGCAGCAAGTTAGAGTCGCAGCCCCTAGGAATGAGCGAGTACAAGGATTTGGCAACCTGAAGTAGCTAATAGCCGAAGGCGCTACGATTATGGGTGAGATTTTCGAGTTTTCCTTAGTTTGTCTTATTCTTAGGTTCTTGTCGAACGATCTTGTATTCTGTTGCGCTAGAGTATAATAGTCGTCTTGATCCCTTCATCGAGCAGAGACGAGTTTCTCATACTGCTCTTTCGCCTCTGTATCTTGTGGTACGTGATGTCCAGCATGTGTCCATATTATGAAGTAAGTCCTGGATTAGAGTCATGATCTCGATATAGTCGTTGGTACCGACTTACCTCAGGGCTTGACTCTTGTCCATTTATGTGAGTCAGCATAGAAAAGCGAGGATGAATTTTTATTTGACTGACTTAGAGGTATATGTATCCATATACCTCCATTTTTCTGTGTGTGATTATGTGCAATTATTTATTTATGTATTTATCTCTTCTATTTTAGTTATTGCTTGATGAATTTATTTTCTGATAAGTGATTTTTGATTTCTTGAGCCTTCTAGTATGTTTTCCAGCTTGACTAGCCTTAGTGAAATTTCGAGGACAAAATTTTTCTAAGAAGGGTAGAGATGTCACACCCGTTTCCAGATTTGGTATTTCTTAAATTTTTGATATTTAAAATTATTTTTTAATAATATATTTCTGCTGTATTTGCATGATGTTTCCTGTCATTTGTATTTATTTATGTTGTCTAGAGAGACTACATGAGACCTGTAGAACACACATTGGCATTGCCATAGACCCAGTTTAGGATCCGCATGTAAAATGGATACTTGGTTTGGTTCATCTTTGTTGAACCCATGGCTAAAACATCTCCCTCTTCCTTTATATATATATGTGAGTGTTTTCACTCTCCTCCCTTTCATTCTTCATTTCACTCTTTCTACCATCTTTCTTTTTTCTCCTTCCTTTGCTCCTTTCCCTCAAGACCAAACCCTAATCCTAAGGAGAGGTGGTTTTGATCACTTGGACCGTGAGAGGTAGAGGCTAAGAAGCCACTTCAGGCAAGTACATCTTGCTCAAATGATAAAGCCATAAATTTTTGTATTTTATTTATATTGTGTAAATTTAAAATATGATTGATAGAAAATGTTCGCCATGATGTTATCATCTAATTTAGTTCTTGGAGTTTTGGATTTTGATGGAAGATTTGGAGTAGATCTGGGTTTCAAGATTTGGGTTTTTCATGGGTTCCATGTGTTTTCTTGGTTTTGATCTATTAAAACTTATTATTTTTGAAATCTAATTGTTCAATGTTGTGGAGAATTAAATTTTGTGTGATTTTGACTTTTGTTTTACTTGATTTGGGGTAAAGATGAAGATTTTGTGAAAAAAATAAGTTTTCAAATTTTTGAAGCTTTTTTTCATAGAGTTTGTGATGCCTTGGGACGAAGGAGTCCTATGCGGCAGAGCTTTATGTGCCCATTCCAGCATGATGCCTATCTTATTAGGCGCATGACTGCCCCTTCATGTGCTCCTAACTGAGTGCAAGAGTACTGAACGCATAAGATTTTCCAAGGCCAAGTGTTTATGCGCCAAGAGCTCATGCGTCCAGCTTGGCATATAACTTAGGAACAACTTATGTATCTTTTCTTGCATTTCTTGTCTTGCACGAATTTTGATGTCTTTGTCTTTTCTATGGCACTTTATTGCTTGTCACATATATCACTTGTCATCAGTTACTTCTCTGACACGCCTTTATGAACGTCACATCAACGCATATCCCGATGAGTAAAATTTTGTCTGGAGTATGCGACAAGATCTTCCTATGCCCCTGAATCCCTATGCGTCAAGCATCCATGCATCCAATAGTCCCATGCGCCTGGTCAAATCATGCACACTTTCTATTTTCTTGGAATGTTCTTTGAGTATTATATTGGAATCTATTTGGATGTTGTGCTATCACATACTAACAAGTAATTTGGATCCTCAAGACACCGTGGGATTACTTGTGCATGTTAACCTATTGTATTTGGCATCAAAAAATCGAGTGTGAGTATTGCCCAATGTATCGCGTGTCACGGATACGATAAGTTCGCCAGTAAGAACTCGTGAATAGCTCGTACTTGTAACTCGTCATTCTAGGAAGTTCTAGAATGTCCACGACTCAGAAACTTGAAATAATAATTAAACGAGATAAAATTTGACTAGATTATTGGGAGAAAATAATATTGCGCTACTGGCTACCCTGATCTCTAAGGGCGCCATAAGGCATGTGATAACCCTTCTAGGTAAGGGCATCAATGACCTACCAAGTTTACGCATGTTGTGGCACTTACAAGATAAGTTTATACTTAGAAGACCAGTTTATGTTATAATACAAGTTCATGACTACAAGATAAGTTTATAATTTCAAGACAAGTAATAATTTTCAAACAAGTTTATATACAATTTATGTCATTAGACAATTTATGATTTTCTGACAAGTTTATGTTTATGTCAATTTTAAGTTATGTTGTTGCGATGTGCATTAAATTTCTAGACAAGCGTACCCTTGGCCGTCCGGGTTGACTACAGTGCCGGTGGTAGCAATATTCTTAGCAATGTATTATTTTAGTAATTAAGGATTGTGACAACCCTAGTTAGTTAATTATAGCAAACCGCGGGCATATTTGGCCGTGAAATAAATGTTTGACTATTCGTCTAGCTTGCCCTTGTATCTCATTCTTCCGATGCGCGGTTATGGTGCTAAGTTCTGCTCGGGTAAAAGTTTGCAACCCCGGTCCTTATTTGGTTTAAGGGTTGTTGTCCTGACCCAGAGTAGTTCCTATGCCCTCTTGTCGCTCGTCGCTTTATCCTGCTCTGTTAGCTAGTTTGTTTGAATATTTTATTTCTGTCGTTACTTTATTCTCGAGACAAGTACATTGGTAATGTACAAGTCTCGACTCGTATTTATTATTATGTCTCTTTTCTGTGCATGATATTGTGGTAGATTTTTTCCATCACCTTAAGCTCCTTTGTGGTACTTATTGATTGGGGTTCTGACCCCACTGGTTTTGATTGGCCAGATTTACCAGAGGAGAACCAGGATCCCTTGTACTTCCAGCAAGATGGCTCACACTCGTAGGACTACGGCCGAAGCTCGCGAGTGAGTTTCCTTCTTCCATCCCTCATTTTGATTTCTCGTTTTATGGTGTCAGTAAGGGGGAAGAGTTAGCTCCTTATACTTTTAAGACTACATTCAACATGATGTATATGTTAGACCATGGCTGGTATATTTAATCATGTATAATTATACTCTGATAATGCAGTATTTTGTATTCACTAGCTTCATGATTATATGTGACATATAATTTAGGACGCCTCTTTACTTTCATGTATGATATTATACTCTGAAATTATTGTTGATGGATTGAGATACTAGAATTTGTCGGCCTTAGGACTGACTTCATAGCATGCTAGAGTCTTAACCATTTGTCTTCTAGACAACCTTAGCACATTGTGGCTTCCTTTGATATTCTGCAAGATGTGGTTGGCCATGTCGGTCCTCGTATTTACCTAGTATTATGGGAGCAGGGCGTGACACGGTAGTTGGGGCGACATTGTATTTTACTACATCTCGTAAGACGACTGCAGAGGGGATTTAGAGAAAGTTGGAGAATTTTTATGAGAGGGATACGATGGGCAATAAGGCATTCTGAATTAGGAAGTTGATCAACCACAAGTACAAGGATTCTTCAGTTGCAGGACACATGAATGAGGTTCAGGATATCATTAACAAGCTAGCAACTATGAAGATAGTGTTCGAAGATGAGTTACAAACACTTCTACTCTTGAGTTCTTTACCGGACTCTTAGAAGACATTAAAGTTTCTCTCAACAATTCAGTAGAGGATGGTATAATTAACATGGAAAAGGTGACAAATTCTTTATTGAAGAAGTAATTGGAGAAAAAGGATCAGTTAGGGTTGTTATCATCATCAGATGCCCTAACTATAAAGAAGTGAGGAAGATCAAAGCAAAAGGAGAAGAAAGTGGATCCATAAGTCTTAGTTGGAGAAAAAGGATCAGTTAGGGTTGTTACATCATCAGATGCCCTAACTATAAAGAAATGAGGAAGATCAAAGCAAAAGGAGAAGAAAGTGGATCCATAAGTCTTAGTTGGTCAAATTCCAAGTCAAAGATGGATGGTTGCTATCTCTGTGACAACACGGACCACTTCAAGCGAGATTGCTGCAAATTGAAACAAGAACTAAAAATTAAAGGAAACAGTATGAAAGACAAAGTTGAGAAGACCATATTAACAGTTGAAGCAAAATTAATAGTCATCGTGGGAGATCATGAGTCATGCCCAAGTTTAACACCCCATGATGTTGATTGGATCTTCGATATAGGATCATCATTTCATGCCTTATTATGAATAGAGTTATTTGCAAGACAAGAAAGTGATGACTTCAGAGTAGTCGGGATAAAAAATAAAGGCACATCACAGATCATCGGGAAGGGTGATGTCTATATCCATATGGGTCTTAGTAAAAGCTGGTACTTAAGGATATGTGAGGCATGTACATGAATTATGCCTCAATATGGTTTTCAAAGAAAGACTTGACAAGAGGGAGTACTTTATGTTGCACTCTATATAGCATGCAAGCAAAGACATCATAAGGAAAGAGAAATACATAGCATAATTCACTTTGGCTTTGGATAGACGGTTTGTCACCTCAACGAGAAAAGTCTACGAAACTTTGGCCAAAATGAAGCTTCTACCAAGTCTAAAAGGTAATAAATTGTGTTCATGTGTAGATTTGATCTTATTTGGTAAAAAAAATCGAATTTCCTTTTTGAAGTTTATCTCAAAGAAGAAAACGCACGTTATGGAACTGGTGCGCACTGATGTTTATGAACCTATGAAGATGAAGTCTTTTCAAGGTGCTTCCTACTTCTTGACTTTCAGAGAATATCTACTTCGTGATATAGGAGAAAGGATCAGGTATTTAAGAAATTCAAAGATTTTTATTTCAGAGTTGAGAGGGAGACTGAAAATTATCTCAAGTGTATTAGTAGGATAATAATGATGAGTACATCGGACCATTTGATGAATATTGTGTAGCTTATAATATCAAACATGAAAGTATCGTCCCAAAGATTCCTCAAAAGAATGATGTGGCAGAACATATGAATCATAGCATCATCAAGAAACTGATGTATGTTATTGCAATCAAATCTAGTTAAGTCCTTTTGGGGAAAGGCTATGAGGACTACAACTTATCTGACAAATATCTCACCTTCCGCTACATTGGAGGGGTGCACACTAGAGGAGGTGTGGTTAAGGTAGAAAGTCTCTTACCAGCATATAAGAGTTTTTTGTTATATTTTTCTTAAGTTTTGATTGGATACCGTTGACATGTTTAAGCGAGGAGGACATATACCCTACATTCTATGGTATTCCTGAGGATGAGGTAGATATTCCTATTATATGAGTTCAGTTGGTTGATGATGAAATTCAGGGCGAGGCATAGCTTTAGTATCGGGATCTTAGTAGTCAATAGCCTTATGGCATAATACTATTTTCAGACTTTTATTTGAGCAGCTTTGTTCATGAGGACTCTCTATGGCATGTACTTATATTCAAGATCTTGGATGATTTTAACTCTTACTATGTTGAGATATTTGTGAATGATGATGACATATTAGTATTGATTTTATTCTTGCTTTCATTATGTTCTTTCCATAGTTTTTATCTGTGAATTGAGCTATATATTATTCTTGGTTATCATTATATTTATGTGGATTATGGATCAATTGATGGATTTGATATATAATTGAGGTATAAATAGCGTACTACAGCTTATGTTGCAATGTAGGCTGAACATACTCACGTACTCATACCCAATTATTTAGGAACGGAACAAACATATTTTATGGTGCATATGCGGGTCTGTATTCACTTTTAGTGCGACGTCGTAGTAGTATTTATGATTAGTGTACTACTACGAGCCTACATCATGATATTGAAATTTTTTAGGAACTCTACGATTAAAATGATACTCATTGACAAATTAGGCATGCTGATTCACATTTTGATCGTCTTTTCCTTCATTTCATATCTAATTGATTCATCACCATTATTTCTATTTTTTGTTCAAATAATGTACGTATTTGGTAATCTTGTGATTATATAATCCTTCGTTCCTACAACCTTACTAGAATAGCTAGGACCATGCACATCACTTGTAAAGTCTCCCATACAGAGGACTCGGGTTCATCATCACATGGGACATCTGACTATATACCACCTCTACCAGTTTAGGAGAGAGAGAGCATATATGGATGGAGTGTAGATTCTTGAGGTGCTTCAAGGTTTGATGGAGGTTCAGAGGGAGCTGACTGAGGCTTAGAGGGAGAATACTACTTTTGAGGAAGGGCATGGAGAATATCTAACATGTGGATATGACAACTATTAGGAGGGCCAATACTCAGTGGGGACCACAATATAGAGAGGGGAATATCACTTAGTTTAGGAGATATATCTACGTATAGTTCTCAAGAATAGAGGGTGCCATATTTTCTGATGAGAGGTTGCTAAAAGAAGCAAGAGTTCCAGCGGACCTGAAGATTTAAGCAATTGGCCTTCAACTGAATGACTTTGCTAGGACCGTGTATCGAGATAAGTCCAGACTTTATGCACCAAGCGCAACGTAGGATACTTTTAAGACTCTCTTCAAGAAGAAGTTCTTTCCCACTGTAGCTAGAGAGGCCTTAGAGAGTCAGTGTATGAGACTAGAGTAGGGTAGTCGTAGCATCGATGAGTACGCAACTGAGTTTTAGAATCAGTTATTTTATCGAGAGCATGGTTCAAGAACCAGAGGATAGATCTAGCTCGCAGATTTTGCAAAGGGTTAGCCATGGAGATTCGTCTTTAAGGTACTTCTAGCAGAGCCAAGACCTATGGGGAAATATCACACACCAACTCAAAAATACGTGGGATCATGCTACGTGACAATGACCAGCTAATACGACAATATATAGATGGATCCAACCCTATTGGACCTACTGGAGAGTACTCTGTTGTATAAAGTTGAACTCCTGTCCATGATGACATGAATGATATACATCAGACATAAACAAACCTCATCCACAGAATAAGCTAGAACATGATAAATTCTTGAACTAAATAATTGAAATATAAATGTCGGAAGAAAAACAGTTATGAAATAAGATGTATACAAGTCTAACTAGAGTTTAATAGGTACAAGCATGTTAATACAAATAGGAAATGAAAGTAAGTGTTGGAAAATAATTAGATTCGAGTATCTGTTACCTAAATATGATACAAATATCCGAAAGCAAAAGTTGTACCCCTGATCAGGGGTACTCCTCCGGATTGTCTTTTGTGTCTCCTAAATGGACTCTCGACCCACACTCCTCCGAGTATATCTCCTTGCATATTCCAGTAAAGGAACTAGGTACTCATAAAAACACAACAAGATACGTAATAACATTCCAAATATATATATATATATATATATATATATATATATATATATATATATATATATATATATATATATATTCCTTGGCAGATGTTGAAGAGGGCCTGATTCGTTCCTCTTCTATTGGGTCAAGGCAGGTCGTGGACTTGACGTACGCTATAGTTGGGCGGATGAGGTGGACCGCACCGAGGTTGAACTCTCGGGCAGTGGGATCACCTCCTTTGATATCACCAGTTTGAGTGTTCAAGTAGGCCCAACTTCGATAGGCAATTCGACGAAGGCTACGGTTTAGCAGTATAGGACATACGACCTTGACATTGAGGGTTATGGCTGTCCCTGGAGGCTTGGTTACCCCGACTCAGGCTTCTCAATTTGGGGAAGCATCGGGAAGGGCAGCCTGTGCGTTGATTAGCTTGTAGGACAAAGCGGCTCATGGAGTAGCAGTCGGCAAGTACAAGAGGACCAAAAATTAACATAGAGCTATTCCGCATCAGCTCATGAACCTGAGGTCATCCTCCTCCCAGCCTAAAACTTCTACCAAATCTTGATCATAGGTTTTTGGTTTTTGGTTTAGGGAATGTTTCTTATGGTTGAGCTCTTGTTTAGACTGCTGGTCAGATGTGCCTTTTTATAGTGCTTCTAGTTTTCAATAATATTCAATTGTCTTAATATATATATATATATATATATATATATATATATATATATATATATATATATATTGCCTCGATTGTCCCGAACACTCAGTTGGCTAATGCATTGCATTGCATTGCAACAAGTCTCTTTCCGCTGCTAACTCGATTGATGCGATGATAGCCAACTATCAACTTAAACGATTCTTGTCTATATGTACATAACTCATATGAGAATATGAGCACTATGACTCATATATATATATATATATATATATATATATATATATATATATATATTGACTAGGTAAGTCGTTAGATTTTGATATCCCCTAAAATTGCCCTTATCATAAAGCTGCAAGTGAAGATACCATTACCTATTCCTACTAGGCTAGCAGAGTGGAGTAGGCCCCCACGTGAATTTCCAGTCCACAATTTGTCCTGTGTCCCTCCTCTATCAAACACAACGTGGCCCAATAACCCATCCTCGTCAATCTTACGTCAGCCTCCGGCCCCACTAATAATAATAAATAAAGTAGAAAATCGGAAAAAGAAAAGAAAAAAAAGTCCCATCTATAAATACAGCAACTCTCGAATCCTCCTCTTCTCCCAACAGTAAGAAAGAAGGAAGGAAAGATTGCTTCTTTGCTGCTTCTGTGCATGTTAAAGTCGGGAAGAGGGAGAGTGAAGTTCCGAAGAAAACAAATAATCGGCTTAGGCGGAGGCGGAGGAGGAGGAGCTGGTGATGGAGCAGAAGCAGCTGCTGATGTCAGCCCTAGGCATGGGCCTCGGAGTCGGCGTGGGCCTCGGGCTGGCCTCCGGCCGGAGATGGACCTCCGAAGGATCCGGGCTGACAGCGGAGAGGATGGAGGAGGAGCTGGCGAGGCAGGTGGTCGATGGCAAGGACAGCACCGTCACCTTCGACGAGTTTCCCTACTATCTAAGGTTTCTTGAAAAAAAAATAAAAACTTTGATTTTGTTTATTTTCTTTAATTAGATCTAAAGAAATAGTTCACTAGGGCTTTCTTTAGATTCTTGCTTGCCAGGTTGTAATATAGTAATTAAGTATTTGATTAAGTGTCGTTTTCTAGCATGTTAGTCTGGATTTTTTGTTGTTGGTATCTGCTGTCTTTATATGTTCTTTAAAATGATAATTTAGTTCTTTTGTTAGTAGTTCAAATTTAATGATCAGGAGTTGGTAATATGGACCATCGATTTTAAGTTAGAAATTTGCAGAAGATTGAGTATTGCACTTTCGGCAACGATTTCGAAATGATTGGGAAATTGGAACTAATTACCAACTGTTGTTGCTGCACATGGATGGAAGTCTTGGCAGAGTTTGGCGTCGGTTAGAGAAATCTTTTTCACATGGTAGATTTCAGAAAATGGTTGCTGAAAGGAGAGCACGGGATTGTAGTTACTTGCTTTGATGCACTGTTGCCGTTGGTCTGCTACCAGAGATTGATCATATTCTGCACGACACAGGACACGACACGGAAATACGGACACAGTGCCATACTTCGGTTTGTCCTAGTATATTTTGGAGCATCCTGGCTGTGTCTGATACGTGTCGGACATGACACTGCCCATATTTTTGGAGTGTCCAGGCTTCTTAGGATTAATTTTCAATGTATGTCCTGCTATCAAAGTAATTATGTTTCTGACAATTTCCATGCATAGGCTAATTTGCGCCTAAATGCCATGTACTTTCACTTTCTGCCAATATATACAATAAACTTTCTTTTCCTTTTTTTGAGGAAGTTGGTACCATGGGCTTTTAAGTTCTTGCTAGTTACTCCCTTCGTTGGCCTACCGTGCTTTGGCACGGAATCATTTGGAACTTTTTTTGTCCCTAAAAAAATGAAAACTAAAGTTTGCGTTGCGGTATCAACTTGCCAATAAAAAGAGTTTATGGTACTGAACTCCCAAAACATGATAATTCATGGTATGTAAGTGCACATTATCCTTTTCCTTATAAAAGATAAATGTGCTGTCTATCTAACAAGGGAAATCTAAAAAATGGCGTTACCCACTACTTAATAACTTAAGCTTTAAAGTGCTAACCAAGACAACCTTATGTTAGTGATTGTTTTTCTTGGGGAGCTGTTCTTGCAGAAAGATAATTGTAACCTTGGTTGTCTTATGTACTATTGGAGTAACAGTATGAGGAGGTTTACATCTTTTTATATTATATGCACATGATGAAGAATTTGTTGAAATTTCCTGTAATTTCTAGCTGCAAAAGATATTAAATTGTTTTAGATTATGAAATGCATGTAAGTAAGCATTTGTAACTTCCTGCCATTCCTGGAACTTATAACTTCAGGAAGTGAAGTGTAAAATTTTGTTTAGATGGTCATTGTTCGCAACATTTAGAAGATTCAGCAATTTACATTTTCATATGAACACGTGTATGATGTATTAGGATGTTTGGTCTAGTTATCATATAATATTTTTAATATTTTGTTTTAATATTCTTCTTTTACGTGTAAAAGATACAGAAAATGGATGTAGGATTTTATGTTTTATGAATTTTCAGTTTTACTTGATTCGGGTGAAAATGATGATTATGAGTAGTTTCATAACCGGTAACCTGAAAACTTTCGATGGCATACACTGATCTAAATGAATAAGAAATAGATGTTTCATTCTTTTGTAGTCATTCTTTTTTTTTTTTATTCTTCACCATATTTGAGCCGATTCCTCATTTGCTAAGCACAGACACTCCAAAAATCTGAGTCGTCGTGTCAGACACGTATTGCATGTGTATCAGACACACATGGACACTCCAAGATACACTAGACACACCAAAATATGTGCTGTGTTCGTGTCGCTGTGTTCTTCCTGTGTCCTGTCATATTTGTGTCCGTGCAACATAGCTCATTGGTAAAGGCAATACTCTGAATCCTTAGAATTATCATTCTCAATCCTTTGTTTGATATTTTTTAGTGAGTATCAACAAACTCAACACCAGATCATGGAAAGTTTAGCTGTATAGTTGAAGTCGTGCAAACTGTATTAGACTATTTTGACCTGGGCCTTGAAAAAAAATAAAAAGAAGGCTTTGTGTTTTTGTAAGGCATGGTCTAAATGTTACATTTGTATATTTGGCATTTTCTATTCACGGTATTGCTTGGTCAGATGCCTATATCAACTATTTCATTGTTTCTCGTGAACATAAAAAATGTGGATATTTTGTCGCCATATTTGCGTTTTCTTATGGAGATCAGAAAATTTAAATATACTTGTAAATTTCTTGTTTTCATCTTGATTTGTTTCACTCAAGTAGACATAACACTGGATTTAATTGTCTGTACGCTAGTCCACTATCAATCTTTGAGTTTGTTACTTATCTTTGTAAACTTTTTGTGCTTTCTTGTATGGATGACTTGAGCAATTTTGTTGTCAATGAATTATGGCAGTGAGCAGACCCGTGCAGTCTTGACAAGTGCAGCTTATGTTCATTTGAAACAAGCAGATTTTTCTAAGTATACTCGAAACCTTTCTGCTGCAAGTCGTGCCATTTTGCTCTCAGGCCCTGCAGGTAATGTATTTCAAACTTATAGGTTCTCTAGTTTGGCTTTGAGTTTTGGTGTCTGTCAATTTTGTGTAATACTGATTCTAGATATCCCTATTTGAAGAGCTATACCAGCAGATGCTTGCGAAGGCTCTAGCACATTATTTTGACGCAAAGCTGCTATTGCTAGATGTAACAGACTTTTCGCTAAAGGTTGGTAGATGCAGTCTTTTTTCTCCTGATTATCATTTATACATATTAGTGTTTTTGACAGCAGCAATGGTCGTTTCTTACAGATACAGAGCAAATACGGCAGTGGAAACAAAGCTACTGTAAGATCTCTAATAGCTGTTATCATATAGTTCCTATTTTCTTGTGAACTTTGCACATTTACACACTATTAATGGTAACCTCGGTTTTTCTTTTGGAGTTACAAATTTGAAAAGCTGCCTTTTTCCTACTATGAACTATTTGCATGTGCGCTAAGAAGCACAGTCTCTCAAAATGTGGGTTTTGTTGTGACGGATGCGAATCGGAAAACCCGGACACTCCAAGGACACTCCAAGGACACACCAAAATAGGTGCCTTGTCCTCGTCTCCGTGTCCTTACTGAGTCGTGTTGTATCCGTGTCTGTGCAACATAGCACATGCACTATTTACCTAGTTGTTATGTCTCACTCACATTTCTAGATTGTTATATGAAATAGTTCGGATTGATGCTTCTCTGGTAATTAACTTAACTTTGTTTATGATATATTTTCTCATTTAATTATATCTTCTTCTTTTTCCCTTGCAGTTATTTAAAAGATCCATCTCTGAGGCAGCACTGGAGAAAATGTCTGGTTTACTTGAATCATTTTCTATACTACCTCAGAGAGAACTTAAAGGTATAAACTATTATACACATACATGTATGTCTTTTAAATATGTATTATTTCATTAGTTCAAATAATTGCTGAATATACCTGTTCTTTCTCTTAATGATTACATAATCTGATTAGACCTGTGGTTCTCCTATCATCAATATTCTAGAATAAATTTATGAAAACTACGGTATATGATTCCTGAATATGGGGATGATCATAAGAGGCTGTATAGGTTCTCAAGCCCACTTGAGCAAGGACTTATCATGATATCACGAATTACAGCCTGGATCTTACGACCAAGTTAATGATGGTAAAAACTTTCTTTAATCTAATTGTCAATTTCCCATTTATGTGATGTAGCATCATTCAATTCAAGTTACAATTTTGAAAGAATATAATTTAGGATCGAGACTTAGGCTTTCTTGTTTTCTCTATCTGGAACATTTGGATCACTAGATTTACCATTCAAAACGAAACCATTCAACGTTTCGAAAAGAAATTGAAAAATTGAAAAATGATAAAATGTAGTAGTTTCTGGTACTTTGGCTGTTCACATAAAACTTCACTTACAAAACCCATAACATATCGAAAAATCTAGTAAAATTCTCTTAGAGCGTATTAGCAACTCTCAAGGATTTGTAAGCTCTAATACAAACTGTGACGAAGGTTGAAACCAAGTCATATAAATGATGAGAAGTTATTTCTCCCTTCAACCTCATGGTTAAAACAAAGAGTCTTCCATCAGTTCGTTCTTTGAAACTTGAATTTGCACGGATGAAACTTTAGTTTTGTTAAATAGAAAAGAGTTCATAATTATGATTCCTTGGTACTTTAAATTTGGTTTAAAGTATAAGATCCCTTTTTATAATTTCTCTTTCCGATTCTTTTATTTTTATCTTTTGAAGTACAATGAAAAATGAGAATGAGGTTGGTTTAGCATGGAGCAGCTTTAACAATCTGTTTCACCAAGAAAACACGATAAATTAACTGAGTTCATGGAATTTGATAGTTCTTAAGCTGTATTTCCAATAAGACTTGCCTGTACTTCTTTAATCCTATTTTCCGTATCTTATGAGGTTCCTCTTTGCTGAATCCTGGCCTAGTCTTAGCATCATATGAGGGGATCTTTCCTACGTTAAGCGGGTAAAAGGGCGTATTCTTGGGTGTGAGACCTTATGTTGGAGATCAAGTGGTTCCACCTTGCTTCAAGGATATTTTTATTTTAATCCTGTCTTGGCAACATTGTTGTGGAACTCTGTTGAGCTTGTATATCTGCAAGAACCTAGAGTTGGGCTTGCAAACTCTCTCTAAAGGTTGACAATTAGAAGAGGGAAACTGAAAGTCTTCTAAGATGTTTAGCTATTGGTGACTGTTGCCATGATCGTGAGATGGTCATAATGTAGCATATGTTTCATAGTAACAGATGACACCCAAGCGAAACAATGAGACACAATATGAGCTTTGAAGTACTACTATGAACCATTAAATCAAGAATTAACCTTATAGACCCAGTGAGATCTTGTAACGAAAAATTGTCTTGAAGGTGTACATGGGATCATAAACTTTCAAGCATCAACTATGTATGGTTTCACAAAGGAGAAAATGGACCATCAACAAGGAGAAACGACTCGAAGAATGTATGACTATCCTTTTTGCATACTGTTGGATTCGGCATGATCTTGAAACCTAACATGTTCAGGAAATTAATGTGACAATTGGATTTCATAAATTACGTATAGAGAGGGACCAAGTGAGGGAGCAATAGAAGGTCCATAGACCCTGACCTCTTGCTGGGATACATGGATAGGGAAGAGGGTGGATGCAGTAGATGGCAGACCTTCTGATTTTAAGATTCAATAAGTGCTTAAAAATTCGTGTTTTCCTAATATTGAACTTCATTACGCTAGTTATGGCTTGATAGGCTTTTCTTATGGACAACTCCAAGGATACGTCCATCAAGGTGTCCTATTTAATTTTGTTAATACCTTTAGTGAACAATGGCTGGATTGATATTAACCATAAATGGCTCCAGATTTTTATGCCAAAAACAGATAATTTCTTTTATAGATTTAAAGCCCTCACTGCAAAATTGTTTGAAATGTTGGTATGTTTTCCAGTTGATGGATGTTGCTGATAATTTGATCTATAGAGTATATACAGAGTATATACAGTTCATGTTTATCATGTCAAGTCATTGTTCATCCCTTATTTCATTGCAGGTCCACTGCGTAGGCAGAGCAGTAGTGCAGATATAAGGTAATGCTGTAAGGAGTGCATTTAATAATTCATCTTACTTGTTCGATCTTTTTCTTATTATTTATATATTCCTGTATTCAGGGGACTAGACAATACTAGTAAGATGACAAAGCTTCGAAGAAATGCCTCCGCCTCAAATGATATTGGTAGTGCAGTGTCACAAAGCAGTCCTGTGAATCCAGGTTACTACAATCTTGTTATTGTTTACTACACTATAATTTATATAGCTAATAATGATGGAGAGCCTCTTGTTAGAAAAAGCTTTTAAAACCACGAACAATCATTCAAATCGCAGCGGGAAAGGGAAACAAATCAATCACAATTAATCACAAGCACAACACCGAAAATTACGTGGAAACCCCCAAGATGGGGAAAAACCACTGGAGAGAGAGAACTATATTAATAATAATCAAGAGGTATAAGTTGGAGAAATATCACCAAAGTTCTCTTGGTTGTAGAACCGCAAACTCCAAGAAGAACACCGAATCACCTTCAAGCTCTCAAACACTTACATTCACACTTTGAAGATATTGTTGATGGTATTTGAGCCTCTCTTCTAACCCTCTATTTATAAGATGTGGGAGAGAAGAAAGATAAGCATAGATCCTTGATTTGGAAACATCCATATAAAAGCCACATAACCTCTCGACCAAAATATTTCTTATCCTTGAGATAGGAGCATATGAGATAGTTGCAACTTCTTCTTTATTTGAGGAATATCCAAAACTAAACTTGAGTCAATCCAACACCTCTTCAGTCCAATGTATTTTGAGGTCTTCTTTTCTTCTACTAAACCCTCACTACATTTAGATTCAAGAACACTTAAAAATATATTCTTCATGTACTTGAGACAGCTTGCAGTTATTTTATTAAATGGTAATTTTATGGAAACATCCAATGCATAGCACCTGTCCTCTATTGTGGAGATTCAGATTTTTTTAATTAATTCTCAATAATGATCAACCAAAAGATGCTATTACATGTATAGATGTCAGCACTGCGTTCTTGATGGAATTCTGTTGAGGAATGGAATTGCTGTTCTTGATGTCTGCTAATAAGCCAAAAACCAATGCTATTTATGCCTCTATCCAGTCTCCTGGACTCTGGTTTGGTCTGTTTCCAAGTTTCTCTTTACATCCCACCTCAAATTTGGTATAGACAGTTTCCAGGAGATGCTGGAGTCATACTTTTGTAGGACATATTCTATCCAAGTATTAGCTTAATTATGCCTTTGGAAGTTTGGTGGCATGCAGCAAAGAATTTGACAAATATAATACTTTCATCCTTTTCAAGGTAATCAACTTAATTATTTTGAAAATGCTTCACTCTCTGTTGCTATATTTAGTAAGACTCGGTCTATATTGTTGCATGAATACAGATACATCAATGTTTAAAAATACAAATTTAATTTTGTGTCAGTAGAAAATGAAAATAGAGGATACTAGGAGTTCATTAGGATAGTATATAGGAAGATATCAGGACATTATATAGGATAGACCTTTTGTCCCTGTAGGTATACAAGTTTGGTTGACTGCTTCACTGGTCATGATTTGACATATTTATTCTTTCATTAACATTTTCCTCAGATATATATCTTGTGGCTCTTAACTTTTTTCATGGGTTGGATATTTAGGTTCTCTGAAACGAACAAGCAGCTGGTCTTTCGATGAGAAGCTTCTTATACAATCAATTTACAAGGTATTGTTTTTATTCTTTTTGTGCTGAACGGTATAATGAAAATGAATTAGCTTGCTTAGATAAAGTCCATACATTTTATTTTTGTTGTCTAAAGTTGTTTTTTTTTTCTAATCAAGTGGGTTCCTAATTATGTTATGTAGGTTCTTGTTGCAGTATCCAAAAACAATCCCATTGTCCTATATATAAGAGATGTTGAGAACCTTCTGTATAAGTCCCAAAGGATATATTCCTTGTTTGAAAGAATGTTAAAGAAGCTTTCTGCACCAGTCTTGATACTTGGTTCAAGAACTTTGGATGCAGATGGTGACTTTAGAGAAGTTGATGAGATGCTTACTGCCTTGTTCCCTTACAACATAGTGATCAAGCCTCCAGAAGATGAAACCCATCTAGTTAGTTGGAAATCTCAACTAGAAGAAGACATGAAAAAGATTCAAATTCAGGATAACAGAAACCATATTGCAGAAGTACTCACTGCAAATGATCTCGACTGTGATGATTTAAGCTCGATTTGTCTGGCAGATACAATGGTTCTGAGTAATTATATAGAAGAAATTGTGGTGTCAGCAGTGTCTTACCATTTGATGAACAACAAGGATCCCGAGTATAGAAATGGAAAGCTTGTTATTTCTTCAAAGAGGTATATTTATGTTTCTTGTGATTTCTGGTAGTTTCTGTTGAGTCTTCTTATTCCTTCTCTTATCATCTTTGCACTTTTCATTTCATATGGAAGTTTGTCCCACGGTTTGAGTTTATTTCAAGAAAGTAATAGTAGCGGCAAGGACACCCTCAAGCTTGAGGCGAATGCTGAAGCTGGTAATGAAGAAAATGCAGCTTCCAGTAAATCACAGAATGCTGAAGCTCCAACTTCTGAAAACAAAAGTGAAGCAGACAAATCGCCACCAGCAAAAGCACCTGTAAAATCTCCTCCTCTGTTGTACGCAGAATCATATATACTTGTTTTCATACAGCCCCATGATTATGTGCGTCATCATCAAATAGCATTTTAGCATTAGAATGACTATGTTGTGGAGCGCAACTCGATATAGTTATTACATAAATGGAAGGAAAACTAGGATAAAAGATCTCTCTCACAAGGATTTTTCACACCAAAGGAGTTTGTTAATACAAGCCATACAACTTTGAAAATTCGTGTTACTCTGGCGAGACCTTGTCACTTTTATTTCACATCATAACCAATTTATTTTTTGTAACCTTGCTTTATAGTATGATTTCACCTTATATTGGAGCGATCCTAGATAGCCTTCAATGGAACATTATCATAACTTTTTTTTAGGTAAATGATTCTTTGCTAGTTACACCCTGTACCATGAAGCTGGTAGTATTTACGTATGCTCTCTCCATCAAGTGCTGAGTTTTTGGAATGAGACCTCAACCCTGAACCATTTGTGTCCTTGTACATATTTAATTCTTAATTACTTAGTCTCGTTCACCCCAGCTTTCTAGTAGTTACTAGATTGATCTGCAGGACACACAACAGTTAAAACCTAGTAGGAACATCTCAGCCTTCCCGAGACATCCGAGCACACAACATAAAACTGCCTACTGATATTTTGAATGCAAGTTTGCTCGTGATGTATGTATGGGGTCAGTTCATATTCTTCAAGTGCAAAATTTAGCTTAGACTGTTCCAACTTACACATGATTCTCGCAAGGAATCGGTTCAGTTGACATTGTTGTACAGTTGTATACAAATCATGAACCACTGGTATTGAGTGCTAATACATGGAGTATTCACTTTTCCGGTAGACACTTACAGTTAACATTATCTTATAAAATACAATCTATGATGATAAAGAATTATCTGCTACTTCATTAGCAATTAAATTGTTTTATGGTAGACTAGTTTGTCGATTATTATTTATTTGCTTCGCATTCATTAAGTGCAGCGTAAATTTGATATATTTTGTTTATATTGGCTAATGATCTATAAGTTCAGTTTTATGAAAACTGTGCATCTGCATACTATGATATCCTTGCAGAATTATCTTATGTTTGATTAAGAATATTAACGAGTTCTCATCATATTATTTATGCTTTTCTGGATAATGAAAGTCTGCTCATATCTGCTTAAAGAAATTCATATATGCTTATTAAAAAATTCAAGATTGTAATGAAACAGGAAGTTCCTGATAATGAATTTGAAAAGCGGATTAGACCTGAGGTTATCCCAGCCAATGAAATTGGAGTAACATTTGATGATATAGGTGCCTTAAGTGATATCAAAGAATCTCTTCAGGAGCTGGTCATGCTTCCTCTCCGAAGGCCAGACCTCTTTAAAGGAGGCCTCTTGAAGCCTTGCAGGGGAATATTACTGTTTGGGCCACCTGGGACTGGAAAAACAATGCTGGCTAAAGCCATAGCTAATGAAGCTGGAGCAAGTTTCATTAATGTTTCAATGTCCACTATCACATCAAAATGGTTTGGTGAAGATGAGAAAAATGTACGAGCTTTGTTTACACTGGCTGCAAAGGTATCTCCTACTATAATTTTTGTCGATGAGGTTGATAGTATGCTTGGGCAGCGGAGTAGGGCTGGAGAACATGAGGCTATGAGGAAGATTAAGAATGAGTTCATGGCCCATTGGGATGGGCTCTTAACAAGGCCTGATGAGCGCATCCTTGTCCTTGCAGCGACAAACAGGCCATTTGACCTTGATGAAGCTATTATAAGGAGATTTGAGCGCAGGTCTGTCAGTTTCTATAATGTAACGAGGCATATACTGTGAATATCTTACATTTGGATCTTGCACTGCTCCATCTCTAATATTATTTATGATGAGCAGAATCATGGTTGGGTTACCGACCTTGGAGAGCCGAGAACTTATCTTGAGGACTATTCTATCCAAAGAGAAGGTGGAAGAATATCTTGACTACAAGGAGCTTGCTACCATGACAGAAGGATACAGTGGTAGTGATCTTAAGGTTTGTTTCTTACAGAATTCAAGCATTGGTAAACTGGTTAAGGTTTTTATTAACTAAAGACCAAGTTCATTGTCAGAATGTATGTATGACGGCAGCGTATCGTCCAGTCAGAGAGCTAATTCAGAAGGAAAAGTTGAAGGAATTGGTAAGTGTTTTGTGTGGTTACGTTCTTCTATTATCTAGTCACTGGTGTGGGAATTGCCTGAGTATTTTGGTGGATCTCCAGCTGCAGCGTGATCTATTTTATTCACATTTGGTTCCAATTTTATTTTAGCAGCATCAGATCTTGAAAATTGTAGTTTTTTCTGTAAAGTTGTGTATAGACACTTCATCACCTTCTACTTTTCATTAAAGGCAAATATGGTTGAAAACTTCATTTATTATTTACTTCCAATGATTATCCCTATTCATTTCACAAGTACCTATCGATGGGACTCATTTTGAGATCATGAAGAGTTTGCATGCTACATTTTTCAAAAAATCATGTATTTTTAAATTGTCTACTATTGAGTATTGATATGTATATGTATCCATAATTTTTTTGCACTTTGATAGGTTACTCCTGTTTATTGGTGCCTATTTTCTTTAATTTTTTTTATTTAAACTGGCGTCTTCCTTAGTTCACTTGATCCCAACAAGCTTGACATTTGGTTCCATGAACAATACTCTCACGTTTAATTTTGGTTATTATTTCACTTCAGGAGAAGAAGCAGAAAGCTGAGAAAGGGGAGAATATGTCAGAGACATCAGGAACTAAGGAGCAGGATGGGGCCACTAAGGAGGAGGATGGGGTTGAGGAAATTACTTTAAGGCCATTAAACATGGAAGACATGAAGCAGGCAAAGAATCAAGTGAGTTTTCTTTTCTTTTTCCTGCTACATTTTACAATATTTCTAGTTATAACAGAAGTCGTGCATAATGAAGATATACAATTGTAAGGTCTCTTTGGGAAGAATGGGTATTATTCATCATAAGTTCACTTGAACTTGTGATTATTTATAGCATGGATTCTGATTAGTAAGGCAATCTAGTCAGTTTTATTGCACCTACTCGTGAGTGGTGGATTATAGGAATCGGCAATTCAAATGGTATAGAATGCCTTTGATCAGTAAGGCACTGTCCAGAAACTTTGCAGTCCCTTCCACTTGGCAGTATGTGATCCACTATGCCAAATAGCATTTTCCTGATGAGTAGGCACCTATGTTCACGGACACGGCAAAATGATATCCCATACGTATCATGTCCGTAACTGTGCCCATATCCGTACTCATGCAACATAGGTAACTACCTTTTTACCTATTTGAAAATTGCTTGTATCGGGTATCGTGTATGCATCCGTGTCCGTATTCGTATTCGTATTCATTCAACATTTGTAGGCACTTATTAGTTCTTGTTAGCATGGTTTCTCTATTAAATTAAATTGTACAATAAACTGAATATTCACCCTATATGTGGTTCGATGAAAACAAGCTATGTTGACCAGAGATTCAGGGGATGGAACTCGCGTTTTAGCTTGATTAAAGTCGGTAATTATGGATCGATGTCCTATAGTCCGAAACACTCCCTATATGCTTCCCTTCACTTGTACAATTTTGATGTTCTGTCTGAGATCAAAATGTTGTTCTACATGTGCTCTGATTATTCTTTATTTTATGTAAATTGCCTACTTATATTTGAAACTTCTTCCTCATCCATGGTGGTGGTATATTTTTCTTTCTTCTACGCTCCCTAGTGTTCCAGAAACTAGCACAACATAGGTTCTCCTGTTCGCGATAAATATAGACTAATGTCTGTCGTAAAATATTTTCTACAGGTTGCTGCCAGTTTTGCTGCAGAGGGTGCAGTCATGAGCGAACTCAGACAGTGGAATGAGTTGTATGGCGAAGGTGGCTCAAGAAAGAAGCAGCAGTTATCTTACTTCCTTTAAGTCGCCGATGCCCTTGTGCAAACAGTGTGCTGACAGAACCAACTTATGATGTGATCATTGTGATGCGAAACAACTGCGAAATCATCAGGAAAGAGATTGCTGGCTTGTCCAATTTGAGGGTTTTGAAAGCATCTATGGTGTAGTGGAAGACACAGGAGATGGATATAGGCAAATTAATTAAGGAACATTGTAAAAAAAAATCTTGATGATAGGAGGCGTGTATACAAGTTTCAGTATTTGTGTAAAGTATTTAACATTGATTGTATGAAGATATTGTTTAAGCAAAGCAAGTTCTATGAATTATTTAGAAAAACGAATATTGATTTCTAGGTGGAAAAAGAAGAAGATATTCCACGTGTGATGACCCTAATTCTTTTATTCCAATGATGAAGCTCTTGATACTTCTTCTTCTTCTTCTTCCTTCTTCTTCTTCTTCTCTCTCTCTCTCTCTCTCTCTCTCTCTCTCTCCATTTTAGAAGCAATTATCCATGAGCTAGTTAATTTTCTGTAAGTAGTATCTTTGATGTTCGTAAGGGGTTGATCGCACTTCTTGCATACAAGAAAGAAATCTGTAAAGCCCATGATCAATTATTACTGTTACAGAATTAATTTTAATTTGTTGTCTATGTTCTGATATACAAATATGAATACATTTGGTTAATTTTATAGTTAATTTTATAACTATCTAACTAGTCTGACATTTCAGAATCTAGTCATGACATTTTATCTTTCTATCGATCATGAACTATTCCTTGAGTGATAGCCATCCGACTATGCGACAAGAGATTGGTACAAAGCGACCCCAATCTCTCTCTAACCACTTCAACAAAAGAGTGTCTAGATCGACAACAAGCTTTTAATGTCATGAAGTTTTTTAAGCATCCGAGAAAAACTAATCGTCATAAAAAAGAACCTTCGTCTTGGATTCAAAATGTCAACAGACAAAGTGGTCACACACTAATCAGACTTTCATCGCCACACTTTTCCAAAACTATAATAATGATAGCAATTACTTATTTGTCTTTCATTATAAAGTTGTAATTCATCTACACATAAAATACAACTTTTATCGTTCAACTATTCATGGAAAACAAATGGCGTCTCTGCTGGAAAGTTTTTTCTCCATAAACGATACGATCGTTGTCACACCACAGTTCCAAAATACGTTTGACCAAACCACGTGACAATGTCCAGCTAATACGATTGGAAAGAATATTCCAATTTAATGGATCTGTCGAAGGTATTACGTTGTCTATTATGAACCTCAGTCTATGGTCTACAAGAATATATATGTATTGGTAGATATCTAGATCTCATCACGGAAATAATAATATGGAAACTAAATGACAAAGTGAAATAAAACGTTAAAAAATAAATCTACTGTATCAAATTTTTAGCATGAAATAATATCAAGTCCGGTGGAAAAAAATCCATTACCCGAAGACTGAAAAATAAAGCGAGATAAAGATAAATGAGTCCATGCTCACAGGCAACTCTGGAATCCTCCGTTGGAACTGTTCATGTATCTAGCCTTGGTCTGTAGATCTCCGAAAAAATTTGATCTTCTTAATTTGAAAAGAGTCCAGATCCCCAGTAGAACGAAGTAAGATACATAATATACGAGCATAAGCTAACAATATAAGTAAAAGCAGGATATAAGGTATACTACTACTACTAGACAATATACATGAACATGCAATCGATGACAACATTCAACACTTGGGCTGACCGACTCGGGGTACACGGGTAGCACTCAATTCAGTCGTAAGCAATAACTCACAGGGTAGTGCTCATCTTGAGACACTAGCAAATATTCATCGAGTAGTGCTTGTCACGAGACACTAGCAACACAAACACGTTCAAGCATAGCCCAAGCACCTAGTGACTGTCCTCTCCATCTAAATGAAACTATATGAATCAAAACAATGACGGGGTTATCAGTAATATATGAGTCGAGTATTATAAAACGAGAACCACAACGGTAACAAGTAAATGTAATAACGATATGCCTCTTTCCGGCATGCATGCAACTCTTCCTGTCTAAGTTTGTGTTATTAAGGTATAACATGTGTACTACTAGCAAACATATATGTAAATAAAAACAGCTAACACTAAGAATGAAATATATGCATAAATAAATAGTAAAGCATGAAATATTGCATCCGCTGGCAAGGTATACTTGTCTTATTGTTGATCGAAGATATGTTAAATACGGGTGAGCTCAGAAGTCGAAAAAGAACAAACGTCTCTGGATATTGAAATAAATGTCACTGTGAATTCTAGAACACGTGAAAAACAAAGAAATGTTATTCATAAGTCCAATTTGAACACAAGACAAAAAAAATTGGTTATTTTTATGGTCAAACGGGATATGTAGATTGCCCACATAGTATCCGAAAAAATGGACCAGATTGACCGGTATCCAAACATGGCAAACAATATATGAAACTAGGTTAGCAAGACGACGCGCACACATTCATGCTCTGAAAAATAAAATTTGTGGCTGGATTGCATATGTATGTATAAACTCCCTAATTTTTAATTTTTAATTTTTAATTTTTAATTTTTAATTTTAGTAATTTATTAAATTATTGAATTTTTTTTTAGCTATTTTGTTGGTTAATTAGAAAATAACTTCTTTGATTTAATTACTTATATAAATACTTATTTAGAATCATTTTCAGGCTATTTTAGAATTTCTTGAATTTTTCTAGAATTTTTGGGTAATTAAAACCTAGAAAACGTAATTTTTTAGGACCTCCATAATTTACTGTGAGACCATAATTGCATGTTGTTCCTACCAAATATTTATTTTAGGGTTAAAATTATTAAATATATTTTATGTAATTTATTTAAAAAAATTTAAAATTTATTTTGTTTTAAAATAGGCTAATAAGTAATTTTCTAGGACTTTTAGAATTTACTGTAGAAGGCTATGACCATAAAATAGCCCCAAGTATTTTTTTAGGGATATAATGGTATTTTATATTTTTTTGATTTTTTATGAATTTTTATGATAATTTTACATATTTATTTGGAGTTATTTAGGTTTAAAAAATAATTAATAAATAATTTCTGGAATTAAAAATTAGATTACCCAGTCAGCAGCTTAGTTAGCGTACAGTCAGTGCCTGCGGGCTCCAGCCGTCAGCCTCTGCCTATAAATAGGGTATTAAAACCATAGGTTATTATTCCGCCGAATTAATATTAGGAGATAGAGAGAGGGGCTTGAGGGAGATTGCTTTCTAGGGTTTTTCAACTTCGCGTAGCCATATCTCTTAGCTCCGGACTCCAAATGTGTCACAGTTTCTTCCGTTGGAACTATCTCGAGATATAGTTTCTGAATACCTTTTAATTTTCATAAATTTTGAACCTAAAATTCTGAAAAAATCGTGAATTGTCGGTTGTCAGAAATCTGACACGTTTCAGTGTTTTCGAGATTCCGGGGATCCCGAACTCGAAATCGTGATCGGTTTAAAGTTTCAGAAAGTTGACATGAAAAAATATAACATATAGTTTTTTCAGAATTAAATATGCTAGTATACTATTCTAAAAATATTGTGCAACCTAGAAGTAACTAGAAAATCACCAAAAACTGTCATTTGTGTGCCATATGGGCGATAATTCTTTACCGGTTCGAGATTTGGTAAACTGTCGATTACAGCATTAGGTAGCGCTAAAATCTATAGAATTTCTCACACAAATTTTGGTTTTATGTCGGTTGACTTTTTGGTCAACAGAATGTCTCGATTTACGTATCACGGATCCCGAATTCGTAAAATTTATTTCTTTAAACCAAAATCTAGAATTAGCCTTAAAATTAGAATATAATTAAATTAAATTAGTATTATATATTTTTTTTATTCAAAATTAAAATAGATTAGACTAGAAAACCTATCCAACCACTTTTGTAGATCTAACTTGTTTACTTTATGTGACGGATAGATCGGATGACGTCTTGAGTTGCGACTTCCTCCTTTTTCGGAGCAGAGAAGTTACCTTACCAACTTTGTACAGTTTATTTACATGCATTGTTCTTATTGTTTCTATATGTACATGTCTCTATTTCTATTTTGCAAGTATACCTTGCCAAATTTGTATATGTATTTAACAGTTTATTTGTTTTCTTGCATATACATATTACCCTTAAGTTGATTGCACTATTATCCCAAAATACGTAGGACCAGGAATGCGTGACACGCTAGCCACGTATTCGACCAGACTCTGGTCTGACTCGAATACGTATAAGCTGTAAAATATAAAGGGCACTATCTAGATATCCCATAAATGTAAACCTCTATGTCTCAATCCACAATGTTCAGCAGTATACAAGAAAGAGCTACATATGCTAGAGTCGGCCGCCCAATAACATACTAACTCGGATAAACTCGAGAAGAAGTATGAGTCTATGAAAACTAGGCTACAACAGCAGATGAATAATCAATGTAAAATAACCATAATGCCGGTAGATAAGATGTGGGTACCTGGTACCATGCTCGCAAGACATACAACTCCAACAGCAACTCCAATGCTCCGTAATCATCTATGTTACAAAACTGGCAGGGAACCAGGTCCTCAGAGGGACATAACAAGGTACAAAAATACAGCATGCCAAGTAAACAGAAAGTATAAGTGCAACGACAGGGTACTCTATCATAACCAAACAAGTGTGACACAGTTTGAAGATAATGTTCGACGCGCGGGCTATCTAAAATAAAACCGTAGCTCCGGACACGGAAATACACGGGACGTACCGCAGCTCCGGGCAAAGAGTCACACGGGTGATACCACTACACTAGATACAAGATCACTACATAGATACTACATATATATATAAGCGCGTGCAGAGGAGCCCAAACGTCTAGTAACTGTCTTCCCCTTCCCAAGCGGTCAATGATTGTGCGCTGAACCTGAACCTCTATCAACTGTCTCGACACACATAATTAACTAAACAGACGCGACCCTAAGGTCTTCCCAGTCTCTGGTCATGATGTCAGTATCAGGATGCATGAATCTGGCACGATCACAGTGTATGAGTGTGTCATGGGGTGTCGATATACTCAGGTACGTACATCGAGGTGCTACAAAGCATCAATCAATTATTCTAAGACGTTACGACGAATATCAGCACCCGGTTGTGATTCGGACGCGAAGTATCGAACGTCAACATAAATATATGCACAATGTACATAAAGAATAACAAGTATCGGTAATCTGAAATACAGGGTGGCAAGGTACACTTGCCTGCGTGCGGCTGCTGATGACGGGGTCCCGGTACCGCGTCCAAGCCCTCAGGTCCCGCAGTACCTAGAGATGAGATACAAACCAATAATCAATAATACATTCCATGACAGACAGGGATGCGACACACATCTATACGTAAACTCAGTCTCAAACTCAAATAGTTAACTACTAATTTTACAATCCTCAATCTCTGATCCTTGATCAGAATATTACCTATCTCAAAATCAATCACCTGTATAATATCATCAGACCCAATCCTCAATTACGATATTCGGTTAATCACACCCTGATCCAATCCTCAGTTTCTCCTCAGTTTCTACATATGTTAACATGCACGTTGACGTCTCAAACTCAATCAAATAATTAATATTCACTGTCCTCAGTCACTCTATCCACAACTTCCAATATTTACCCAAGGGTCTATATCCCTCCATTATTTTATTAAATTAAATTTGCTCCTTGGTTTAAATCAATGAGTCACTATCACCATTTCTTCTCAGTGTTTAAATGCAAGCACAACAACCATAGTCAATAATGCATATATTAATTGATAATCCTAACATCACAACCTAGCATCTCTACTTAGTGTATATCCATAATTCCATTTCAAAACTTATGAAAATAAACCCTAAACTCACAATGCCTTCAACCCTTAAAGTCCACATAGTATATATAAACCCTAAACTAAATCTAAATCTTTTACCTGTATAATATTCATAATATCTCGTTAAAATCAAATCCCCAATCTCCATGCAAATCAATTAAATTCCTTTTAATTTATGCAACCATAAACCCTAACCTACATTAAACCCTAACAACACTTTAATCCCTAATCTCAAGTTATTATCCATGCTCATCATCAACACTACAATACACCAACAAGATATATAACAAAAACCTAGTTAAATAACTCAACAGGAATATAAACAAAGAGAGGGGGAGGGAGTCGACCTCGACGTGGCTCGCTGGCCGGAGGGGGTGATGGTCGGAGGAGTGCTGGTAGCAGGGTGATGGTCTCGCCGGAGAAGAGTGGAGGAAATGGTGGTGGATATGGCAGTAGGCCGAAGCTCGAGGCTGGGTTGTGGGTGGCGCAGCGTCTCGTCTGGCCGGAGTAAGCTAGCCGGAGGCGGGCTCGTCGGGGGACTGAGGTGGAGGTCACGGGGATGACTGGCCGGAGGTGGAGTGTGGCCGTGGGAGGGAGACTGCACGTGGAGGGTCACCGGAGTGATGTGCAGGCTCGACCGGAGGGGTGGCAGCAGTAGAGTCGACGATGTCGATATAGGGGGTGTTCGCCGGAGTGGGGAGTCGATGGAGCAGTACCGGGGAGATATGCAGTCGGGGGTTGGCTCGACGCCGGAGTACGGGCTCGAGCGGCGGAGCAGCGCCGGAGTGGCTGCTATGGCGGAGTCAAGGCCGGAGAAGAGTTCAGTAGAGGTGGCTGTCGTGAGTGCTGCGGGCTCGGCCGGAGCAGCAGTCGGTGGCCGGCTTGGGTGGACGGCCGCCGCGGTGGTGCAGAACTCGCTGGCCGGAGGGGGTCCGGTCGGGCAGTGCTCGGTTGGGATCTTCCAAGAAGAAGGAAGGAAGGAAGAGAAGAAAAAAGGAAGAAGAAGTAAAAACTATGGAGGAGGCTCGGTTGCATGGAGAAAGAGGGAGGAGAGAGAGAGAGGGGGAGGGGTTTTTTCAAGACATGGGGATTAGGGCCGGCCTTGGGGCAAGGGATGTGATGTAGACTTTTTATAGGAAGGGGTATGTTGGATGGAGGGTGGAGATGCTCTCATTTAAATTGGAGGGCTAGAATTTTACATGGAGGAGTGGGTTTCTCCATGCAAAGGGAGGGGGAAAGAATGTTGACTAGGTCAAAGATTTGTAGGCTCTCCATTTAGTCATGGCCAATGAGGTGAGGACACCTAAATTAATAAATTTCAACTAAGCCCCTTAAATTCGGGAAATTGTACGAACACATGAGATGATGCAAAAATTGTGGGAAAATAGTGTTTAGTGATTTGTATGGTGAGGGGGTGTTGTGTGTGAGGCATGGATTTAATTTTATGGGCATTGGATTTAAATGGGGATTAAAATAGGGTTAGTCAAAATTGGTATCCCCACTTTAAATAGAATTAAAGTGTCCCGCGCTTTTAAATTAAATGGGGGCACTTGGGGTCAAAATTTCGGAGTAACACAAAGGCCAAGAATGGTGGGGGCTTGGAGTCAGTCTTGGACCCTTTAGTTGGTCCGGCTCAACGGGTTAAGTTGGTATCTCAAAATTGAGGGTAACGACACAGGTGTCCGACACAGAATTAAATATGGATTTTAGGATACTGGAAATTGTGCAATTAATTTAGAGCACAAGGAAATATGATTTTGAGAGACGGGAAGGTCTAGTGCCTAAATTGGTGAGTCAAGGCAGAAGTACAATAGTCCGATAGAATTTATGGGTTGATATTGGGCTCCAAATAATTAAACAATGCTAGGGCACGCCAAGGGTTTAATTAAATAAAATAAAATAACTGACAACACTACTCTAAACCTCAACATCTACTACGAATCCAAAATTTTCCAAATCCAAACCTGACTATCTATAGAATTAATCGAGGGGGTTTACAGCCGCCCAATAACACACTAACTCGAATAGACTCGAGAAGAAGTATGAGTCTATAAAAACTAGGCTACAACAGCAGATGAATAATCAATATAAAATAACCATAATGCCGGTAGATATGATGTGAGTACCTGGTACCATGCCTGCAAGACATGCAACTCCAATAGCAACTCCAATGCTCCGTAATCATCTATGCTGTAAAACTGACAGGGAACCAGGTCCTCAGAGGAACGTAACAAGATATAAAAATACAGCATGCCAAGTAAATAGAAAGTACAAGTGCAACGACAGGGTACTCTATCATAACTAAACAAGTGTGACACAGTTTAAAGACAATGTTCGACGCGTGGGCTATCCAAAATAAAATTGTAGCTCCGGACACGGAAACATACGGGACGTACCGCAGCTCCGGGCAAAGAGTCACACGGGTGATACCACTACACTAGATACAGGATCACTACATAGATACTACATACATATATAAATGCGTACAGAGGAGCCCAAACGTCTAGTAACTGTCTTCCCCTTCCCAAGCGGTCAACGATTGTGCGCTGAACCTGAACCTCTATCTACAGTCTCGACACACAGAAATAACTCAACATACGTGACCCTAAGGTCGTCCCAGTCTCTGGTCATGATGTCAGTATCAGGATGCAGGAATCTGGCACGATCACAGTGTATGAGTGTGTCCTGGGGTGTCAATTTACTCAGGTACGTACATCGAGGTGCTACGAAGCATCTATCAATTATTCTAAGACGTTGCGACGAATGTCAGCACCCGGTTGTGAACCGGACGCAAAGTATCGAACGTCAACATAAATACGTGCATAATGTACATAAAGAAACAATAAATATCTGTAATCTAAAAATACAGGATGGCAAGGTACACTTGTCTGTGTTCAGCTGCTGATGTCGGGGTCCCGGTACCGCGTCCAAGCCCTCAGGTCCCGCAGCACCTAGAGATGAGATACAAACCAATAATCAATAATCTATTCCACGACAGACAGGGATGCGCCACACATCTACGCTTAAACTCAGTCTCAAACTCAAATAGTTAACTACTAATTTTACAGTCCTCAATCTCTGATCCTTGATTCGAATAACACCTATCTCAAAATCAATCACCTGTATAATATCATCAGACCTAATCCTCAATTCCCAATATTCATCGTGATATTTTTCAGTAGTTCAAGTCATGATCATCCTCAGATTTTACCCTGGTTTTCACCGACATTAGTTTGCACGTATAAATATATCAACCTTGAATAAGATAAATATTAATCAATTAAACCCTCGATTACACTAACCATAATCAATATTTGAATGTCGCTTTCCAATAACCTAGCTATTACTCAATTAAATTCATCACCAAATATTAGCTCTCCAAATAACCAATGCTTTGTTATCATCGTATCATTTCACCCAAAAATCATTGTTCATCAATGCACATAAATTAATATGATAAACCCTGAATCTCAATGCCTATTATTTAAATCCATTTTATAAACTTATGAAGGATGATCCCTAAGCTCACCTCCATAATTTAATCTTCATTAATTGATTTAGCATTTTTTCTCACCATGTAATATATCCAGGACATTTAGTTAAAAACCAAACCTAAACCTCCATGAAAAATCCTTTATCATTTTATAATTTATTTATGCAAACACAAAATCTAAACCTCCATGCAAAGCATTTAAATTCATTTTAATTTATGTAAACATAAACCCTAATCTACCTTAACCCTAAATCAAACATACATGCATATGGGCTCAAAAATACTACACTACACTTATACCAATTTAAGCCCTAACAACACATTAAACCCTAATCTCTAGTTATTATCCATGTTCATCATTAATACTATAATACACCAACAAGATTTACAAAAACCCTAGTTAAAACTCAACATAAATATAAACAAAGAGAGGGGGAGGGAGTCGACCTCGACGTGGCTCGCTGGCCGGAGGGGGTGATGGCCGGAGGAGTGCTGGTCAGCAGGGTGGTGGTCGTGGTGGTAGCTACGGCAGGTGGTGGTGGCTGTGGTGGTAGCTACGGCAGGTGGTAGTGGTAATGGTGATAGGGAGGAGGTCGGATGAGGGAGGCCGGAGCGGAGGAAGTCGGATGGGGAAGTCGGCCGGAGCCACTGCGGGGGGGGGATGCTGCACAGTTGTGGTGGTGGTGGTGGAAGCCTGTGGTGGTGGTAATGACAGGGTGGCTGGGGGTGGTCCAGAGCCGCTGTGGGGGGTTCAGTCGGCCGGACGGGGTGGAGCTATACCGACCAGACAGGGGGGAGATGCACAGTGGATCGGAGGGAGAACAGCGGGTCAGCCGGCCGGAGTCGGATATAGCAGTAGGCGGGGGAGGTGACGTAATGGCAGAGGAAGAAGTTGGATAGGTGCGGGTAAGATGTAATGGTGGTGGAGCTGCGGTGGCTATGGCTGGCCGGATCGGCAGTCCATCGAAGCTCGAGGCAGGAGTACTGCTCGCGGCTGGAGGGGTGATGCTCGGCCGGAGCAGCGAGCAAGGGTCTCGGCCGGATTGGCAGTCCGCAGGAAGGAGAAAGGAAGAAGAAGAAGAAAAATGTAAGACGAAGAAAGAAAATATAAATATGGAGGTGGTGGCTCGGTTTCCCATGTAGAGGAGAGAGGAGAGAGAGAGGAGGGTTTCCCAAATATGGGGATTAGGGCCTGCTTGGGAGTTGTGAGGGTGATGGTGATATTTTATAAGGAGGTGTGTGAGTGATGTGTGGTGGGGATGCTCTCATTTAAAATGGAGTGCTAGGATTGATCATGAGGGCTTGTTTCTTCATGCAAAGGAAGGAGGAGGGAATTGTTGACTAAGTCAAAGATTTGTAGGCTCTCAATTTAATCATGGCCAATAAGGTGAGGACACCTAAATTAATAAATTGCAACTAAGCCCCTTAAATTCGAGAAATTGTACGAACACATGAAATAATGCAAAAATTGTGGGGAAAATAGAGTTTGGTGATTTGCATGGTGAGGGGTGTTGGGTGTTTGGCATAGGTTTAATTAAACGGGCATTGGGATTAATTTGGGGATTAAAATAGGATTAGACAAAATTGGTATTCCTGATTTAAATAAAATTAAAGTGTCCCTCGCTTTTAAATTAAATGGGGGCACTTGGGGTCAAAATTTGGAAATGATACAAAGGTCAAAAATGGTGGGGGCTTGGAGTCAGTCTTGGACCCTTTAGTTGGTCCGGCTCAACGGGTTAAGTTGGTATCTCAAAATTGAGGGTAACGACGCAGGTGTCCGACACGGAATTAAATATGGATTTTAGGATACGGGAAATTGTGCAATTAATTTAGAGCACAACGGATTTGATTTTGTGTGACAGAAAAGTCCAGTGCCTAAATTGGCGAGTCAAGTCAGAAGTACATTAGTCCGATAGAATTTATGGGCTGATATTGGGCTCCGAATAATTTAGCAATGATAGGGCGTGCCAAGGGTTTAATTAAATAAAATAACAAACAAAACAACTCAACTCTAAACCTCAACATCTACTGCTAATCCAAGATTTTTTTTTCAGATCCATACCTGACTATCTATAGAATTAATCGAGGGGGTTTACAGTGGCAGAAACAACACGGTGACGCCTTTTAATGGAAGAGGTTCTTGTCAGCGAGAACTCATGGAAACCCTTAAAAGGAATTTCTATCATATGTACTCAAGACCTTGAATATTAATGAAAATCCTTGAAATATAACAGATTTCCATCATATATACTCATAATCTTGAATAAAAGTTTCTCCTTTTCCGGAACTTCTTCCTGCATTTGTCGTATTGTATATTATGATTTTTGGATATCGTACCATAGGAAATATGGATGTAGTACGATACCGCATTTTATTGAGGATATCCCGCTGGGGGACATTTGGTAGAATTATTATTTGTTGCGCATGTTGAGTGCAAATAATACGTTCAAAAATAATCCCTATCAGAGGTAATGTGGACGTGATAGGTTTTATGGACTTAACACTGCTGGCGTACCTAAATTTAAGCACGGGTTATAAGTTGAGACGACGACTGATGATAGTCGTAGGGAGAGGTTTGCTCGGAGGTCACATGGACATGGCAAACTCTTAGGGGTGGACGTGAGGACGATAGCTTAGGGTTGATGTAGATATGAGCTGATCGGTAGTTATACCGAGAGATTAGCTATGATCTTGGCATTTTTTAAGGAAAATAAAATGAGCCAGAGGTAATATGGACTTGGCTGTTTGCTTCCGTTGAGGATATCCCACTGGGGGACCTTTGGTGGAATTACTGCTTCTTGCGCACTAGAGTGCAAGTAATAAGTTCGAAAACAACCTCTATCAGAGGTAATATGGATATGATAGGTTTTGTGGACCTATTACTTCTTGCGCACTTTGAGTACAAGCAATAGGTTTGAGACGAGCCCTGCCAGAGGTGATATGGACATAGCTATTTTGTGGACTTAGCACCACTGGCGTACCTTGGTGAGTACGGGTGATAAGTGAAAACGATAATCGATATCAGAGATAATGTGGACGTGATGATCGATATCCAAGACTAGAGAGGTTTGCTCAGAGGTAATATGGACATGGCAAACTCGGTCGGGGAGAAATGTTAGGACAGTAGTTCAGAGGTAATATGGACGTGAACCGATGTCCGAGCAACTCGCTGAGGAGTGATTTATTGAGTGTGGTCTATCCAAAAATAAAAATAGACCTGAGGGTTGCTCCGCTGGGGAGGTAGGATGATAGCTCAGAGATAATATGAACATGGCTAGCGTCTAAAGAGATTGGATTGAGTGGTCACTGCGGGAGTATGCATGTGGACCTGAGGACTGCTCCGCTGGGAAGACTTTGAGGATCCATCATCCGTTGTGTATCCAGGGCTCCTGGATACCGATGATGGCTTTTACAAGAATTTGTAAAGAAGGGAAAAATGTTGCACATAGGCACTTGCTGGGAGTGAAGAACCAAGAGTTAGAGATGTACATTTGGGTTGTTCCGCTGGTGATGAGGGGAGTATAAGTCAAGTTTAGACGTAGTAGTTCTTCAAGAACTTCCATTGATAGGCATCATGAGCAAGTCACCTTTGGGTTTCGCGAGCCGGTAGACGCCATTGGAGAATACGGACTTCACGATGAACGGGCCCTCCCATTTAGGCTAGAATTTATCGACTGTCTTATGGGTCATAATCATCGATCTCCTTACGGTTAGGACAAGATCACCTACATGGTAGGTCCTCTTCTTCACCCGTTTGTTGAAGGTTCCAGAGAGACGCGCCTGGTACAGCTCAATGCTCTGTTGAGCTAAGAGTCATTTTTCGTCGAGTGATTCCAACTCTTGTAGTCGTCGGCGATGGTTGTCGTCCATGGTTAGTTGATTGGAGAGAGCCACTCGGAATAAAGGAATTTGGATCTCGAGAGGGAGGACCGCTTCGCTCCCGTACACCAAAGAGAATGGATTACTTCATGTAGTTGTATGGTAGGCCTAGAGACATTCACCCAGCTTCTTGTTCCAGTCGTGCTTGTTGGATGACACAAATTTCTTGAGAAGCTTGATGATAATTTTTGTCGCAGAACCGGTAGAATATATGACTTGTAAACTATGGACCATTGTCATGAATGATCCTTCGTGGCAAGTCAAAGCGGCATATAACGTGATACTTGACAAAGTTGATCACGTTGGATGTCTTGACTTTCGCGAGTGGTACTACTTTCGCCTACTTGGAGAAGTAGTTGGTGATGGCCAAGATGAACCGATGTCCCTTAGATGAAGGTGGACTAATCGGTCCAAAAATGTCCATACCCCAGGCTTCGAACGGCCAGGACACAACAATCGGGTGTAGGAACTCCGAGGGTTGGTAGATAAAGTCTGCATATATTTGGCACGCTTGGCACTTTTTTGCATAATCAATGGCATCCGCTACCATTGTGGGCCAGTAGTAACCCATTCTTCGGAGGCGATCCTATAGTTTTGGGCCGGGTTGGTGTGCACCACAGACGCCATCGTGAGGTTTGTGGAAGGCCTACTTCGCTTTTGCATTTGATAGGCATCGTAGCAGAAGGCCGTCGTAGGACCAACGATACAACATTTCGGTAGCTCTATCGTAATAGAATCGGAGGGAACATCTTCTGATTAAAGTGGCTTCCTTTGGGTTTTCGGGTAGAATTTCATAGATCGTGTAGCCAATGAATGGAAGTCTCCAGTCCTGGGTATCAGTGTGTACTTCCGTCGCGTGGCTCAGACATAAACATAGGTTATTTTTGGGGCAGACCAGCTCTTGACCGATTACTGTGATTAGCTGATGGGTGTTGTCTGGAACCGCCAAGGAGGCAGTGAGGCCGGCCAGAGCATCCGCTTCAACGTTCTGCAACCGAGGGAGGTGCTCAATAAAGAAACCCTCGAAGGTTGAGATGATGCCAAGCACAGCTTGGTGGTACAAAATTAGGTCTTCATTCTGGACTTCATATTCGCCTCGAACTTGGTTGACTATCAGTTTGGAGTCACTGTATGCCTCTAAATAATCCACTCCCACTTGTTTAGCAAGTTATAGTCCAATAATGAGAGCGTTGTATTCCGTCACATTGTTGGAGCATGGTTCCGTGAGGGAATAAGCTCGATTAATGACCAAATTGTAGGGGAAGATTAATAATATCCCAACTCCGATGACGATATTGCCCTTGGGCCGTGCTCTCGAAGCGCCGTCAAAGAACATCCGCCAGACAGCTTCGCACGAAGTCACATTTGAGGTTGCCACTTCGTCTAGAATCTCGTCGTAGAGTTTTGAGGTTTCTGGCACCGAATGTGCTACCAGAAAGTCAGCCAGTGCTTGGCCCTTGACGGCTTTCTGAGGGACAAACACTATATCGTATGGAGACAGTAGTATCATCCAGGTAGCCAGGCGAAAACTGAGCGATCCTAGTTTGGTCATGAGAACTCTAAGAGGATTGACTCATGAGATCACACGAATGGTTTGTCCTGTCACGTAATGTCGAGTCTTCTGGATAGAGAATACCAGAGCAAGGTATTCTTTTCTATGGGGGTATACCTATGCTCTGCGTCAACCATCATTCGACTAAGATAACAGATGGCATATTCGTGACCCGCATCATTATTATGGATAATAGAACACCGAGGGAGTGATCAATTGCACGCACATAAAGTAGGAAGGGCTTTCCCATGACCGGGGCCAGCAGCATTGGAGGGTTTGATAGGTATTTCTTGATGTCTTCGAACGCGCGTTGGCATTCTTCATTCTAGACAAAGGAGACAACTTTCTTCATGAACTGGGTGAACGGCTGACAATGCCCAAAGAGGTTTGATATATACCTCCTGATGTTTGCCAACCTTCCTTGCAAGCCG
The DNA here is from genome assembly GCA_036927795.1 of Iris macrosiphon. Classification (NCBI taxonomy): domain Eukaryota; kingdom Viridiplantae; phylum Streptophyta; class Magnoliopsida; order Asparagales; family Iridaceae; genus Iris; species Iris macrosiphon. The sequence goes on along the minus strand of JAYESA010000013.1, from coordinate 36,181,313 downwards.
CAGAGTTCCCAGAGGTTCTTTGGCGGCTTCATCTCCAGAATTGCTCTGGTTTTTTCGGGGTCTACGTGAATACCCCTGGAAGTGATGATAAAGCCCAGAAATTTGCCGTTGGAGACTCCCAGAAAAGATTTGGTAGGGTTCATCTTGAACTGGTGCATACGCATGAGGTCGAACACAGTCTTCAAGTCCCTGAGGTGATCATCTTTGGAGCGACTTTTGACAATAATGTCATCAACGTAATATTCCACCGTCTTGCACAGATGTTCACAAAAAATGGTGCTCATAGCTCATTGGTATGTATCACCTGCGTTCTTCAGACCGAAGGGCATGAAGGTGTAGCAGTATACCCCTATCGATATTCTGAACGATGTATGCTTCTCGTCTTCAGGAGACATCTTGATTTGATTGTATCCAGAGAATTCGTCCATGAAGGACATGCCCTTGAATCCACAGGTATTTTCGATCATAATATCGGTGATCGGAAGAGAAAACTCGTCCTTAGGGCATGCCAAATTTAGATCACGGTAGTCGATGTAGATCCGGATCTTTCCATTCTTTTTGATGATGGACACGATGTTGGCCACCCAATCTAGATGTTGTTCCTCACGGAAGAAGCCACTAGCGATCAGTTTGTTGACTTCAGCTTCTATTGAGTTCATGATATTCGGGCGGAACCATCATTGTTGTTGTTTGAAAGGCTTGGCGTCCGACAAGATATTGAGCTTGTGGACCGTGATTTGGGGGTCCAGTCCTGGCATATCTTCGTAGATCCAAGCAAAGACATCAATGTATTTTCTAACAATCTGTAGCAGGGATTCCCGGCCTTCTTCGAACAGACTTTTGCTGATGAAGACAGGTTTAGGAAAGGATTCGTCGTCCAGATTGACTTGTACGACTTCGTCCTTAGTAAGAGGTTCTCGTAGTTCGAACCGCATCTCTCATTGTGCGTCTAGGCATTGGGTCTATGGTTCTACTTTAAGGAGTTTCTGTGGATCTTTGTTGTCTTCCTTAGGGCCAACTGATACCATGTTGGCAGACAATGTTTGCTTGAGCATCTCCCCGATACTGACGTCAGAGTCCCAAGCGGAAGATTGCGAAGAGTAGGAGTGAACCCCATCTGCTTTATCTGAACCTTCGGGGGTTGTGGGAGGTGTTATGTACACTAAGCCATGCTTGGTTTTATAGTAGTAATCCTCGGATTTGCCTGTGGGAGCAGGAAGACGTAGGGGCAGCCGTCGGCCTTTGCCGTAGTTTAAATCTCATTTATTTTAAGATTATAATCCATCTTCTAGATGATATGTTTGACTTGACCGCTGAACCGGTAGAGTTGTATTTTGCCGGTGTCAGGTTCTGGCTCTTGTTCCTCCGGGGTGAAGGACCGGGGGCATTCAACCATGCCGAAGATGATGGGTTTGTCTCCCCTCCTCCTTGCTGGAACCGTGAAGTAGGAACCTTGACTTGGGAGGATCTGGTTTACTGCATAGGTGGTAGCCACCTGTGTTTGCAGATGAAGTCTCAGACCGTGCTCCATGGAATACAAGGTGCTTATATGTGCAAGTTTGGAGTAGTTCAAATGTAACCCTTTATTAATAAAATATGGTAACTTCTCTTCGGGGATTACATCACAAAGAGAAGGGACGTTAGCATGAGCAGCCACACACTCCTCTAGTTCATCTTTTTAGAGGGATACCCCCAGCACGAGCGAAGGCTTCGGTGGATTCCTGTGCAGTTTTACCACCTGGGGTTTAGAATTTGTAGGAGGTACTTGAGCTTCCCTTGGTGGTCTTTGAAGGCGAACGACCATAGGTGTAGACGGCGCCGGATGTTCCCTCTGTGGTTGATTCGGCCTATGAAGGTGAACGACCAAAGGTTCGGATGTTGTAGATGGTGTCGAATCTTCCTTTGATAGTCGATTCGGCCTACGAAGGCGGAAGACCAAAGGTTCGGGTGCCTTCCTATTCAGTTTTACGACAAGGGGAGCGGTTGTATCGGGAGAACATGCCTTTAGACGAACTCTCAAGGGTTCATCTGGTGTAGTCCCGGCCTCTGCCTCATCGTCAGTATCACTACCGCCTTTATCTCGGTGGACTTGCTTGTAGAGGATTGAATCAGAGTAGTAGGCCTCGACCCCTTTAATTGGGTCAACGTCCGTGAATTTTGTCTTGACCGTGCCATGGTCGTCCATATACTTAAGACATTGGTATATAGTTAATGGCACAATCATGTATTAGTGTATCCAGGTCATCCCAGTAGGATATTGTATGATACATCCACATCAATGACGTAGCAAGTGACCTCTGTCTTCAAGTCGTCGATCTGATATTTTAGACGAATCTTGCCCAGAGGGTAGCTTCTTCCTGCATTGAATCCACTTATGGCAGTATCAGTGGCTGTTAGCCGATGCATCAGGATATCCAAGGTCTGAAGCAGACTCCGCGGGAGGATGCTGATTGATGAACCGGGATCGATGTGCATCTGGTCCACCTTAATGATACCGATGTACCCTGTGTAATCAGGGGATGATCATGCCGATTATTCTTTAGCAACATATCCTATAATAAGAACGTGATGTTGGGTATTGCCTCCATGATACTATTGCAGTGGGGGTAAGCAGCCGGATCTTCAGCTGGCGGTTTGACCTACGCCAGGTAGGTGTTAACATTTTACAATGCCTCGCTAAGAGCAGCCCGAGTGTCTCTGGACAGCCGGAGAAGCTCAAATAATGACAACTTTGCCGGGGTATTGGCAAGTTGAGCCAAGACGTCAAAGTTGTAGGGCTTTCTCAGTCCCTGAGCCATTTTCTTATACAACGGCTTATTGAAGCGTCCCTCTTTTTATTTGGACTTGTCCGCTGGTGGGGGTTAAGATGGACCCGCATCAGACGCAACAGGTGTAGAAGTTGGAGGTGTATTGGCGTCGGGTGCTTCATAATCTTGCTGGTAAGCAAGGCCCGACCCGGTTTCCCCTGCCAAGGCCTCCTCAGCGGTGGAAGAAACCATGCGACAGGACTTAGTTTTTCATATTTTAGGTTTGACGATGGGAGGCGATGCTTGCTGTGTCAAGTCTGGGACCAGATCCAGGTGGACCCACATGATCTCGCCCCGAGGCATAGTATGAGGTGTCAGCCCGGCTGCTTGGTCGCGAGATGGGAGAGATTGACTACCTCCATTGTTGCCCCTGGGATCGGTGTGACTCCGTCCTGGGCTTTCGTTACAGGAAAGTTGTCGAACTGGAGGGATACCATATTGGCGGCAATTGTTACGTCATCGAAGTCCAAGGAGAGAGCTTTGTTATCGATCAAGCGCTGGATGTTTTGCTTCACTGTATAATTATCCCACGTTGTATGGTGTACGTACCGATGGAAGTGACAGTACTTCGGGTTATTTATGTTTGTCGCTTTCGGCTGACGTTTAACGTCGGGGAGCCAAAGTTTACCTCCCTACATCAGCATGCCAAAGATGGGCATGACATCACCATTTTCGAAAGAGTAGGTCTCCTTTGGTTTTGGAGCCTCCGACTATTTTTGATCATGCCTCTTAGTTAAGTTGGCGACCATAGCCTGCTTTCCTTTTTCATTGCGGTTGGTATTGCCGCTATTGTTGTTGTTGTTGTTGTGAGAATGCTTTATCCTATCGTCGGCGACAGTGATCTGTATTCCCAAGAGTCGGGCATCCTTGACCTTCTTCTCGGCACTGACGGCGCTTATGATTGTCACTATCCGATTCTAGAAAATAGAGTTTTTTTTTATTTAGTAAATTGTGTATTATATTTAATTAATTATATTTATATTTATTTAGTGATTGCATTATTTTTTAATTGATTGTTTTAGGGTTTTGGCTAGCCTGGACCCATGTCAGACCCTAGTGGACCCATGTCCGACCCAGCCCACACCCCAGTGAGACATATTTTTTGGGTTTAGAATATTTATTATATTTTTAGTGGGTTAGTAGGAGAGATTTGGAGTTAGTTTGAGTACTTTTGGAACCTGAAACCCAAAACCAAGTGAGAGGGGGGCGTTTTGGGCATTTGGAGACTTGTGGAACCCTTATTTAGGTGTGTGGCCGGTTCACAGCAGCCCCTACCCGTGTAATCACAGCAGCCCCTTCCCCTTGTTCCATTTCCTTCTTCTTTAACCCTAACCTTACATTTTCCTTAACCTAGGTGTGTAGAGCCTAGACTTGGTGTGGAGGCTAGATTTGGAGGCTTGGAGCTTGAGGGAGGTAATTTCAAGTAGATTGGAGACTTTGGCCTTGGGATTCCAACTCCCAAGAGGTAAACCCTAACTTTTCCTTTGCTAATTACTTTTATGTAGTGTAATTAGTGGTTTAGAACCTTCCTAGACCCTAAGCCTACCCGTGGGAGGAAGTTGAAACTAGTTTGGTTGAGTTTGGAGACCTTGACACTAGGTTTTGTATCAATTTCGGGTAGAATCTAAATTTGGCCCAATTTTGGGTTATGCCCTAGGTTAGACGGACCTAGGTAGACGTTGTCGGATGTCTTGAGGGTGAGTGCGTGTCTCCGTTCGGACACGGGAAGCCGTGTCGCGAAGAAACGGGCGTTTCGGGCGAACTTGGGGTTTTCTTCGTCGTCGAATCTAAGTGCGTGTGCGTTTTTGCCATGGGCCTAGAATCGACGGGGTAGCATTTTTTCTAGGATCTAGACATCGTTTAGAACCCGTGGGTAAATTTTGGGCCGATTCCGAGTTGGTTTGGTGTGCGTTTCAGGAGATTTTTCGAACCGCACACCGCGTATTCGTCGAAATGACCGAACGGCCATTTCGACTTGGTTTCCTAGTTTCGGGCTTGTGCGCGCGTTGGGTTAGCATCGGGGAGTGTGTGCTAGAATTCTCGGGTTATATTTTATATATTTATAGGTGTTTGTGCTTGTCGGGGCCGTTGGGCGTGCGTTGGAGAGTGTTGTGTGCGTGGTTGTGTGTAGTGTTGTGTTTGTTTTTAAGTGTCTCTCTCTCTCTCTCTCTCTCTATATATATATATATATATATATATGTGTGTGTGTGTGTGTCTATATATGTATATATATTTATATATATGTGTGTATATATCTATATTTGTGTGTGTGTATGTGTATTAGTGTGTGTTTGTGTATATATGTGTTTGTATAAGTGAGTGTGTGTGTGTGTGTGTGTGTGTGTATATATATATATATATATATATATATATATATATATATATATATATATATATGTGTGTGTGTGTGTGTGTGTGTGTGTGTGTGTGTGTGCATATATATATAAATATGTGTGTTTATATATATATAGCTATATGCATATATATTTAATTGTGTGTGTGTGTATTTATATACATAAGTGTTTGTGAGTGTGTGTTAATATATATGTTAGAGTGTGTGTGTATTTATATGTTAGAGTGTGTATATATATATATATATATATATATATATATATATATATATATATATATATGTGTGTGTGTGTGTGTGTGTATATGATTGTATATATATAGTGATATATATATGTATATAGGTGTGTGTGTGTGTCTGTATGTGATTGTGTGTGTGGTCGTGTGTGTGAGAAAGTGAGAGAGGGGAGGCTGCAGTAGACAGCAGCTAAGCAGCAGCAGCAGCAAATGCAGAATGCAGCAGTAGCAGCATGTATAGGCAGCAGCAGCAGCACAGTAATGCAGCAGCAGCGTAAATGCAGCAAGAGCAGCAGCAGTACAAGCATGCAGCGTGTTGCATAGCAGCGGGCAGTAGAGGGAGTGATAGGTTAATAGATAGATAGTTAGATTATTAGATAGATAGATAGGTAAATAACTAGATGGATAGATATATCTAGATAGATAGATGGTTAAATGGATATTAGATAGATGGATAAATAGGTAGTTAGATAGATACGTAGATCAATAGATAGATAGATAGATAATAGTTAGATGGATAGATAGATAGCTAGGTATTAGATATATATCTATCTAAGTGTATAGATATCTATATACATATATATATATATATATATATATATATATATATATATATATATATATATATATATATATATATGTATAGGTAAGGTAAGGTATGTATGGGTATGTGTATATGTGTTGTGAATATATATGTATATGCATATAGATATCTAGGTGTATATATATATATGTGCTATATATATATTTTCTAGCCTAGATTAATAACTAGGAATATATCTATATACCTATATAGCTAACTAGAGGGGTAGTTAGAGGGGTATTGGAGAGTATCCCAATACCCTGAGATATCAAGATATCTCACCAAGGTATTGAGTTTCGAGCGGGGTATTTGAGCAATAGCCTAGGAATAGTATTAGAGTAATTTTTATATGCTTATGTATATATAATTATGCGTGCTAGCATAGGTTTCAGTGGGTTTAGGCGGGGTGCGTGGCCTAGGACGAGGTATCGGATACCGTGGGTATCCCGGTATCTCGATGAGGCGAGTTTGAGAGTTTTCTAGCTTAATGAGCTCGGTTTGACCTAGAATTTCAGGAACACCCTAGTTTGACCTAGCTTTGACCATAATTGTCCCCGTTGACCATAAAAGTCAACGTTTGACCTAGTTTTGACCTAGAGTTGACTTTTTGGACCCCGGGTTAACTTTTTGACCCGAATTTCACCGGTTTGACCCGTTCGACCTAGAATAGCCCTAGAAGCCTGTTTTTAATAATTTTATATTAGTTTAACTCCTTAGAACCCTGTTTAATTCTGCTTTTCGTAATAGGTTCTTGCGACACCGGTCCGGATCTCGATCCTCATCAGTCGCTCAGGACATCAAGCGAGTACCTACCTCTGATAGTTTCCATTTTATGATAGCGTTTATATCACCTGTTCTAGAACTGTAATACTTGATTCTGACACATTGTTACATGAGCTGGTACTAGTCGATCCCGTTATGAGATGCTATCCCCCTTACCGTGTTCAGCGGGTACTCTATCACGTGTATTTCATCATGTGCTTCGGGTATTGATTCTTATGTGCTATCATGTGCTTCTTGTGCTCTTGCCTTCATGTGCGTGAGCTACTTATCATGTATGTAGCGTGTTGTGGTTGGATCCAAGAGTATTAGTGGGGGAGGGGAGTAGCAGTTGGTTATGTGATCAAAGCCAAACAGTATTCATGTGTATGTCGGTTATACAACTTACGCATAACTGAGTTATCGTAGTATTTTTCATGTGCAACCTAAGCCGATCACATAACGAACTTGTGCTCAAGGCACATAGCTAGTATTCATATTTTCTCACATGCAGTTACTTTTCCACTACTTGTATTGTTCTCTAGTTTACATTGCAGCTACTTATTCTGCTCCAGCATGTATTTATTTCCTGTGCATTTTGTATACTTTTCTATTGCTCGTCATATACACCTTACCATGTATTTGGAGTTACTTTCAGAGTTATGTACTTTGCTCCAGTCCTGACTGGGCATATTTTTTCCAGAGGATCCTGAGGATTTCTGTCCAACTTTCTACGGGCCGGGTGTTGACGAGTGCTGTGACCCCGAGACTAAGGAGGAGTGCGCCGAGGAGATGCCTTAGCGCCCTAGTTAGCTAGGTGGGTTCCTAGGTTGTTTCCAGTGGTTTATTTTAGATAATTGTACTTATTCTTTTGATGATGTGAGATGTTGTAGACTATTATAGACTTGGACTGTATTTTAGATATTGTCTTGCTCTCTTTGGTTCTGTTTCTTTGTTGATATCATATCGTGCTTTTATTCTTCCCCTAGTTATTGTGATTGAGAGTTTATATATATATTGCGTGGTTGCCCTCCTTTTGGAGAGGATTATTCATATATATATTGCGTGGTTGCCCTCCTTTTTGGAGAGGATATTGACAGATTTTTTTTGTGAGATTTATAGATATGGTTGACCTAGAACGGACCTTACAGCGTTCTACCGCCGATTCTGCGGCGTAGGCTGGACGTACCCACGGCTCATGCCCGATTTTTTGGGTGCGGGTCGTGACAATGATGAACGTCGTCCGGTCTTTAAATTGTCTATCACCCATCTAGAGCTGACGGCCGAAAGTAGGTTTCTCTAACACATCTCCATCATCATCGTCTTGGAATTGCCAGGAGGCAGCCTCAGTGCAGCTTGTCAGAACCGCTCGATATAATTTTATGCAAGCTCCCTTCCTCCTAGGTGACATCCATTAGGGAGGACATTATCATATCGTTTCCTGCCTCATAGAATCTTTTGAGGAAGAGACTCTTGAGATCATCGAACGATGAGATACAGTTGTCTGAGAGACTGCATAATAGCATCATTGTGGGGTAGATGCCCCGTTGCGATCTTGAAGTAGCTAATGTATCGGCGAAAGGTTTGTACTTGGACGGATATTGTACATCCCTCTATTCTAGCGGATATAGTTGTCGCACTCTGAGATCATGGAGTGAGTCCAGATTGCCCATAAAATCTAGGCGGGCTCAAAGTTCTCGAACCTCCCACATTGCTTCCCTAGCTTCATCAGTTGCGTGAGGAGCAGACGACCCTGGTAGAGCATAACGGCCGCCAACGGGAGAGCAGTTGTATTTGAATCTGTATTAGTTCCAAGGTCTTGTCCTAAGGCCCTTGGTGGTTGGGAGCCTATAGTCGCTTTGATGTCTAGCACTACTTGGATCAATGCTTGTATTGACTCACTCATAGTGTGCATCATAACTTCGAGGGTCTCGAGGCGCTGCCAATCACTGGGGCCTTCGTGGTCGTCCTCTATCATATGTGTCATTCTTTCATGAGGCGAGTAGGAAGGGACGGTTGACGTAACATTTTCTGCCTCGGACTCTTGCGGTGAATAGTCTTCGGGGAGAGCTAGTAGTGTTGTATTATGTTCGAACTCTGATGGAACACTACCCCCAGCGTAGGAGACAGTGTCTCCTTGGTGAGGGTGGCTACCCCCGGTATCTGTTCCTTGAGAATAGCTAGCTCCTCATAATGCCGAATTGTTGTATAAGTCTGAAGAATTACCACCCCCAGCTTGCGCAACCCCCGATAATTCTGAGGAAGAACTACCCTCAGCGGCTGGGAGCTTCTTCTTCGAGCGGGTGCTCTGAAAAATACCTTTTGCAAGTTCTATTGCTGGTCCTCCTAGTAGTCGCCTTCACAACGCACTGTTTGAGAGCGACGGACTGGAGATATCTGACTTCTTTCCTCCCATGGTGGTGGAAAGCCTCTGAGTCGAGCAGCATGAGGTGAAGGGCAGCTCCTCTTCCTCTAGTACTTGCACCTGATCTTCGGGTTATTGCCGGATAGGTGCTTTTTTGGTACAGTAGCTAGAAGGCCCACTGCCTGATTATGGGTGTTGTGCATTTATTGCAGCAGTAATTGATAATGATCTTGGCACAGTGATGCACTGGAGAGTACATTCTATCGGCCACAGTTGTTTTTCTCGCCTTGCGCTTGTGATTGATCACATTACGCAAGTCAAGCAAGGGTTGTTCCACCTTTGTACCCTTTTTGTGGGCCCGAAAGGAACGAGCGCATAGTTGCATAGGTGTTGTACTTGCTCCCTAATCCGGGGTTCGTACAAGAACTTTCCTTGGATCGTCAGAGGAAGACTTTTGAGACCGACGTTGTCCGTTTGCCACTGCGGGCTGGACGCACGAGGCGGTCTTATATAGCTTCACATCAGGGGCCCGTGTAATAGTTAACGGTGCCTGCTAATGGTCAGCTAACTAGATAGTTGATTGAGCCTGATGAGCTCACACTGCCACGGGCTTCTTTGACTTAGCACATGCAGGCGTGTAGTACAAAGAGTCCAAATTTGGGCTTTCTCTATTCTCGGTTAGCCGTATAGGATCTGTGTCACATGAGAAATGATCAAAAACAGAAGTTATGTTGCTGTCAGGGCCATATACGGCCATCTGCCTATGGCTGTGAGCTAATATCTCATGGTCAGTCTTATGCGACCTCCTTCTTGGTCGTATAGCACTTGCCTCAGCACCAGAATATCTAACATCATAGTGCTTTCCTCTGCCAGAGTCTGGGTGCTGAGCAGTTCCTGCGTCAGACGGAGGATACCGCATAGACGTGGACATCCTGGGTGTTCGCCTGATGACCATTTTCAGCAACAGAGTGAGAGGCGGGAAGCATCTTCTCAGCAGTTGGGTGAGGCGCAGCGACCTTTTCTACCCACGTCCTGCGAGTCTTCTTGGGCTTGGCTAGCCTTGGCGAAGGACTAGCACTTCCTTCCAAGAGCATTTCCTCGAACACTTGTTGGTCGAAGCGAACTACCAGCATCTTTTATGTTGAGTCAAGATTGGCCGCATCAGACAGCGTCACCAACTTCTCATAAGAGGAGAAGGAGGTCCCTAACAGAGTCGTCATCTTGTTTGTCATTAAATCAAAAGGATAACTAAAAGAACTTGATTTGATTAATAAACTAAAGAAAGTACAGAGAAGTCCTCGAAGATAATCTAAGTACAAATTTAATTTTTGGGGGGTGACGATGGAGGGTTAGGAGTGTAGAAACTCTCTTGGTTAGGAGTGTAGAAACTCTCTTTACTCCGTGGACGATCTGATGCAGAAGCTCTTCTCTCTCACTTGACTGTAGGTTCGCAGATAGCCATCCTCTTGTATAGGTGTGGTACTCTGTTATTTATAGTCATCCCTGGACGCGCATATGTTGGGCCGCACGGATGCTGGAGCTTACAATGTGTCCCTTCTTAACAGGGTACAGCTGTAACCATGAACAGGTCGAGCTGCCACATGGGCGCTTGTTGGGATTTTTCGTTGCTGAAGATCTGGGTGGTTCTCGTCCTTTGTGGGCGTGACTTGGTCAGCTTGACACATAGTCTGCACTTGGTTGGAGAGAATTACTCTTGTCATAACAATAAGATTTGGTCTTCATGGAGTCTGAAATATATGTGGCCAGAGATGCATGGGACGCATAGAGTATGGGACGCATGGGGATAGAGACGCATGGACCATATGGAATCTGGGACGCATGGGGCAAGAGATGCATAGAACACATGGAGTCTGGGATGCATGGGGCCAGAGACTCATGGAACGCATTGAGCCTGGAACGCATGGGACCAGAGACGTATGGAACACATGGAGTCTGGAATGCATGAGGAATTTGTTGTGCTATCCACATGACGTTGCATCCCATCGAGAGTGATTTCATGTGCAAATGTAAGACTTTTGTCGTTTAGTCTATTCACGTCTTTTGAGCATTCAAAAAAATCTTTTTTGTCACGATTTTGTGTCAGAGACGATCCTACTTACGGGATGCCATGTTAGTTCCTTCTGCGGCCAAGCTTCTTTGGCTGATTAAGATGCATGGATGTCACCTTATTGGGCTGCAGGGTGACTCTGCGGTCTGATTTGAGCCTTCTTTTGGGGGTGCATGGCTGTTGGCCGCATGAACGCGTGCTGCCAAGCTGGCACTTTTAAGACTTGGCTCAACCATTTTGGGAAGCTTAACCGCCCTCTTACAGACTTCTTGGAAACTTAGCAGTTGGTTGTATGCAGACTTTTCGAAAGCCAAATCGTCAGATTCTCCCTTTCTAGGTTCATCATTGCAATTATTGACGTCACGCGAACCGTCACTCTCTTTTATAAATACCACGGTCGTGGTCCATCATGTTCCACTTCGTGAAATATGTTGTCCAAAAGATATTCTAGTTGGGAACCCTGGTCACCCGCCTCGCTTCCTCGTCGTCTCCTTCCTGCTACGTTTTAGTATTTGGGTGTCGGAGGGTCTGGACTTGGAGGGTCTCGTGAGGGACGAGCTTTCGATTCTCCACCGGCTGTCATGGCATTTCTGCCTGGACGGAGGGCACGGGAAGAGGGTGAGTTGTCTGCTGTTGAGAGCTTTCTGTCCTTGCTAGGGTTGACTTTGGAGGCTCTTGCTAGGCCTCTAGGGTCTACTCCGGACTTTGCCCTGCTGCCCCTAACTCCAGAGGAGTGGGAGACATTGGAATGGAGGGAAGGAATGTGCCGCCAGTTTATCGTGCGGGCATACGTTCGCTCCAGGGTGTCGTGGTTGTGCTTTGTGAGGCTCGCGGCTCATCTGACTGATCGTATCTTTTTATTTTTGTTTTTATTTTGTTTGGGCCTTGATGGCTACATGTTGTAACCCCCATTTTGTAAATAAACTTTTTGTTTTGTTTTGATCAAAATTTTTTTATGCGGCCCCTGTACTCTGAGGATGATCAGGCCGCATGAGGGCCACCTATGTGGTTAGCTGTTCTGGTCGCATAGGTCCTGTGCGGCTCCTATGCGGCTTGCTTTCATATTGAGGGTGCATGAGCTCTTATGCGGCCTGCATAATTTTCATGCTTCTACAACCATGATTGGCGTAATTTTAAACTTTGTATGATAAGTCTTTCTTAGTTTCATAATACTGTTTATTTACTGTACGTTCAACATGCTTCTATGTATCTTTTTACGTCCCTCTGTGGACCTGGTCCCTTTCTAGGTGTCGACGATGATGACTATTTGCAGGAGCACGGATCAGGACTTGCTACTTATTTCTCTTTCGAGAAGGTCTTCCCTTCGAGCCTCTCTGATCATTAGATGATGTACTTATTATATTTTCTTTCATATTCTAGTTTGGTAGTGGATTTGTCTCTACCCAACTATTAGTTCTTCTCGACTATTTCATACTTGGTTTATTGTCATATTTGGTTATTTATTTCTATTTGGTTTTGTGAATGAGATTAGTATTGCATGTGACTTGTGATATTATATACCACTTATGAATTGTTATTCATAATACAGCATATATATGTGTTATGGTTTCCATATATTGTAGTTACGATATACATACGACTGGCATGCTTACGTATTTCTAGTCCAACGTATTTGGGGACCGGGACATGACAATATGTGCACGATTGTAACTAGTCGTGAGTCTGCAAACTAGCAATCCGGTCGACGGCCTCAAAATGTGTCATGACCCGCACCTGTATGATCGGGGGATAAGTACATGGTACGCCCAGCCTACACTGCATCATCGGTGGTAGAACACTGTCTATAACTCAATGGAATCATGAATATACAACTAGTTCTATCATGTACTCAGTCATAATATTCTAAAGGAATAATGAATAAGGAAGTTAATCTAAACAACAATCTAAAGATATAAAACTAGAATATGGTATAGAAATAATAAATATTAATCTAGATATCTACAGATGTCACCTCACAGTCCATGGTGCAAGAGCAGTCCTGGCCATAGCAACACACTAAAGTCCAGGATAGTAGAGCAAAATAAGCCCTAAAAATATTAGCCAGTCAGGATGTAACGAGCACATTTCCATAGCAGTTCCAAATAAATGATAAAGACTATGGAAAGTAAATAGTAAAAAAATATATGATAAAGAAGTAAGAGCAGGAAACAGGGCATGGTAGTACTGAATGTAAGTAAACAGAAATAAATAAAGCATAATCATGTACATGAACTGAACAGGAATAATTGCACCAACTAAGTGTGTGAGTACTAGCTTCGATATGTGATCGGCTTGGGAACTTGCACATGAATTTATGGCCTGGTTAATCATACGTGAGGTGTATGATTAATACTCATAGGGTACATACACAGGGTATGGGTATGATCATATATCTAACTAACACTCCTCTGCCCCCGACTAGTATAGTGGATCCAAACTATGATACGTTACGACACAGGAATCACAAGGCAAGTCTGAATACCAGTACATGAATGATATGCACATGAATCATCAGTACATGCACAGGGATCATCAGTACATGCACAGGGTCTGACAGGAAAAGTAATATCTTATGACGGGGATATAAGATATACCAATTCGTGTACCATCGTATCAGAAATCAAGTATAACACTACTAAGTACATGTAACATAGAAGCTACCATATAAAGAAAACTATAAGAGAATGTACTCGCCTAAAATCCAGTGCTGAATATCAAACATTGTCCGCAATAGTGCCTCGAAGACCTATATATGAATTTTTTTTGTCAAAAAGATGATTTAGGATCATAAATAAGCTCAACTAGGCTACAATCTAGGCTTCTAGGTCAAAATTAGGTTATTTGGGGTCAAACTAGTCAATTACCTAATTTTGGGTTCTAATATATCTATTTAGTTAGTTTACGAAGTTATTTAAGTGAATACATTCACCTTGCTATTCTTAGGTTACCCTAGGTATATAGTCATACTAGACATTAGACACTAGGTATTATATATATACACTCATATTTAATTAGTATCATAGAGTATCCAATTAATACCCTTGCAATTATTTTGATATATAACTAATACCATAGTATATAGTTAATGCCTTAACCATTACCTTTATATAAATACTAGTATCTTAATTCATATCTAGACACTGAAACCCTCAACTGACACTAACATATATATATCATATAAAATCTTAGTATTTATGTATCACAATACCTTAACTATTATCATAACTATATACCTTATCTAATATCTTAATTGTACCCTCATATGCCTTGGTATCTTGACCCATTACTTGGTACTGTGTTTGATAATAAATGAAAGAAATAAGAAACGACAGGTTTATGCGAAACCCGCTCTTTGGTTTACAAACAAGATTGTACAATTAATCCTATACGAGGATGTCGAGTACAATTTTTTAAATCTTGGTAAATATTGCTATAGGAGTCTGATCTGCAGTCAATCACTTTGTCCCTTGGACCACACGATGATGAAGAAGTGCCGTAGAAGACAGAAGTCAGCTTCGAAGGTGCGAAAGAGAGTGGATACTCGATGCCAAAGTCGTCGATCACTACTCTTTGCCTGAGCTCTGGATTCTTCTCTCTCAAAGACTCTTCGACTATTAGTTCCTTGACCTTCTCCTTTTCTCCTCAATTTCTTCGACCTTTACCTCTATCGATAGAGGTCCCTATTTATAGGGTTTTTAGTGACAGTGACCATCAGTCGGCGTAGAAGCCGGTTAGTGGAAAGTATAGCACCTTTTACGCGGCGGTTACAATAACCGTTGCCTACGTATAAATGATCTTTTGAATGAGCGTGTGACGCGTGTCCCATTAAGAGACAATGCGTATAACTGCTGCTAAGATCACGGCATAAAAGCCACGTAGGTAGTTATCCTTCGCGTAGAAAAGGTTGGCGTAGAAGCCAATAACTGTCACTATAGAGTAGAAACAAAATAGTTTATCAAACTGGCGTAGAGGCCAAGCGGGCGTAGAAGTCGAGTAGGCATAGAAGCCTGATGCTACATGGACAGGTAGCTAGCGTAGAAATAGTTGATCCTCCTTCCTTGACTAAGGCTTTGAGCGAATTCTGAACCAAATAGCCTTAATACGCACCACTGCAAATGTAGCCTGAGCTGGCATATTGCAGGGATATAGCGTACAGCGTGCTCTTCAAAGCTGAAAATAGCCTGGTAGCATATTCCAAGAAGATAGCGTACAGCGTACTCCCATAGCTGAGAATAGCCCGATGGCGTAATGTGCCAAAGTGATGATGTGGAAGTTTTAGCCGAAATTATGGCTTTTGGAGATATAATCAAATCTCTTGCATTAAATGCAGAGATCTACCCCCATCCTGCGCATTAAATACAGAGACGCACCTCGAGCTCTGTACGAAGAGCAACTTTTGACGTGGCAGTCTGTTTGTCTTCTGTGGAGCGTAAGAAGCTCACGTCTGCCTGTGTAAAACAAGGTAGCGTATTCCAGAGGCGTGTCTCAAAGATCTGCCATCATTCCGCACATTAAATGCAGAGGCGTGCCTCGAGGACCTGTCAGCCTTTCGCGCATTAAATGCAGAGATGTGTCACGAAGATCTGCCGTCCCGAAGATTTGCCATCATTCTGCGCATTAAATGCAGAGACGTGCCTCGAGCCCTGTACGAAGAGCAGCTTTTGACGTGGCAGTCTGTTTGTCTTTTGCGGAGCGTAAGAAGCTCACGTCTTCCTGTGTTAAACTAGGCAGCGTATTCCTTTTTATGCGTAAAAGCAGTTTACGCCAAGGAAATATCACTAAACGACAGCCTGGGTCGCTGTGCCGCGCCATCATTATAGCCGTCGTCTGGGTAGTCGTGCAGTACTCTTTGTCAGGGGTCAGACGTCAGGTTCATTGTACGATTTGTCAGGTTTATTTCGAGAAATACGAAGCGTCCCTCGTACACTTTAATGCTGCATTAAAAATGGATGAGTTTTACACCATAAAGGCGATGTAGCACCCTTTTTACGCTAAAGCAGCCTGGACATACTGCTTTACGCGGATGGTCCTTGAGCTTATATTTTATGCTATGCTCAGCGAAAAAGCTCTGTTTGTATGCCGATGGCTCTGAAGTCATCTTTTTACGCTGCCCAGCATCAACATGCTGCGTATAGCTATCCAGCATATTTTTCATGCTTCTACAAGACCCCCTTCAAAGCTTTCAAATTCCTCGTAATTTGAAACGCTTTGAATGAAGCATGAAATGGTCAAGTCTGACACGTTCTTCAAGGCTGACTTTATGGCGGATTTATTGGAGATTTGTTGGGATTTTGGTGTGTTCTCTTTGGCCTATAAAAAGGCTGAGGAGTTAACCTGTTTCTTCCCACATTTTCTTCACCACACAGAGATGATGGCCGGAGTTCATCGGGTCGACTTGAGTGAGAAGAAGACCATGTTCTTCCAGCATGTAAGGAGCCAAAAAAGACGGCGTCTTCGAGAAAATGTCCTCTGCAACGATGGATCATGGAAGGATATCATAGCCTCCTTTGCTCGGGATAATCAGCAACTTTGTATGGCGGTTCTTCAAGAGAGAGGAAGGGTCTCATTTGACCACACATCTTGCAAGCTATATCTTCTTCTGTCGTTCGTGGACGAAAGAAGACAAATTAGCGTTGTCCTCGAGTATTGAGTTGGGTGAAATACCTCAACTCAATCTGTCATGGCATACGGAGCATGGGATCTGCATAATTTAGGCAGGCCCAGTTCTGTATTTTCCCGCCATTTATCATTTTCTTGTTAATCGGTCGCGAAAACCGACTAACTGCTGGAGAAGATGGATGAAGATCTCCACTCACGCGAGAACCTGGCAGAACAGATCCTGGGCGTGGACTTCCGACGACGATGAGGAAATCCTTTGTAGACGGAATTTCCCTCATATGTAATCATGAAAATGAAGAAAAAAAACCCTTTGTAGACTGGATTTCCCTCATATGTAATTATGTTTTTAATAAAATCATCTTTTTTCTGTGCATATGATTATCTTGCCATATACTTTGCTGTGAAGTCTGAATATGTGTAGCTTCGACACGTCTGAAAACTTTACGCCGACTCTGATAGAAAGAGTGTTAGGTCCCGTCCTATCTTTTACGCATAACTAAGGATGCGCAGAAAGCCGCTTAGCATTCGAGTATTCGAACTGTCCTGCTGTTAGGAATGAGGAACCGCGTAGAATTCTGAACTGTCACTTCTGATAAACAGAATTCTTGTTCATACCATCATCTTCAAGAACGATTTCTCGAAAATCCCTTGGAACATGGTGAGAAATGGTTGTCAAAAACTGAGTCGCCATCTTGAATCGTAGATGAAATATTCAGACTGGATTCTGGATGAACCTCCAATCGACCCAAGGAGAAGAGTCATTTTCAATGTTGAACTCTGTATGCTTTGGGTACTTGGGGTATTTTGAGGTCAAGAAGGAGTATCTTCTGTGTGAACTCTTGTAATTGACCGCCTTGAGAATTGTTCATATATACGCGTACTCTGGCCTGCGTATTTTTAGATATGCGGAAAGTCATAGATCTGTAAATATGGATGAGCGGAAAATCATAAGTTCGTAGCCTCTCGAGCGTAAAAGCTGCTGAGCATGAGAGCATCTGGGCGTAGAACTGTAGATCTGTAGCCTCTGAAAAGAAAATCTTTCGAGCGTGAAGTTGTGGATCTGTTGCTTCTGAGCGTAAAAGCCATCGAGCATAAAATCATAGATTTGTAGCTTCTGAGCGTAAAGTTATAGGTTTGTAGCCTCTCAAGCGTAAAAACTACTGAGCATGAGAGCATCCGGGCGTAAAATCATAGACTTATAGCCTGTGAGCGTAAAACCGTAGATTTGTAGCTGTCGAGCGTAGAAAGCTCCTTGACGTAAAACCACGAATCTGCTTTGCACGAAAAACTTTTTGAATTCGCTGACTGTCTGCCTTCTCTGAGTAATAGGCTGATGTAGTCCCCAATCATAATCGAATATTAAATATCGGATTTGGTTCGGGATTCGAGGAGTCCATCCGAACTCTATATATACCCCAAGGTTTTCAGAAAAAACTTTTTATCTGTCTTTTGCAAGAGAAAGCCTTCGACTGTTCGAGTTCTCTCCTTCGTCTCCTCTCCGAGCATTCAGAGTTTTTAGCAATGGCCCCAAAACCGATCTCCTCTTCTAAGGGAAAGAAGACTGACTCTTCTTCTCGTTCTTCTGCCCAAGCGAGAGTGGCTTCCGTCGGGCAAGGCGAGCTTCATTCTGAGCGAAGTGTCCCGCCGACGAGCAGTGCACCCGGCCTTAAAGGTAGAGCTTTTGGGACGAAAAAGAACGACTAAAATCCTTCGCACACGTTGTACGTGAATGCTCTAGGTCGTCTTCTGTGCTGATAGCCTCTTCGAGGAAGATGATGCACATAGATGTTTCATCTTTTACGCCCATATTTCTAATGTGTCAGTGCAAAAACTCCATATTTTCGCAGTCGGGCGAAAAAGCTTTGACTGTCGAAAATTGGCGTATACTATAAGATTTGAGTGTTACGCTTCTGGATGGAAATTCTGGCGTAATAACTCAAATTTTGGCAGTCTGGCGTAAAACACAGACTGTCGAAACTTTGTGTATACTGCCAGTCTTGAATTTTATGCCTTGGAATAAGATTCCAGCGTAAAAGATCAAGCTTTTACAGTCTTGGCATAAAGCACAGACTGTTGATTTTTGGCATATGTTGCAAGATTGTATAGTATAAAAACTGACGTGTCTTTCTTGCATTTTGCAGTTAACTTGCATGCGTCTCCGCTGCCGAGGTGATGGGTTCCGCTGCCGGGATGCTTCATTCCAACTACCTGGAGGATTTGTCCCACGTGATATTTCCCATCTCTGGACCCCAATATCCTGAAGGAAGGGGAATCCTGATATCGGCTCAAGGCGAGCGAACGCTGTTGAACATGATCAACGGAGAGCCCCTGACGTACATAGACGGGGAGCAATACATAAAGCCGGCTTTTCTCTTCGGGGACATGATTGACAAACAGTCCCGAACGAAGCCCAAGAAAGAACTTTAGGTTTTCCCTACCGGGGGCTTAGTTCTGTATCTGCCCAAGATGCTGAGAGACTATCCCATCTCGATATTCTTCCATGCTACACATCCCAGGAGGATGTCGTGGACGCTGACTCCCGATCTTCACGGTCGGCCGGGGAAGATATTTCATCAGAAAGGATCTGACCAGGGGTCCTTTGTCAGCCGCCCTTCCGGCTCTGTGATGTCGTTCAGGGGGTTGTACCCGGGCAGTGTCCCGAGTGAAGACAGCTTACTACTCCAGGCGGTCCAATTACCGACTTTTTATAACGATTTTATGGGGCATGGGGGGGTATACCCTAAGGTGAACCTTCGGACAAGTGGATGGATCACCCCTACCAATCTTCGATGGGCTCGCTTAGCTGAATGGGCCCTGAAGTATTTTCAGGCCGATCTGGAGGGCATTGGTCTGTACGCACCTGTGAGTGCCACCAGTGTTGGGTTACCTCTCAACCTTAGCCTGTTTCTGGCGCTGATTGAGCGATATATCTCGCTCACCGGGACTTTTGCCACTCCACTGGGGGAGTTGGGACTGGCCCTCCACGAGATGGCAGAGATCTCGAGACTGCCGATGGGGGATACTCCATATGAAGAGTATGTTCCTACGAACCGGGAGGTAGGGGATTCAGACCCTCGGGTAGTATCACGACCCGCACCCGGAAATTCGGGCACGAGTGCGTGGGTACGTCCAGCCTACGCCGCAGAGTCGGCGGTAGTACGCTGTCTAGGTCAATTCCAGATTTACTAAACTAGCTCATTCACAATTTAACATAGGCAAGATAATAATGAGAACAGAAACTTAAGATTGCAACTGAGATAAATACGACAACAGATTCAAATATTTTAGTACAGAAATTCAAAATGAAATCGGGGACAAACCCGATTAAATAAGATAAGAAACAGAAATAAAAGGTAGCTACTGCTAGCTACTCAGCAGCAGGGGTTTCCTAGGTGGGATCTGGCTCCTCATAAGTATCATCTGTACCCTCATAGGGACCATAATAAGTGGGGGCAAGGTCCTCATCATCGCCTAAATCAACAGATCCAGTCAGGAAAGGAGCAAAGTACACAGTGCACAACAAGGTTAAACTAAATATTTATGACAATTAAATATTGAATATCATGTTAAGAAACTGCATAACAGAACATCATTATCTCAGAGTTAAAGCTGTAAGCAGGAATATGAGAAAGCAGAAATAAATAAAACAGGAAATGAAACTACAACAGTCAGCAAGATATATAACATGACCAGAAACTATCTGTGTGAACCTGTGTTTGTTTTAGAATACATAGTTGGCATGTAGGGGTTTATAAGGCTAATTCGGCTGTCATAAACGGCTATTGAACAGGGAAAATTGAGATCCGGCTGAGGTACAGTCGCGTACCAACAGCTATTAAATATGACAAGGGGAAGGGTAAACTACATGCCTTCTAGTATTCTCCCACCCGACATGAAAAACAAGACAGGAACTTCAATATTCAAGACATAAAAATCCAGCATTTCTAACACTAGGTGTAATCATCAAGGGTACTAGTAAAGCAGGGAATTAATTATCACAATATAAAGATTTAACTTGAAGTGCAGGTACTTGCCTGTTGTTTGGATCTGATTAATTTAGTTCTTGGGGAAAATTTCCTGAGATGAGTCCAAAAGCTGAAATAGACATTACCATCACGCTCAGAAGATGTCAAATAGCTAGAAACACCTGTCCTTGGGTCTAATTTGAAGACAAGGGCAAAAACGGCAGTTTCGGGTCAAAACGGGGTCCGCCGGTGGGCCCGCTTTGCACCGAAAAACGTGTCCGGGTCAAAAGTCTCCAAATTCACCAAACTTAGTGTCAACAGGTCAGGAACGCTGATACGAACCCAACGGAACTTCCAGATTTGGATTCCGATGAGCCAAACACAAAATCGCCCGTCGAGCGGGACCTGTGGGGCCTACGACACGCGATTTCGTCAACGTTCTCAGAATCGAACCAAACTTGATCCACAGGACCAGCGTATCGCTACGAGTCCGATGGCGCAAGTTTCGTCTCGATCTGACGAGTGTACAAGAAGTTAGGGCGAATTACCGAAAAGTCGGATACGGGGCGATGTCCGCGGATACGCGTTGATTCCGGTGTGCACGCACACCCGAATTAGCTTCCACGAAATCTCACACGTCCTTATCGACGACGCGCACGTATCTGTGAAGATCGCACGCGACCAAGTCGTCCCGTTTGGCGGGGCGCACTCAGTTCCGGGGTGAAACAGGGTCTGGTTTTTCCTGTTTTTGGATCGCGGTATGCGATCACCACAGGACGCGATGCCCCGAACGGTTTGTCCGGGCACCGAGAGGGTCATACAGGCTTCGCGTAAAAATTTACGGAATTGAAAATGGGGCAGCAAGGAGCAAGATATGAGTACCTGAACAGGGCTTAGAAAACCCGAAAATTCTCGTGTCCGTGTCGTGTCCGACACGGAATTTGGGAATTAGGGTTTGCGGATTTCCTGGCCGTGGACGGCGGGGACCGGCCGGAGATGCGCCGGCGAGGGCGGGGGACGGTTCGCCGAGGGGAGTTGGGGCGGTGGCTGGTGGCGGCGGAGCCGACGGGCGGCGGCCGGAGGCGCTGGCTGCCGCTGCTGCTGCTGGCCTCCGTTGCTGTTGGACGCCGGAGGCGGTGGAGGGAAGAGGAGGAGAGGGCGGCGGCTCACAGCGGTGGCGAGGGGCTGGACGGGAAGAGGACGGGCTCAGGCGGGCGGCACGTTAGCTGGGCGAGTGAGTCGGGGGGCGGCCGGCGATGGGCTTATATAGAGGAGAGGGGCGTTGGGTCGGCCGGGGATGGCGGAGGCGAGGGCGGGGAAAGCGGAGCGGAGCGGGAACGTGGGGCTGACGCGGGCGGAGCGGGCCGGAGGCGGCGGCTCCGCCTTGAGACGCGGTACGGGGGGGGGGAACGTGGTCAGCGGGTTGCGGGTCGCGGTCGGGCGGGTCTGGCGGATCCGCCCCGACCCGCGAGGGGGCTGGGCGGGGCTCGGGCCCAATGGGCCGGGCCGGGCTGCTGGGCTGGAATAAAATATAATAATAAAAAAATAATAATAATAATAATAATAATAATTTAAAAATAGTTAATTAATTATAAAAAATTATTTTTAGGCATTTAAAAATAGGTCTGAGGCCCAGAAAAATCCAGAAAAATTACCCTAAGTCCAGTTTTCCATTTTACACCCAAAAATATTATTTTTATGATATTTTAATATTATTTATTAACAATTAAAAATCATTTAATAATTAAGAACCTTGATTTTCATTTCAAAAAATTCTCAGAAAATTTTAGAAAATTAGGAAAAATCCAAGATTTAATAATTTGAAAATTCTGGGGGTTTACAGGTAGTGGCAGTGTACCAGGAGCTGATGTGCCACTACCTCGCTTGCACCGCCTTCTATAATGAGCCTTCAGATTTGGCTCATATCAATAAATGGGCGTCCTATCTCTTCTTTCACCGAGCCAGGGCTGCTAAGCCAGAGAAGATCTTAGATACAAATGATCAGCCTTTGAATTTACTGAGCGTGCTTAGTGCTCAGGTAGTCAACGATCTTATAGAAGATGCTGGGGCTCCGGACCAGATCCTAGACGAAGGGATAGGAAAGTATCCTGCGGGCACTACGGCCTACAGTTATTTGAGGCATTGCCGCCGGCCTCTATCCAAGGAAGCTCAACTGGCTGGCTTCCTCTCTATATGGCTGTGCCGACTGGTGGTACCCGACATTGCATCCTCGGACCGCATTCACCGTAACACGTTGTGGCCTGCAGTGCGTCTGGTGTTCGGGGCAAGACTGGGCTTGCTTCCTGCAATGGTATGCCGCATACAAGCTGGCCTGAGGGCCATTACTGATGGGCTGCTCGCCGATGAAACTCGGAGTGATAGCTTTCCTAGTGTAGAATTACCATACCTGTACTTGATGGAATGGTTAATTCTAAATAACCCCAGGGTGATATCTCCCGGCCCTAGGAGTAGTTCGGGGGGTAGTTTCTTGCTGAATTACAAGAACTCCTCCTGGAACGTGACCACAGTTTTAGACTGTCGGTGTAGAAGCATGAAAAAAATGCTTGGAAGATCTACGCAGCGTCTTGATACAGAGCAACGTAGGCAGAGGCCTTCAGAGCCATCCAGCGTAAAACAGGGTTCTTCATCGCCTCCATGGCGTAAAACCCAGCCGCTCTCAAAGCAGCGTTAAAGCGTACGAGGAACGCTTCGTATTCCCGAAAAGAAACTGTCCAGTCACGCAGTAAACCTGACCTCTGACTCCTGACAAAAAGTGCTGCACAGCTACCCAAACGACGGCTGGGAACGGGGGCAGACCCCTCGGGACACGCTCCATAGTATGATGGCGGATCTCAGCATTTAATGCAGAGGATTTGGTTAAAATATCACCAAACCGGCACTTACTAAAAAACCCCCGGCATAAACCGCTCTTTCGCGTGCAAAGAGAACACGCTGCCTTGTTTTACACAGGCAAACATGGGCTGTTTTACGCTCCGCAGAAGACAAACCGCCTGCCACGTCAAAAGCTGCGCTTCGTACAGGGCTCGAGGCACGTCTCTCCGCCAAAGCACACAGAGCGGTGACAGTGTCCCCTCGAGGCACGTCTCTCCGCCAAAGCACACAGAGCGGTGACAGTGTCCCCTCGAGGCACGTCTCTCCGCCAAAGCACACAGAGCGGTGACAGTGTCCCCTCAAGGCACGTCCCTCCGTCAAAACGCACAGAGCGGTGACAGTTTCCCCTCAAGGCACGTCTCCGCATTTAATGCACAGGATGATGGCAAATCTCTGCCAAAGATTTGATCTCCAAAAGCCGTAATTCCGGCTAAAGACGTCCACATCAGCACCCTGGCACGGTACGCAGCGGCTTCTACGCCCATTCAGGATCTGTGCTCCTACGGCTTCCGCGCCCCCTCAGTCTCTACGACTGCTCGGCTTCCACGCCTACTCGACTTCTATGCCTGTTCGGCTTCTATGCCTGCTCGGCTTCCACACCTACTCGGCTTCTATGCCTGTTCGGCTTCTATGCCTGCTCGGCTTCCACGCCCCCTCAGTCTCTATGGCTACTCGGCTTCCACGCCTACTCGACTTTTATGCCTATTTGGCTTCTACGCCAAGGTGACAGACATTTGGCTTCTATACCAACCTCTTCTACACAATGGATACCTACCTACGTGGCTTTTACGCCGTGATCTTAGTAGCAATTGTACGCGTTGTGTCCCCTTAGTTGGACCCACGTCACACGCTCATTCAAAAGATCATCTATACGTAGGCATTGGTTACTTTAACCGTTGTGTAAAAGGGTGCTGTACTTTCCACTCCTCGGTTGTTACACCGATGGAGTGGTCACTGTCACCAAAACTCTATAAATAGAGACCCCTATCAATGGGGAACAAGGTCGACAATTTGGAAGATCAAACCAGGTCAGAAAATTTGGCCAAGAATACCAATATCAGATCAAAGCTCGAAACTTTGAAAGAAGGATCGAACAAGGTCACCGAACCGGAGATCAAGAGGGAGAGACAGAGAGACAGAGAAGAATATAGAGCTCAGGCAAGGAATAGGGAGCGACGACCTTCAGCATCGCGCATCCACCCTCCTTCGCAACCTCCGAAGCTGCATCCTGTCTTCCACGGCACTTCTTCAATATCGTGTAGTCCAAGGGCTAAAGTGATCGACCGCAGATCAGACACCTATAGCAATTTATACCCAGATTAAATAAATTATACTCCCGCATCCTCGTATAGGATCGAATTGTACAAGTTTGTTTGTAAACCAAAGGGCACGGGTCTCGTATAAACCCTGTCATTGAAATACACTTTCATTCTTTCGTTTAATACCACAAACAAGATGGCGACTCTGCTGGGGACGTCTTTCTCTTCTGACGAGGAAGTAATTACTCAACACAATGTGGTATCTGTAGGAACCGTGAAGAAGACACTGGTCGTTCATTTCGACAAGTCTGCCTACGAAGACATGCTTCGGGCTGGGGGTAGCTCTCACTCTCTCTCCGTCCAAGACAACAGGAAGCTACGCAAAGTATAGATGCCCAAGACATCCTCCGCCATTCCTGTGGACTCTCCGATCTCTCCGACCAATGAGGTGGTAGCATCGCTCCCTCCGTGCCCCGCACGTAAAATTCAGTCTCCCGCTACGCGCGGTACAGACAAAACTTCTGGTAAAGCCTCAGCGCTAACCCAGGAGTATCCACTGCGCTATACGTGTAGAAATCAGTCTCCCGCTACGCGCGGTACAGACAAAACTTCTGGTAAAGCCTCAGCGCTAACCCAGGAGTATTCACTGCGCTATACGCGTAGAAATCAGTCTCCCGCTACGCGCGGTACAGACAAAACTTCGGGCAAAGCCTCAGCGCTGACCCAGAAGTATCCCCTGCGCTCCACGCGTAGGAACCTGTCTTTCGCTACGCGCGGTACAGACAAAACTTCCGACGGTGCCTCAACGCCAAATCGGAAGAACAGATCACGCTCCAGGCGCAGGACGACATCTGACCTCTACGACGAACCAGATGAGCGCCGTGATCTCCGCAAGAGGAAGCAAGCAGGCGAGTACTCAACTCCTCGGCCGTTACACCAGCGAAGAAGCAATCTGCCTATCCTCCGGATTACGCGGGAAGACGACGGTCGACTGAACACCTCTTCAGCTTTACGCCTGTCTGAGCGAATCTCCAAATCACGCCTGGGTAAGTCCCACGGCGCAAAACAAGCTCAAATTGCTACTCCTGACCTACGCGAAGGCCTAATCCAGAAGCGTAAGGAGAGGGGACCTTCCAACATGTCTATTACGCCCCCTAGGGAATAATGTTGTAATAGTCATAAGATTGTGATTGACTGCTACTGTTCTAAAGCAAAACGATCGGTCTTCGACCGATTGAACTACTCTCAATCTTTCCCGGAAAAGGAGCACGCGTATGCATCCGTGAACATGGCTTCACGCATACCTAGAAGAGGGTCGAGCTCAAAGCGTCTTCCCTCTGGACCTCCGAGCCAGAGAAAATTCGAAGACCTCCTCAGAAACGCTGAAGCTGGGGTATTCCAAAATACCCGTGCAAGGTCACAGCAACCAGCTCCGTACTCGTCTGATTCCGACGCTGGGGGTCACCGATCTCCCAGATCAGATGCCGAGAGTATAGAGTCGACTTCTGCAGCGACCTATACTTACCCTTCGACGACGCCCAGAGAAATGGGAGCTTACGCCATCGAAGACGAACGCGAGAGAGCGTCGCCATCAGGAGACGCAGAACAACACATCACTTACCTGGAGACGTCTCTGAAACAAATACAATCCGTAATGGAGAATATGCACCAGATGATGCTAACTCAGCACGCAACCGCCATGGCTCAAGCATCGGTTCCGCCAACTCAGATACATGTGGGGGTGGACTTGCCACCATCCAGCCCAAGCCAAGAACCTGCTCTAGATCAAGAGTCAGCAGTTCCTCCGCTTCCAACGGAAAATCCGATGCAGGCGGTCCGGGAGTTGAAAGCCCAGTTCGATGCCTTGAAACACAAAGATCGGCTCAAGAAACTGGGAATCAACCAGCCGTACCCAGCTACCTGGGAAGAGGTCCCTTTCCCTCCAAAATACAAACCTCAGGCGATGGCTCTGTTCGAGGGAAAAACATCACCAAGCCAATACATGAACTATTTCAGTATGATGACGGTGCTGCTACAAGGGAACGACGCCCTCCTCACTCGGGTGTTCAAAGGCTGCCTCTCAGGAGTAGCCTATCAGTGGTACCGTAGCTTGGCGGACAACTGCATTACTTCCTTCGAGGATTTCAAAGCTCTATTCTTCACACGATTCTACGAGGGAGGAATGGACATGTCTATGTCCTCTCTCATCGAAGTCAAGCAGAAGGAAAAGGAAGACGTTCGCATCTTCATCGAACGCTTTCGTCAGGCCACCTTACAGATGCCTCCAGGAGTTCCAGACTCAGCATTGGTGGACATTTGCAGGAAGAACCTCCTTCCCGTGGTCTCAGTGTTCATAGGACCATATCAGTTCTATGATTGGCCCTCGTTCATCCTCTCGGCGGTAGCCGCCGAAGACAACAGTCGCAAGGCGTGCGACAATGGCATCATGATCTCCGCCTCTGACAGAAGCAAGAGGTCATCCCCTGGCAGCGACCATCATCGTGGTCCCAAAGGGAAGAAAGCACTGGCAATCAACACGGCCAGGCCAAAGATTGCGGCGACCGCCCAAGCGAAGCCGGGGGCTCCGAGGCCCGTCGAAGTCTACTCTTTCGACGACGACGATATCCCAAGTATCTTCGAATGTCTCGTCAAAAGTGGCAAGATCACCCTCCCAGAACTAAGGCGGCCCCAGGAGGTCGGCAATACTGACGACCCAAAATACTGCATCTTCCACAGATACGTACACCACCCGACAAAGGCGTGCTATGTACTAAAAAGGAAGATCCAGGGGTTGATCGATGCTAAGGCCATCACTCTGCACAACACCAAGAAAACGGTCACGGCCAACATGATCTCTCTGCAGTTTGGCAATTTGCCTCCCCAAAAGGTCCCTGATGGTGTTACACCTATCTCCCGGGCAACGATGAACCTCGTTAACCTTCCCCCTGCTAGGGATCAAGGTCACAACCTGGTGCCCCTAACTATCCGGCGGGGCGAGATTATGTGGGTTCACCAAGATTTGGTGTCGGATCTCGAGGAAGAGACCAAGGCAAACAGGGCTACCCCCAAGAAGAATCCCAAATACAGATCATGCTACATGGTCACAACTTCTTCTACATCAGACGGAGACGAGGTACTTGTCGCAACCCGTTCAGGGAGGGCCTACCTCGACAACGACGGAGCAAATCAGGAAGGTGCGCCGGCTGACACTCCAGCTACCAAACCGTTAGAGCAAGATCCCGTCGTGCCAAGCATCAACTCAAGATGAACCCTACAAAGTCCTTTCTGGGGGTATCCAGTGGCAAATTCCTGGGATTTGTCATTACCGCCAGAGGCATCGAAGTAGACCCTGACAAAGTCCAGGCGATCATAGCAATGCGACCACCCCGTAATCTGAGGGAACTCAGGGGGTTCCAAGGACGTCTGGCTTACATCCGGCGATTCATATCCAACCTCTCGGGGAGATGTCAGCCCTTCTCTCATCTTATGAAGAAAGGTGTGTCCTTCATATGGGACGAAACCTGCCAGCAAGCGTTTGGGGATATCAAGCGCTACCTAACCAGTCCACCAGTTCTGGTGCCTCCCGTCATGGGAAAACCCTTCTTGCTGTACGTTCGGGCAATGGATCATCCGCTAGGAGCTCTTCTTGCACAGAAGAACGATGCGGGTCATGAACAGGCTATCTACTACCTCAGCAGGATGATGGTCGGGGCCGAACACCGGTACAACCCAGTAGAGAAGGAATACTTGGCTCTGATGTTCGCTGTCCAGAAGATGCGACACTACGTCGCCGGCCAGACTATTTATATCATCTCCAGGATCAACCCTCTCCGGGTGCTGATGAGCAAGCCAAGTGCCCTTAACTCCCGACTCGCAACTTGGGCAATGCTACTAACGCCATATGACATGGTCTACGTCCCACAGAAGTCCATCAAAGGCCAAGCACTGGCTGACTTCCTAGCAGCTCATCCAATCCCGGAGACCTCCAAACTATACGAAGACATCCCCGATGAAGTTGCGGAATGTAATTTTGCAAGAGAAAGTGACGTATGGCAACTATTCTTCGATGGCGCCTCCAGAGTCGGTCCTAAGGAAAACGTCATTTCAGGAGTAGGAGTCGTCCTAGTTACTCCAGATCAGCTCATCATCTACCGAACATATTCTCTTAGCGAGCCATGCTCCAACAATGTGGCAGAATACAACGCCCTGCTAATCGGGCTCCAAGTCGCTAAAGAGCTGGGGGTGGAATCCCTGGAAGCTTTCGGCGATTCTCTGCTCATCGTCAACCAAGTCAGGGGGATATACGAAGTCCGAAATCCAGACGTCATCCCCTATCACCAAGCAACGGTCGAGATAGCCATGACATTCAAAGGGTTCTTCCTAGAGCATGTACCTCGATCTCAAAATCTGGAAGCTGATGCCCTGGCCAGCCTAGCTGCGGACTTAGCCACCCCTATAAGAAGGCAGGATTCGGTAATCCTTCTTAACAGAGATTTATTCTGTGTGAAGAACAGCTGTCACCAAGAACGCAGCTACGCTGTAAACGCCGATCCTCCTACAAGAGATTGGACGAGTCCCTTCATAGATTTCGTGGCATATGGAATCTTGCCAGAGGACCCCAAAGAAGCAGTATCCGTCAAGAGACGATCGTTATGCTTCTACTTCGATGCATCTTCACAATACCTGTATCGCCGGACCTACGACGGACTGCTGTTAAGATGTCTCGCTGGCGCCGAGGCACAACAGATTATCCGTGAAGCTCACGACAACGTATGCGGAGCGCATCAGCCCGGTCCTAAGATGCAGGATCGCATCAGGAGAATGGGCTATTACTGGCCCACTATGATCACAGACGCGATCAGCTATGCAAAACGATGCAGGGCCTGCCAGGTCCATGTAGACTTCATACATCAACCGTCTGAATATCTACATCCTACGATTGTATCCTAGCCCTTCGAAGCCTAGGGTATGGATATCGTTGGGCCCATTCACCCGTCTTCCTCCAGAGGCCACCGGTTCATACTGACCATCACAGATTACTTTTCCAAATGGGCCGAAGCAATCCCTCTGGCTGAAGTAAAGGCGTCTGACGTAATCAGCTTCATCAAGCACCATGTCATTTATCGCTTTGGGATTCCCCGAAGGATAATCCACGACAATGGACCTCAGTTCATCAGCCAAGCATTTCATCGGTTTTGCGATAATAACCGGATACACAATATTGCCTCTACGGCATATTATCCAGCTGCTAATGGTTTGGCGGAAGCCTTCAACAAAACCATTATCAAGCTCCTGAAGAAGTTCGTTTCTTCAAACAAAAGAGACTGGAACGAGAAGCTGGGCGAATGTCTCTGGGCATACCGCACAACGGTACGGACACCAACAGGTTGTACCCCCTTTTCACTAGTCTACGGAAGCGAGGCGGTCCTTCCTATCGAAATCCAGATCCCGTCGCTCCGAATAGCCGTGACTAGTGAGCTGACTCGAGAAAAGAATGACCTGTTGAGGCTCCAAGAGCTGGAAGGATTAGACGAGAAATGCCTCCAAGCTCAGCAGCGAATCGCGCTCTACCAAGCACGTATTTCCAAAGCTTTCAATCATAAAGTAAAGGAAAGAGTGTTCAAAGTCGGCGAGCTAGTTCTAGCCGTGAGAAGGCCGATGATTCTAACTCACAGAAGTAAAGGCAAATTCCAGCCCAAATGGGAAGGCCCTTATGTGATCGAGACAACGTTCTCAAACGGCGCCTACAGGATAGCCCAGCCCAACGGAGATCTGTTAATGGCTCCTATCAACGGCAAATTCCTGAAAAGGTACTATGCCTAATCTCTCCTGCTCAAAGAGGAAAATAGCAAAGACCTCGATTCTGACAAAACTACTTCTAAAAAACATAATTAGTTGGGTTACACTCTATCATGTCCGCATGACCTCTGAATAGATATGTCCCGCTAAGAAGTTTATCGAGAGTTTATCGCGTCCATACTACCTCTGATATCACTCTCACCTAACCTGTCATTTACATTCCGAAATGATGGGACCACAACAGTCAGAAAAGAGTCGCTATTATTCATTCCCGAAGAAGGCAGAATTACATAGGAAGGGGTACATCAAGATGGCTGTCACGACCCGCACCCGTGGTAAGGGTACTAGTCGGAAACAATGCCCAGCCTACGCCGCAGAATCGGCGGTAGAACGCTGTCTAGAAAGTCTATCTAATATAATGAACCACCAAAAGATAGTGTACTCAATCACAGAACTAAGATAGAATGAACACGAATCAGATAAGAATAGAATAGTCACAATACAACTCATGAGTCTAAAATAATACATCAATGAGTCTGAAGAAAAAATACAGAAATATGCTGGAGACAAATCCAGTACAAAAGAATACTACAAAACTATAAAGCTACAACTCCAGGGTCAACTGTCTCAGTTGGGATAAGTCCCTCTTGAGCCAGGGTCTCAGAATCTAAACCCACAACATCCTGGGGTCCATAATAGGTAGGGTACTCCTCAGTGTCATCTGGAAAAATATATCCAGTCAGGAAAGGAGCAGAGTACAACCCTAATAGCAGTTCTCAAATAATAATAAAAACTATGTAACAGTAAGTAGCTGTGGATAAACAAGATGCATAAATAGATACAAGAAATATATAGACAATAAGGAAGTACTGGAAAGAAATACAATAATGAACAATATGCTGATAGAACAAGAATACTAATGACTAAGTGTGTGAGTACTAGCTTTAACATGTGATCGGCTTAGGAACTTGCACAAGAGTATAATGGCCTGGCTGATTATACGTGCGGTGTATGATCAACACTCACAAGGAACAAGACATGCACAAGGAGGGTATGATCACATATCTACACTAAAATACTTCCCACCCCGACTGGTATAATAGATCCAACCACGATACGTTATGGCACTAGATTCCCCAAGAAGATAGCTAGTCTCTCCGAGAATCGGTGTCTGTACATGTACAAGATAACCAATGAAACAATACTTGCACCATATACACCATATACCAAGGAATAACATCTCATGACGAGATCCGGATATACCAATCCGTGTAACCATAGTGTCAAGAGAACATGTATATCTACACTAGATATAACGAACATAGAGGATATCATAAATGAGAAACTATCAGAGAATGTACTCGCCTGAAGTCCAATGAACAGTCTCACAAATGTCTGACTCGGTGCCTCGAAGACCTAGACATGGAATACCACATTAATACAAGGTCCCGGAAAGAGAACAAGTCAAACTAGGCAACTTCTAGGTCAATAAGTCAATTCTAAGTCAAAAGTCAACTATGGTCAACTCTAAAGTCCACTAAAGTCAAACATGGTCAAACCCAAAGTCAACCTCACAAGACATCTATAAAATAATATAGAGATAAACTACAATAATTTAGGAATCAAATTAGATTCAAAAAGAACTCACACAAAGTATACTAATAATATAATTAATATATACCCTAAAATAATATATATACAACCCAACATTCATATAATTAAAATACTATATTATAACAATTATTATACCTCACAAAACACATATATATATACAATAAAATCACAATACAATATAATTAAATAACTAATAATTATATACTTATATATATACACATCTACACTTATAATTAAATACCAATTGTTACAAACTCATGTACATATTAATGTACATATTTTATATGGCTAGAAGCACACCTAAAATATATACATTAATATACAATAAGTTCATAATAATTATAAATAATACAATTACACAATCAAACACATAAATATATTTTATAAAATATTTTATGTATAAATTATATTATTTAACAAGTAGTAACATATATATTTGCATGCAAGAAAGCTACATATTATATTGTACATTATATTAGCACACCCAAAATATAGATCTATGCTACAATAATTACTATAATAAATACACAAAATAAATATTTAATATCCATATATATATACTAATTATAAATGAAGAATTGAACCACAATTAATTAGATCTATGCAAAAATACACACAATTGGAGAGTATCTCACCGTATCCCACTAGATCTAGGATACGCATGCGACACGAGTCCAACACACAACCAAATGCACCCCGAAGGACACAAACAAATCACAAATAATATTTATGAACAAATCAAAGCGTCAAAAGTAGATCTATGTGTCCGTGTCAAAATACGACATGTTCAAAGCCCCGTGTCGGAGGAAAACCCCCAAATGACACGTATCACCAAATAGTTGGGATACGAACCACAAGTATCCCAATATGGACACGACACTAGCCTCAAACACAAATCTCATGTTCAATTGATCTATAGGATCAATTGACACACACAACAAAATATAAATTCGGAATTCCAACAAAATTGACACAAAAAGCACCATAACTTTCTCCATGGGTCTCCTATGAACACAAAACAAAGTCCTATGGGTACTACATACATATAGGTTGATTTTACATGATTAAATCTCAGATTTAGAAGCTATTTAAATGGGAAAATCTGAATTATACCTATTGGGAGATGGATTCCCAATGAAACCTCCAATTGAGATGAACTTACTTCCAAATTGTAGATCCTTGCTCCTCTTTGTAGATCCTTGCTTCCTTCTTCTAGATCCTTGCTTCTCTTCTTCTCTAATGGTGAATTGGAAAGAATTTGGAATGAATTTGGTAGGGAATTGGATTGGGAATGGAGGGAATTTGGTAGTGGGAGAATTCTAGATCTAGATTTGGAATGAGATGAGAGGAGAGAGAAATTTCCCCCCTCTTTAATAGGCCGGCCATAGCCCCTCCCCCAAGCAATTGTAAAATGTCCAATGTACCCCTTGGGGCCTCTCATAAAGAAATAATTAAGGAAGGAAGCTTCTAGTCTAATCATTTAATTAATTTAATCCATCTCCTTAACTATGGGCTTTCTAAATGGGCCAAGTCTAACTAATTAATTCATGTTGGTCCATGGGTCCAAACTAAACTAGTTGGGTCCACTAAAATAAGTCCAAAATAATTAAATAACATCCAACAATAATTAAATAATACAACAAAAATTATTTACCATGCACAATATTTATTTAAATAGGAAATTACCAAAATACCCTTTCCTAGAAAATGTGGTAGTGACAAGTCTACCCTCCTTAAAATAATTTCGTCCTCGAAATTCAAAGACGAAAACTACCCCCAGAAAATCACAGAACAGAACTAAAGAATCACAACTAACTAATGAACAGAACATAACAATGAACAGAACATAACTAGAAATAACATACCTCAAGGTACAAACAAATATGGATAACGCTCTCGCATTTCATCCTCTCTCTCCCAGGTAGACTCCCCCGGAGAGTGATGCCTCCATGCGACGCTCACCAAAGGAATAGTCTGGTTCCTCAGCACCTTCTCTCTCCGATCCAGAATCCCAACTGGCTGCTCTGGATAGCTAAGAGTAGGGCCCACCTCTATCTCTGAGTGATCCAATACATGACTAGGATCTGCCACGTATCGTCTCAACTGCGACACATGAAACACGTTGTGCACTCCCTCCAATGCAGGTGGCAAGTCTAGTCTATAAGCAACTGCACCGACCCTCTCTAGAATAGTGAAAGGTCCAATGAATCGCGGACTAAGCTTTCCGCCTCCACCGAAGCGAATCGTGCCTCGTGTCGGAGAAATCCTCAGAAACACCAAACCACCCACCTAGAACAAAACACCACCTTAAGAACTTATCTATAACAAACAACCAAGAACAAGCACACAAAATAAAATCTAAACTATACCTCAAACTCCAAGGGTCTCCGATGGCTATCGGCCCAATGCCGTTGTCTGTCCTGCGCCACTCGAAGTCTGTCTCTGATCAACTGAACCTTCTCTGCTGCATCCACAACCATCTCTGGCCCAAGCAAAACTCTCTCTCCAACATCGTCCCAAGACAAAGGAGTACGACACCTCCGACCATATAGAGCTTCAAAAGGTGACATCTCTATACTGGCCTGGTAACTGTTGTTGTAAGCAAACTCTACCAAATGGAGATGGTCCTCCCAAGAACCCCCAAAATCTAGTACACAAGTGCGCAACATATCCTCGAGAGTCTGAATAGTCCTCTCTGACTGTCCATCTGTCTGGGGATGATATGCAGTACTGAACTTGAGCTGAGTGCCCAAACTCTCCTGCAAACTCCTCCAGAAATGAGAAATGAAACGACTATCCCGATCTGAGACTATGCTGACGGGAACTCCATGTATCCTAACGATCTGCCTCACATACATCTCTGCCAGCTTCTCCGTAGACAAAC
This sequence comes from Iris macrosiphon, assembly GCA_036927795.1. Classification (NCBI taxonomy): domain Eukaryota; kingdom Viridiplantae; phylum Streptophyta; class Magnoliopsida; order Asparagales; family Iridaceae; genus Iris; species Iris macrosiphon. Next base: position 36,146,113 of record JAYESA010000013.1, on the reverse strand, counting down.
CCACCTTGAAAGGCAAAAAGTGGGCCGACTTGGTCAACCTATCAACAATGACCCAAATCGCGTCTTTCCCCCCTGGAGATCGTGGTAGTCCGGACACAAAATCCATAGTAATGTGTTCCCACTTCCACTCTGGAATGGGTAATGGCTGAAGTAAACCTCCTGGCCTCTGCCTCTCGGCTTTCACCTGCTGGCACACTAAGCATCTGGATACAAACTGTGCCACTTCCCTCTTCATGCCATACCACCACACACTCTCTCGCATATCCCGATACATCTTGTTAGCACCTGGATGTATGGAATACTGAGAGCGATGCGCTTCCTGCAATATCTTCTCTCGCAACTCCCCACTAGGCACACACAATCTAACTCCATGCCTCAAGGATCCATCCTCTGCAATAGTGAAATCATCCTCCAATCCTGCTCTCACCTGAGCTCTGATACTCCTCAAAGATACATCATCATACTGTGCTGCCTTGATCCTGTCCATCAAATCTGAGTGTATCTGCAATCCCCACATCTGCATAGCACACCCAGGAACAATCACCTCAATGCCCAAGCTCTCCAAGTCCTCCAACAGATATCGATCCTGCGTCAAGAACATAGCTACCGGATACCTGCTCAAAGCATCGGCAACTACATTGGCTTTCCCAGGATGATATTGCAAAGAGATATCAAAATCCTTCATCAGTTCCAACCACCGACGCTGCCTCATGTTCAACTCCTTCTGCATGAAAACGTACTTCAAGCTTTTGTGGTCTGTGAAGATCTCCACACGCTCTCCGTACAAATAATGTTTCCACAACTTCAGGGCGAATATGACAGCTGCCAACTCCAAATCATGGGTAGGATAGTTCTTTTCATGAGGACGCAATTGCCTGGATGCATAGGCAATCACTTTCCCATGCTGCTGAAGAACACAACCTAAACCCTTTCCCGATGCATCACTATAAATAGTGAAACCTCCGGACCCTGATGGCAATGTCAAAATAGGAGCAGACGTCAACCTCTTCTTCAACTCCTCAAAAGCGGCCTGGCAATCTTCCGTCCAAACAAACTCCACATCCTTCCTTGTGAGTCTGGTCATCGGCTCGGCAACCCTCGAAAAATCTTGCATAAACTTTCTGTAGTAGCCTGCCAATCCCAAGAAACTCCTGATCTCTGCTACCGAACTCGGAGTCTTCCAAGATTCCACTGCTGAAATCTTCTTCGGATCCACTGAAATACCATCACCAGTCACAACATGCCCCAAGAATTCCACCTTGTCCAAGAAAAACTCATATTTGGACAACTTTCCATACAGCTTCTCCTTCCTCAGCACATCCAACACAATCCTCAAATGCTCCTCATGCTCCTCCGGTGTCCTCGAGTATATGAGTATGTCGTCGATGAACACCACCACGAACTTGTCAAGGTACTGGTGGAACACCTTGTTCATCAAGTTCATAAATACCGCCGGTGCATTAGTCAAACCAAACGGCATCACCATAAACTCGTACTGACCATACCGAGTTCTAAAAGCAATCTTCGGTATGTCCTCCGGCTTCACCTTCACCTGATGGTAGCCTGATCTCAAATCTATCTTAGAAAATACCTTCACACCACTCAACTGATCAAACAGATCATCAATCCGTGGCAAAGGATACTTATTCTTGATAGTGAGATTATTCAAAGCCCTGTAATCAATGCACATACGTACCGATCCATCCTTCTTCGGTACAAACAATACCGGGGCTCCCCATGGTGAAGAACTCGATCTGATAAACCCCTTATCCTGCAATTCGTCCACCTGCTTCTTCAACTCGACCAGCTCGCTGTTGTTTACTCTATAGACATGCTGCGAAATTGGTTCTGCACCTGGCACCAAGTCTATAGAAAATTCAACATCTCGATCTGGCGGCAATCCTGGCAATTCTTCAGGAAACACATCCAAAAATTCTGCTATCAACGGATGCGGCAACTCCTTGTCTTCCACCATAGCTCCACAAATAATGCCTTCTCCCTGCTCTGCAGCTCCTCTAGCAAACTCGAACTCTGACTCTCCTGGCGAACCAAACAAAACTCTACCTCCTCTACAATCTATGCTAGCACGGTGCCTACTCAATCAATCCATCCCGAGTACAATGTCGTAGCTCGGAAGTGGCATTACAAGTAGACACGCACTCAACTCCCGGCCTCCCAAAGTAACTCTCCGATCCTTGCAAATATCATTAACCAGGATAATGCCTCCCCCGGTCATGATCTTGCAAGTCCTAAGCAAAGACTCAGCTACCAAACCATGCTTTAGAGCAAAAGAAACAGATACAAAACTATGGGAAGCACCACTATCAAACAAAGCTAAAGCTGGAATAGAATCAAGAAGAATAGAATTAATATGGCACAAGATGTAAGACATCAAGGAAAGGACAGTTTAAGGGATCAAGTATCAATGTCAAAGGAGAATAATTGAATCAAAAGAATTTTCCTAGATGTGATTGAGTATCTCAGCCTATATCCTATATCCTATTGCAGGCTCGCAGTAGTACAACTAAGTTGTCGCACTACCACGACATCACATACTTGTGAAGCTAGACCTGCATGGGCCACCACCAAAAATGTGTCACGACCCGCACCCGGGGTAAGGGTACTAGTCGGAAACAACGCCCAGCCTACGCCGCAGAATCGGCGGTAGAACGCTGTCTAGAAAGTCTATCTAATATAATGAACCACCAAAAGATAGTGTACTCAATCACAGAACTAAGATAGAATGAACACGAATCAGATAAGAATAGAATAGTCACAATACAACTCATGAGTCTAAAATAATACATCAATGAGTCTGAAGAAAAAATACAGAAATATGCTGGAGACAAATCCAGTACAAAAGAATACTACAAAACTATAAAGCTACAACTCCAGGGTCAACTATCTCAGTTGGGATAAGTCCCTCTTGAGCCAGGGTCTCAGAATCTAAACCCACAACATCCTGGGGTCCATAATAGGTAGGGTACTCCTCAGTGTCATCTGGAAAAATATATCCAGTCAGAAAAGGAGCAGAGTACAACCCTAACAGCAGTTCTCAAATAATGATAAAAACTATGTAACAGTAAGTAGCTGTGGATAAACAAGATGCATAAATAGATACAAGAAATATATAGACAATAAGGAAGTACTGGAAAAAAATACAATAATGAACAATATGCTGATAGAACAAGAATACTAATGACTAAGTGTGTGAGTACTAGCTTTAACATGTGATCGGCTTAGGAACTTGCACAAGAGTATAATGGCCTGGCTGATTATACGTGCGGTGTATGATCAACACTCACAAGGAACAAGACATGCACAAGGAGGGTATGATCACATATCTACACTAAAATACTCCCCACCCGACTGGTATAATAGATCCAACCACGGTACGTTATGGCACTAGATTCCCCAAGAAGATAGCTAGTCTCCCCGAGAATCGGTGTCTGTACATGTACAAGATAACCAATGAAACAATACTTGCATCATATACACCATATACCAAGGAATAACATCTCATGACGAGATCCGGATATACCAATCCGTGTAACCATAGTGTCAAGAGAACATGTATATCTACACTAGATACAACGAACATAGAGGATATCATAAATAAGAAACTATCAGAGAATGTACTCGCCTGAAGTCCAATGAACAGTCTCACAAATGTCTGACTCGGTGCCTCGAAGACCTAGACATGGAATACCACATTAATACAAGGTCCCGGAAAGAGAACAAGTCAAACTAGGCAACTTCTAGGTCAATAAGTCAATTCTAAGTCAAAAGTCAACTATGGTCAACTCTAAAGTCCACTAAAGTCAAACATGGTCAAACCCAAAGTCAACCTCACAAGACATCTATAAAATAATATAGAGATAAACTACAATAATTTAGGAATCAAATTAGATTCAAAAAGAACTCACACAAAGTATACTAATAATATAATTAATATATACCCTAAAATAATATATATACAACCCAACATTCATATAATTAAAATACTATATTATAACAATTATTATACCTCACAAAACACATATATATATACACAATAAAATCACAATACAATATAATTAAATAACTAATAATTATATACTTATATATATACACATCTACACTTATAATTAAATACCAATTGTTACAAACTCATGTACATATTAATGTACATATTTTATATGGCTAGAAGCACACCTAAAATATATACATTAATATACAATAAGTTCATAATAATTATAAATAATACAATTACACAATCAAACACATAAATATATTTTATAAAATATTTTATGTATAAATTATATTATTTAACAAGTAGTAACATATATATTTGCATGCAAGAAAGCTACATATTATATTGTACATTATATTAGCACACCCAAAATATAGATCTATGCTACAATAATTACTATAATAAATACACAAAATAAATATTTAATATCCATATATATATACTAATTATAAATGAAGAATTGAACCACAATTAATTAGATCTATGCAAAAATACACACAATTGGAGAGTATCTCACCGTATCCCACTAGATCTAGGATACGCATGCGACACGAGTCCAACACACAACCAAATGCACCCCGAAGGACACAAACAAATCACAAATAATATTTATGAACAAATCAAAGCGTCAAAAGTAGATCTATGTGTCCGTGTCAAAATACGACATGTTCAAAGCCCCGTGTCGGAGGAAAACCCCCAAATGACACGTATCACCAAATAGTTGGGATACGAACCACAAGTATCCCAATATGGACACGACACTAGCCTCAAACACAAATCTCATGTTCAATTGATCTATAGGATCAATTGACACACACAACAAAATATAAATTCGGAATTCCAACAAAATTGACACAAAAAGCACCATAACTTTCTCCATGGGTCTCCTATGAACACAAAACAAAGTCCTATGGGTACTACATACATATAGGTTGATTTTACATGATTAAATCTCAGATTTAGAAGCTATTTAAATGGGAAAATCTGAATTATACCTATTGGGAGATGGATTCCCAATGAAACCTCCAATTGAGATGAACTTGCTTCCAAATTGTAGATCCTTGCTCCTCTTTGTAGATCCTTGCTTCCTTCTTCTAAATCCTTGCTTCTCTTCTTCTCTAATGGTGAATTGGAAAGAATTTGGAATGAATTTGGTAGGGAATTGGATTGGGAATGGAGGGAATTTGGTAGTGGGAGAATTCTAGATCTAGATTTGGAATGAGATGAGAGGAGAGAGAAATTTCCCCCCTCTTTAATAGGCCGGCCATAGCCCCTCCCCCAAGCAATTGTAAAATGTCCAATGTACCCCTTGGGGCCTCTCATGAAGAAATAATTAAGGAAGGAAGCTTCTAGTCTAATCATTTAATTAATTTAATCCATCTCCTTAACTATGGGCTTTCTAAATGGGCCAAGTCTAACTAATTAATTCATGTTGGTCCATGGGTCCAAACTAAACTAGTTGGGTCCACTAAAATAAGTCCAAAATAATTAAATAACATCCAACAATAATTAAATAATACAACAAAAATTATTTACCATGCACAATATTTATTTAAATAGGAAATTACCAAAATACCCTTTCCTAGAAAATGTGGTAGTGACAATGGCGGAGTAATCAGGCCATGAATCTGCCGCTCCAGTGCAGCTATCCTCTCATTCCTAAGGGCCAAAGCATCGGCGCGAGCCTGCTCCAGCCGTGCCTCCGGAGTATGCGTAAGGGTCAGATTAGCCCTTGCCCGAAGACAGCCCGTACGGGCAGCTTCCGCACGGTCCAGATCCCGTCGCGCTTCGCTCAGTCGACCAGTCGCTACCTCCAAACCTGCCAACGACTGGGAAGCCCACTCCTCTGCCCGAGCAAGTTTTTCCCGCAGCTTGGAGACCCTCGCCGTATTCCCTTCATGCTCGGATCGACACTGCATCTCAACGGCAAGGGCTTCTTCCACAACAGCTCTTCTCCTATCCATCTCCAGCTTATGCGTCTGGATAGAGTTATCCAGGCTTTCAAGCTTTGTAGTGAACCGCTCAGACATGAGGTCGTACCGAGCCTGGACATCAGCATCAAGGATGCCCTCAGTCCGCTGCAAGTATTCGTTAATGGGTTGCTCTAAACCATTAACCACCGCCTCCAGAGCGTCAGCCACTCCAGGATTGCCAAGCCCCCTGACAACCTCGATCGAAAGCTGAGAAGTCTTCTTCAGGAGCTCGAAGTCAAGGTTCTTCGCCAACACCATCGGTATCATCGTTTTTAAGCCAGTATAGACGAGGCTGGAATGTTGCTCGATCAACGCGACTAAACCCGACTGAGCGCCCGGAGCGGCCACAGTTGCAGACGAGGTAGCCACCGCCGCCTCAACAGATGGCACGCCCGAAGAAGGTGCGATGGCGACAATCGAAGTCATCGGCATACTCGCAACAGGCGAGGTCACGATAACAGGTTCGTCCTCCCCTTGAGACGACAAAACCTCCCCGGGCGAGCTAGCCCCTGAAGACACTCCTGCCTCAAAATCCGGCGCCTCCACGTCACCGCCAGGAGCCAGAACAAAGCCGGAAGGCGCTTCAACGCCATGCTCCCCGTGGACGTCATCCCCTGAAAAAAGGACAAGAAAGCAAAATGTCAATCACAGTGGTAATCCTCCTAGGAGGAGACATCGAAACGACATTTACCCGGAACCAACGGCATATACGACGCATCTGCAGCAGATGTAGCTAAGCCACGCCTTAATGACGCGATACGAACTGGCATACCTGGAGAAGGAGGTGGGCCGACCGACATCGCCAAGAGTTCGGTCAAGCCTTCCCCGAGATACGGTCGAGGTTCATCAGCCGGAGTCTCGCTAGGCGCGCTCGCTAACGCAGGAGTAACTCCGCCCGCTACTGACCTCAGGGAAGATTCTCCCATCTGTTGGGGCCACGCAGGCAATCCCGCTCCGCTGCTTGGAACAGCCGCAGCAACAGCAGCCTCTAGCGAGGACTCTCCGGCACCGTCAGCCAGAACTGTAGAAGGTCCCCCTCTGAAAGGCGAGGAACCTCCGGCCAAAGAATCATCCCTGATACAGGGAGATGCAGGCTCATTCCCGGGAACCTCAACACCAGGAATACGGAGAGGACGAGCAACCGTCTCCCTCCTCCTCTTACGAAGGGAAGCTTCCTTCGGAGCAGAAGCCCGTCGCTTCCCGGAAGAGACTACCAGGGCCCCCGCCGGCAGAGGCACTACACACCTCGGCAACGACACCAGAGGCTCATCCGGAGTACCAGATTCCTCCCCCTCATCAGAAGAAACCGAGGGGACTTCGACCCTTCCCCCAGGCTTGGCAGAAGGCACCCTGAAGCTCCCACGCCTGTCGAAATTACGGTGGAAAGTGTTAACCGCCACATAAAACTGGGCGTAGGAGTGAAGGATGCGCAGCTCCGTGGAGGTTGTAACGACCGGCACGATAAAAATTGCCCCCGTACAACCCATGATAAAATATCGCCACCCTCTAGCTCCATCAATGAGTCCACCCCTGGACCTGAAGCTGGTGACGGCGTTGCCCACATGCAACTGGTCGTACCCGAACTGCCTGGCGAACTGACTAGGCAGGTAGGGCTCGAAGAAGCAATGGTCTTCGCTCCTATACAGCAGATGGGAAGGTCTAATACAGACCAACCAATTAAACGCCTCCGGAGAAAGAACGGTCTTCCTTCGACCTGAATCCTTGAGCCACAGCCCTGACTGGTTGCGATGCACAGGAGGGGGAGTACAAAGGATCTTCCAGCCATGGCTGAGGTTTAAAACCAGCCGACAGTCTAAAACTGTATTCACATTCCAGGAGAAATCCCTGTAATTCAATAGGAATATACCCCCTGAGCTGCTACCAGAACCGGGTGACATAACCCGGGAATTGTGGAGAATTAACCATCCCATCAAGTACAAGTATGGTAATTCCACCCTAGGGAAGCTCTCCCGCCGAGCTTCATCAACGAGCAACCCATCTGTCATGGCCCTCAGGCCAGCCTGTATATGGCACACCATGGCAGGAAGCAAGCCCAGTCTTGCCCCAAACACCAGGCGCACTGCCGGCCACAGGATGTTGCGGTGAATGCGGTCCGCGGACGCGGTGCTCGGCACCACTACTTGACGCAGCCATATGGAGAGGAAACCAGCCAGCTGGGCCTCCTTAGACAAAGGCCTACGGCAACGCCTCAAGTAACTACAGGCCTTAGTGCCTTCCGGGTACTTTCCTACCCCCTCCACAAGAATCTGATCCGGAGCTTCAGCCTCCTCCATAAGAGTCTCCACAACCTGGGCACTGAGGACGCCCAAGCAGTTCACGGGCTCTTTCTTACCACCCGAGGCTTTCTCCGACCTGGCGGCCCTGGCTCGGTGGAAGAAGAGGTAAGACATCCACTTGGTGGTGTGAGCCAAATCAGAAGGCTCGTTATAAAAAGTGGTGCACGCGAAGTACTGACACATCAGCTCCTGATTTACTTCTGCCACCCGAGGGTCCAAATCCCCCAACTCCCGGTTGGTGGGAACGTACTCTTCATATGGGGTATCCCCCATCGGCAGTCTCGAGACAACTGCCATCTCATGAAGGGCCAACCCCAACTCCCCTAGTGGAGTGGCGAAGGTCCCAGTGAGCGGAATGTACCGCTCCATCAGTGCCAGGAACAAATTAGGGTTCGGAGGCAGCCCGACGCTCGTCGCACTCACAGCGGCATATAGTCCGATGCCCTCCAACTCTCTCTGGAAGTGCTTTAAGGCCCAGTCAACTAGGCATCTCCATCGGGAGTTCGTTGGGGCAATCCACCCATTGCACCGAGGATTCTCCTTGGGATATACCACACCTCGACCCATGAAGTCGTTGCAGAAGGTCGGCAATTGGATCGGCTGGATCACCGAGCTATCTTTACTTGGAACACTGCCCGGGCACAGTCCTCGGAATAACGTCACAACGCCAGAAGAGCGACTAACAAACGACCCCTGGTCAGCGCCTTTCAGATGAAAGATCTTCCCCGGCTTCCCGTGAAGATCAGGAGTCAGCTTCCAAGACATCTTCCTGGGATGCGTCGCATGGGAGAAGGCCGAGATGGGATAATCCCTCGGCATTGTCGGCAGGTACAAGACCAAATCCCCGGCAGGGAAAACCCAAGGCTCCCTCTTGGGCTTCGTCTGGGACTGTTTATCAATCATGTCCCCAAAAAGGAAAGCCGGCTTTATGTACCGCTCCACATCTACACGTACCAAGGGTTCGCCGTTGATCATACTCAACAGCATTCGCTCACCCTGGGCCGATATCAGGAGCTCCCTTCCCTCAGGATACTGGGGTCCAGAGATGGGAAATGCCACATGGGACAGATCCTCCAGATAGTTCGAGTACAGCATCCCCACAGCGGAGCCCATCACCTCAACCAGTGGGGACTCACCCAGATCAACTGCAAGATAATGCAAAGAAGATAGGTCATTACAAGTCTGGCACAAACACACGGACCAAGGAAACGACAGTCTGTGCTTTACGCTAAGATTGTACAAATTTGGTCACCTTACGCCGAAAGTCTCCTCCACAAACGTAAAATTCAAATTTTACGAAATACGCCAATTTTCGGTAGCCCGAGCTATTTACGCCCAGAGCTACGAAAATACGGAGTCTTTACGCTGACACATTAGAAATGTGGGCGTAAAAGATAAAAATGCCTCCGTGCGTCATCTTCCTCAAAAGAGGCTATCAGCATAGAAGACGACCTAGCGCAGTCACGTTCAACGTGTGCGAAGGATTTTTCGTCGTTTGTGTCATCCCAAAAAGTTCTACCTCTAAAGCCGGGAGCGCTAGTCGTCGGCGGGATGCTACCCTCAGAGGGAAGTTCACCTTGCCCGACCGGAGATTCCCTCGCCGGGACAAAAGAATGAGAAGAAGAACCTATGCTCTTTCCCTTAGCGGAGGGGGTTTGTTTCGGCGCCATTTCTGAAAGACTCGAAGTGCTCGGAGAAAGAACGAAGAAAAACTCGAACAGTCGAAAGCTCTCTTTCGCAAAAGACAGATAAAAAGTTTTTCTTTCCAGAAGCTGGGGATATATATACAGTCCGGGTCGACTCCTCGAATCCTCGGACGAACCCCTCGAGACCCTAACCAAATCTCCAATTAATAGTTGATCATGATTGGATGCTACGTCAGCCCACTACCCTTGGAAGACGGACAGTCAGCGAATTCGAAAGGTTTTTTCGTGCAAGACGGTTCAGCGGGTTCTACGCTAAATGAGCTTTCTACGCTCGACAGCAACGGATCTACGATTTTACGCTCGCAAGCTACAAGTATATGGTTTTACGCCCGGATGCCTTTGTGCTCGGTAGCTTTTATGCTCGAGAGGCCACAAACCCACGACTTTACGCTCAGCAGATACCAAATCGACGATCTCACGCTCGGTGGCGCTCAGTTTACGCTCAGCAGCAACAGATCCGCAAACCTCACGCTCGAAGAAATTTTCTTTTCAGGAGCTACAAATCAAACAGTTCTACGCTAAAGGAGCTTTTCTACGCTCGACAGCTACGAATCTAACGGCTTTCCGTTCGACAGCTACAAGTCTATGGTTTTTCTTGCCCGGATGCCTTTGTGCTCGGTAGTATTCTATGCTCAAGAGGCAACAAACCTACGACTTCACGCTCAGGAACCACAGGTCTATGATTTCACGCTCGATGGTATTCTACGCTCACAGGCTACAGATCTACAGTCCTACGCTAAAAGGAGCTTTTCTACGCTCGACAGCTACGAATCTAACGGCTTTACGTTCGACAGCTACAAGTCTATGGTTTTTCTTGCCCGGATGCCTTTGTGCTCGGTAGCATCCTATGCTCGAGAGGCAACAAACCTACGACTTCACGCTCAGGAACCACAAGTTTATGATTTTACGCTCGATGGTGTTTTACGCTCAAGAGGCTACAGACATGATTTCCCGCTCCACGACTTTCCGCATATCCAAACAGTCCCCAAGGCGGTCAAGTGCAAAGAGTTCACACAGAATATACTCGTTCTTGACCCAAAGCATCCCCAAGTACCCGAAGTATACAGAGTTCAAACATTGAGAAATTACTCCTCTCGGGTCCAGAAAACTGGAGGTTCATCCAGATTCCAGTCTGAACATCTCGTCTATCAAAGTGGCAACTCAGTTTGACAGCCAAAAACCTTGACCCTGTTCCAAGGGAGTTTCGAGAGATCATTCTTGAAGACAAATTCTGAACAAAACGAAATTCCGCTCATCAGAGAGGCAACAGTTCAGAAATTCTACGCAGTCCTAGCAACAGGACAGTTCTAAATGTTCAAAGTGCTCAGCAGCGTTCTATGGACTATCCGCTATGCATAAAGGACAGGACCTAATACTCTTTCTATCAGAGTCAGCGTAAAGATTCAGACATGTCGAAGCTGCACATATTCAGGCTTCACAAGCAACGTATGGCAAGACGATCATATGGAGAAGAAGACGATTTTATTAAAGATTAAAATCATGATTACATATAAGGGAAATCCAATCTACAAGGGTTTTTCTCTATTTTTTATGATTACATCTGAGGGAAACTCCATCTACAAAGGAGATACCCCCTCGTCGTCTGGACGCTGCCCTTGGAATCTGTTCTGACAGGTTCTGGCATCGGCGATCTTCCTCTTCATCCAAGAAGATGATCAGTGGCAGGAGGATACAGAACTGGGCAGATGACCCATCCTCCAAACAGGAGGAAAGCAGGGTAAATCTGCTTTCCTATAGACCACTGCCACGCTAGCCGGTCTGTCTGTCTCTCGTCACCAGAGGCATCGAGAGAAGGCACTGCTTGCAAGCAGCGTGGGCCAATACGACCCTTCCTCTCTCCTGGGGCAACGCCATACAAAGTTACTGATTATCCCGAGCAAGGGAGGCTAAGATGTTCTTCTATGATCCATCGTTGCAGTAGACACTTGCTCGAAGACGCCGTCTTTTACGGCTCCCTACATGCTGGAAGAACATGATCTCCTTCTTCCTCAGATCGATCCGACGAACTCTGGCGATCATCTCTGCATGACAATGGGAATGTGGTGAAGACAGGTTCACCCCCCCAGCCTTTTATAGGCAAAAGAGATCACAGCGGTCCCCAATAAATCCGCCATAAAGTCAGCATCGACCGTTTCAACGCTCCATTCAGAAACGTTTCGAGTTACGAGGGGCCGTTCATGCTTCATTCAAAGCGTTTCAAATTCCGAGGAATTTAAAAGCTTTGAAGGGGGTCTTATAGAAGCATGAAAAAAAATGCTTGGAAGATCTACGCAGCGTCTTGATACAGAGCAGCGTAGGCAGAGGCCTTCAGAGCCATCCAGCGTAAAACAGGGTTCTTCATCGCCTCCATGGCGTAAAACCTAGCCGCTCTCAAAGCAGCGTTAAAGCGTACGAGGAACGCTTCGTATTCCCAAAAAGAAACTGTCCAGTCACACAGTAAACCTGACCTCTGACTCCTGATAAAAAGTGCTGCACAGCTACCCAAACGACGGCTGGGAACGGGGGCAGACCCCTCGGGACGCGCTCCATAGTATGATGGCGGATCTCAGCATTTAATGTAGAGGATTTGGTTAAAATATCACCAAACCGGCGCTTACTAAAAAAACCCCGGCATAAACCGCTCTTTCGCGTGCAAAGAGAACACGCTGCCTTGTTTTACACAGGCAAACATGGGCTGTTTTACACTCCGCAGAAGACAAACCGCCTGCCACGTCAAAAGCTGTGCTTCGTACAGGGCTCGAGGCACGTCTCTCCGCCAAAGTACACAGAGCGGTGACAGTGTCCCCTCGAGGCACGTCTCTCCGCCAAAGCACACAGAGCGGTGACAGTGTCCCCTCAAGGCACGTTCCTCCGTCAAAACGCACAGAGTGGTGACAGTTTCCCCTCAAGGCACGTCTCCGCATTTAATGCACAGGATGATGGCAAATCTCTGCCAAAGATTTGATCTCCAAAAGCCGTAATTCTGGCTAAAGACTTCCACATCAGCACCTTGGCACGGTACGCAGCGGCTTCTACGCCCATTCAGGATCTGTGCTCCTACGGCTTCCGCGCCCCCTCAGTCTCTACGACTGCTCGGCTTCCACGCCTACTCGGCTTCTATGCCTGTTCGGCTTCTATGCCTGCTCGGCTTCCACGCCTACTCGGCTTCTATGCCTGTTCGGCTTCTATGCCTGTTCGGCTTCCACGCTCCCTCAGTCTCTACGGCTACTCGACTTCCACGCCTACTCGGCTTCTATGCCTATTTGGCTTCTACGCCAAGGTGACAGACATTTGGCTTCTACGCCAACCTCTTCTATACAATGGATACCTACCTACGTGGCTTTTACGTCGTGATCTTAGTAGCAATTGTACGCGTTGTGTCCCCTTAGTTGGACCCGCGTCACACGCTCATTCAAAAGATCATCTATACGTAGGCATTGGTTACTTTAACCGTTGTGTAAAAGGGTGCTGTACTTTCCACTCCTCGATTGTTACACCGATGGAGTAGTCACTGTCACCAAAACTCTATAAATAGAGACCCCTATCAATGGGGAACAAGGTCGACAATTTGAAAGATCGAACCAGGTCAGAAAATTTGGCCAAGAATACTAATATCAGATCAAAGCTCGAAACTTTGAAAGAAGGATCGAACAAGGTCACCGAACCGGAGATCAAGAGGGAGAGACAGAGAGAGAGAGAAGAATACAGAGCTCAGGCAAGGAATAGGGAGCGACGACCTTCAGCATCGTGCATCCACCCTCCTTCGCAACCTCCGAAGCTGCATCATGTCTTCCACGGCACTTCTTCAACATCGTGTAGTCCAAGGGCTAAAGTGATCGACCGCAGATCAGACACCTATAGCAATTTATACCCAGATTAAATAAATTGTACTTCCGCATCCTCGTATAGGATCGAATTATACAAGTTTGTTTGTAAACCAAAGGGCACGGGTCTCGTATAAACCATGTCATTGAAATACACTTTCATTTTTTCGTTTAATACCACAAACAGTCGACGGGTGCTGAATTTTAGTCACAGCTGGAAGATCTTCTGCACTGTCCCCTCTGTTCATCTCAATCAACAGGAGATCAGATTTCAGGATATAGGCGACGGGAAGACCGTTCTTTCTCCTGAGGCTTTTAATTGGTTGGTCTGCATTAGACCTTCCCATTTACTGTACAGAAGTGAAGACCATTGCTTCTTGGAGCCCTACCTGTCTAGTTGGTTTGCCAGGCAATTCGGGTACGACCAGTTGCACGTTGGCAATGCCGTCACCAGCTTCAGGTCCAGGGGCGGCCTCATTGATGGAGCGAGAGGATGGCGATACTTCATCATAGGTTGCACTGGAGCAATTTTTACCATGCCCGTTATTTCACTCTCCACGGAGCTGCACATTTTCCACTCGTATGCCCAGTTCTATGTGGCAACCAACACCTTCCATCGCAATTTTGACATGTGTGGAAGTTTTAGGATGCCCTCTTCCAAGTCTGGGGGAAGAGTCGAAATATCCTCGGTCTCTTCTGACGAGGGTGAAGATTCCGTTAATCCAGATGAGCCTCTGTTGGCGGTACCGAGGGGTAAAATACCTCCGCCTGCAGGGCGTCTGGTAATCTCTGGGAAGCGAAGGGCTCCTGCTTCGAAGGAGACTTTCCCTCGCAAGAGGAAGAAGAAGAAGACGGTTGCTCGTCCTCTCCGGATTCCCGGCAATGAGGCTCCTAGAAGTGAGCCTGTATCTCCCCCTGTTGGGGATGATTCTTTGATTGGAGGTTCCTCGCCTTTTAGAGAGGGAACCTCTACAGTTCCGGCTGGCAGTGCCGGAGAATCTCTGCTGAAGGCTGCTGTCGCCGCTACCGCTCCAGGTAGTGGTACGAAATCGCCTTCGGGGCCGAGCGTAATAAGATTCTATATACCTTTATCCGGATCAGCATCGGGAGAGACCCCTGCCGTGTCTGTAAGCGCACCTAGCAAGATTCCAGCCGATGAGCCTCGGTTGGAACTTGACGAGGACCTGGAAGAATATTTGCCAGTGTCGGTTGACACACCATCTTCTGCAGTATGACAACTTGTTTAACATCGTTAAGAAATGATTTAGCTGTACTGGCCGCAGACGCAACATATATGCCATCGGCCATGGGTAAATATCGTCTTTATGCCTCTTTTTTAGGAAAATTAACATCATGTTGATATTAACTTTCTTTTGTCTTCTTTTCAGGGGAAGACATCTACGGGGAGGGCAGTGTTGACGCGCCTTTTGGCACTGTTTTAGGTCCTGGCGACGACACGGAGGTGCCTGACTTTGAAGAGGAAACATTTTCGGGTGCCGGCTCGCCCGAAGTTGTCTCGGTATCTCAAGAGGAGGATGAGCCTGTCATTGCGATGATGCCTCCTTTGAGTACGCCGGTCACTTCGTCCGGTGTTGGCGCATCTTCTTTTATCGTACCACCTGTTGAGGCGATGGCTGTGGCAACATCGTCTGCGGTCGTTCCTGGAGGGAGGTTCGCCAATATTGCAGTCACTCCCAGCGTTCATTCGGATCTAGTCATGCTGACTGAGCAGTATACTGGTATCTTCTACACCACCATGAAAATATTGATATCAATGGTGTTGGAGAAGAATCTGAGCTTTGAGGCTCTAAGGAGGTCCTCTCAGTTTGCGATAGTGCCGATCAGAGACTTTAACGACACTGGGGTAGCTGACACACTGGAGTAGATAGTTAATGGTTTGGAGCAACCCATTAACGAATATCTGCAGCTATCTCGGGGCAGCATTGACGGTCTCGTTCAAGCTAGGTATGACTCCCTGACTGCAGAGCTTGCTGGGCAAATGGAAGCTCTGGACAAATCCGTCCAAGAACGGCAGCAGGAGATGGATTAGGATCGTGCCGCACTGGAGTATGTCATTCCTCAGCTGACTCAGTATAAACTCGACTATGAGGAAGTGACAGCAAAGTTCCACAGCTTGAGAGATGAACTCGCTCAAGCGGAGGGGGAGGCTGTCTCTTTGTCGGCAACCCGAGATGTGCAGAAGAATCAAATGGAGACTGCTCAGCAGAACCTGACGCATGTGGGTGTCATCCACGCCGATTTTGTACGTGCTCGGTCCGAGCTGTCTGCTTTGAACAATGATGCAACAAGGTTGGAGCGGGCTCGCGCCGACGTCTTGAACTCCAGGGATGAGAGAATGGCTGCTCTGGCCCAGCAGATTCGCGACCTGACTGCTCCTCCCAAATGATGTACTATTTTGCTTTTCAATGTACTTTTGCTCTTTCTGGGAATAATAAAGAGGCTATCATCTGACTTTGTGGACCCATCATTTTGGAATATAAATGACAGGTTTTGGTGAAAGTGATATCAGAGGTAATATGGACGTGATATACTCTCAGTAAATTTTAGCAGGACATATCTGTTCAGAGGTCATATGGACATGATAGAATATGCTTTTAGCTAAAATTTGTACACAAAACACTATCAGAGGTAATATGGACGTGATAGGTCTTGAAATTCCAAATTAGTTAAATATATCTATTCAGAGGTTATATGGACATGATAGAATACGATCCAACTAGTTTCGTTTTGGAATTAGTTTTGTCAGAATTAGATTTTTGCCATATTCTATTTTGAGCAAAGGAGGTTAAGCATAGTACCTCTTCAGGAATTTGCCATTGATATGAGGCATTAACAAGTCTCCGTTAGGCTTGGCTAACCTGTAAGCGCCGTTTGAGAACGTCGTCTCGATCACATAAGGGCCTTCCCATTTGGGCTAGAATTTACCCTTACTCCTGTGAGTAAGAATCATCGGCCTTCTTATAGCTAAAACTAGCTCGCCAACTTTGAACACTCTTTCCTTTACTTTTTGATTAAAAAATCTGGAAATGCGTGCCTGGTAGAACACGATGCGCTGTTGAGCTTGGAGGCATTTCTCGTCTAATCCGTCTAACTCCTGAAGTCTTAACAGGTCATTATTTTCTTGAGTCAGCTCATTAGCCACTGCTATCCTGAGTGACGGGATTTGGACTTCGATGGGGAGAACTGCTTCGCTCCCGTAAACCAATAAGAATGGGGTACAACCCGTAGGTGTTCGTACCGTTGTGCGATATGCCCAGAGACATTCTCCTAGCTTCTTATTCCAATCCCTCTTGTTCGAAGAGACGAACGTTTTCAAGAGTTTGATAATGGTTTTGTTGAAGGCTTCCGCCAAACCATTAGTAGCAGGATTATATGCCGTAGAGGCCATATTTTGTATCCAATTTTTATCGCAAAATCGATGAAATGCTTGGCTGATGAACTGAGGTCCATTGTCATGAATTATCCTTCGGGGTATCCCAAAGCGATAAATGACATGATGCTTGATGAAGCTGATCACATTAGATGCCTTTACCTCAGTAAGAGGGATCGCCTCTGCCCATTTGGAGAAATAATCCGTGATGGCCAGTATGAATCGGTGACCTCTGGAAGAAGACGGGTGAATAGGACCAATAATATCCTTACCCCATGCTTCGAAAGGCCAGGATGCAACCGTAGGATGTAGATGTTCAGAAGGTTGATGGATAAAGTCTGCATGGACCTGACAGGCTCTGCATTGTCTTGCATACATCTGTGATCATAGTAGGCCAGTAATAGCTCATTCTCCTGATACGATCTTGTAGCTTAGGACCAGGCTGATACGCTCCACATATGCCGTCATGAGCTTCACGGATAATCTGTCGTACCTCGTCATCGGAGAGACATCTCAATAGCAGTCCGTCGTAGGTTTGACGCTATAGATACTGTGAAGAAGCATCAAAATAGAAGCGTAATGATCGTCTTTTGACAGATATTGCTTCTTTAGGGTCCTCCGACAAGATTCCGTATGCCACGAAACCTATAAAGGGACTTCTCCAGTCTCTCTTGGGAGGATCTGTGTTCATAGCATAGCTGCTTTCTATGTGAAAGTTATTTTTCACACAGAATAAATCTCTGTTAAGAAGGATCATCGAATTCTGCCTTCTTATAGGAGTAGCTAGATCTGCAGCTAGACTGGCTAGGGCATCAGCTTCCAAATTCTGAGATCGAGGCACATGCTCTAGGAAGAATCCTTTGAATGTCATGGCTATCTCAACCGCTGCTCGTTGATAGGGGATGAGGTCTGGATTCCGGACTTCGTATATTCCTCTGACTTGATTGACGATCAGTAGAGAATCACCGAAAGCTTCCAGAGATTCGACGCCCAATTCATTAGCGACCTTGAGCCCGATTAGTAGAGCGTTATACTCCGCCACATTATTAGAACAGGGCTCGCTAAGAGAATATGCTCGGTAGATGACGAGTTTATCGGGAGTAACCAGGACAATCCCTACTCCTGAAACCATGTTTCCCCTGGGACCAATCCTGGAGGCACCATCGAAGAATAGCTGCCACGCATCACCTTTCATTGCAGAATTACATTCTGCAAGTTCGTCGGGAATGTCCTCGTATAGTTTGAAGGTCTCCGGGATCGGATGAGCAGCTAGGAAATCAGCCAACGCTTGGCCTTTGATGGACTTCTGAGGGACGTACACCATGTCATACGGTGTTAATAACATCGCCCAAGTCGCGAGTCAAGAATTAAGAACACTTGGCTTGTTCATCAATACCCGAAGAGGATTGATCCTGGAGATGATATGAATGGTCTGGCCCATGACATAGTGTCACGTCTTCTGGATAGCGAACATCAGAGCCAAGCATTCTTTCTCCACTGGATTATACCGGTGTTCGGCTCCGACCATCATCCTGCTGAGGTAGTAGATAGCCTGTTCATGACCCATATCGTTCTTCTGTGCGAGAAGAGCTCCCAGTGAATACTCCATCGCTCGAACGTACAGCAAGAATGGTCTTCCTATGACGGGAGGCACCAGAACTGGCGGACTAGTGAGGTAGCATTTGATATCATTAAACGCTTGCTGACAGGCTTCGTCCCATACGAAGGATACACCTTTCTTCATAAGATGAGAAAAAGGCTAACATTTCCCAGAGAGGTTGGATATGAATCTCCGGATATAAGCCAGACGACCTTGAAATCCCCTGAGTTCTCTCAGATTACGGGGCGGTCGTATTTCTAAGATGGCCTTGACTTTATCAGGGTCCACTTGAATGCCTTTGGCGGTAATGACCAATCCCAGGAATTTGCCACTAGATACACCCAGAAAGGACTTTGTAGGATTCATTTTGAGTTGATGTTGGCGCATTAACTCAAATACTGTCTTCAAGTCTTGGATGTGATTATCCTTGAGGCGGCTTTTGACAGCTACATCGTCCACGTAACATTCCACTGTCTTGCGTAAATGCTCATGGAATATGTTACTCATGGCCCATTGGTACGTAGCCCCAGCATTCTTTAATCCGAAGGGCATGACCGTATAGCAATATACCCCAATGGTGTCCGAAAGGTAGTATGCTTCTCGTCTCATGATGCATCTTGATTTGATTGTATCTTAAAAATCCGTCCATGAAAGACATACGTTAAAAATTGCATGTATTGTCAATCATGACGTCTGTGATGGGAAGAGAAAACTCATCCTTGGGGCAGGCTGTATTCAGATCTCGATAATCGATGCAGATACGTACTTTCCCATTTTTCTTCATGATCGGGACAACATTGGCGACCTAGTCGGGATGTTATTCTTCCCGGATGAAACCGCAGGCTATCAACTTCTTGATTTCAGCTTCAATGGCATCCATCATATCCGGGCGGAACCGACGTTGGTGCTGCTTCACAGGCTTCGAATCGGGCAATATATTGAGTTTATGAGTAGCCACCTTCGGATCAAGACATGGCATATCCTCATAATTCCACGCAAAGACGTCGATATATTCTTTTATCAGCTGGATAATTTCTTCCCTTTCTTCTTCGGGAAGATTGTTACTGATAAATATCGGCTTTGGCGAAAGTTTATCCCCAACATCGATCTGGATAACTTCATCTTCAGTGGGAGGTTCTCTCTGCTCGAACCGGAATTTCCATTGTGTATCCATCTGTTGAGCCCAAGTCATTCTCAAATGGTTCAGATTCTTGCTCGTTTGCTTCGAAAGAATCTGCCACTACCGTATTTACTGATAATGTTCGTTCGAGAGTATCAGATGAGTCGAAGGACGACAAGCCGTTCTGAGAAGAGGAAAAGATATCCTTATTTGACTCAGAAGTTGCAAGGGAGGTGGTATACCCTAACCCGAAACGAGTTCGTTGACAGTAGGGATCACCGTGCAGCGGTATTCGTCTGCCTTTCCCGTAGTTGAGACCTGGTTCCAGCTTCAAGTCATAACCCATAATTTGCATGAACTTCAAAGCTTGCGGACTGTATCTGTGAACCTGCATTTTACCAACATCGTCGTGGGGAGAATCTTCTTGTACAGTCGGTTCATTGCGCATGCGGTCGAAGACTATTGAATGCTGACTGCTGCAAGTAGGCGGGACAATGAAGATAGAATTCTCATGTGGTCCATATGTCGTGGTGACATTGGATGATGATGCTACTTCCCACATATACGGATGATAGGAGTCTATAGCTTCCAAGAATTTTTGTGCTATAGGTTCTATATCATCATGGGGAGAGGATTCCTGATTCGGAATTTGAGCGTCAATATACTGGAAAAGAGGATCTTTATTATCATCAGAAACTACGTTCCCGGTTGTATTTACATCACTCGGCTGTTTGCTGCGCTGAAGGTTGATGACCAAGGGTGAAGGCTTCTGGTTCAGAGTGATCACTAGAGGATCACCTCCTTTTCCTGACCTGGTTTTATTTAGGTGGACAGCCACAGGCTCCGTGGCTTTTGGACGAGTAGTTCGCCCTTTCACCTTGATTGACAGAGGTTGCTTGGCAGAGGGTTCTTCTGGCTCCCGATGGGATTCCTTCTCTGCTTCTCCTGACACCTCTTCCATGTAGTCTTGAGAGTACAACACGGCATCCGAGTAGTAGGATTCTACTCTTTTAAACGGGTTCAGGTCAGCAAACTCCGTTTGTACTGTTCCTTGGGTATCTATATATTTAAAGCATTGATGTAGAGTCGAAGGAACGATGTTGTGGTCGTGGATTCAAGGTCTGCCCAGCAGAATATTGTAGGATACCTCTAAATCAATGACATAATATGTGGCCACTGATCTAAGGTCGCCAATCTGGATCCTCAGACAAATTTTCTCTAACGGCTTACTTTTCCTGGCGTTGAAACCCATGATTGTAGTGGTGGTGTAAGCCAATTCGCTGGTAGGTATCCTCAGTGGTCTGAGCAAACTATGAGGAATGATGCTGATTGATGATCCCGGATCTATGTGAATCCGGTCGACCTCCATGGAACCGACGTATCCGGTATAATAGAGGGGTCTGTCATGCCTGTTGTGCTTTAACAGCATGTCATCTTGAGTGAAAGTGATATTCGGGACCACCTCTATCACATTGTGGCATTGAGGATATGCCATGGGTTCTTTGTCAGGGGACTTGAGTTGGGTCAAGTATGCATCCGCCTGCATTAATGCTTCACTCAGGGCTTGACGAGTGTCTTGAGAGAGCCTGAGTAGTTCGAAGATGGCCAACCTGGCTGGTGTATTAGCCAATTGGGCCAGGATGTCGAAGTTGTATGGCTTTTCTAAACCTTTATTTTGAATATTTTTTAAAGGTTTATCGAAGCGCACTTCTTTTTGCTTCCCTTTGTCCGCCAGAATTGGTCTCGAAGGACCTGCCTCTGGTATGGCGGGCTCTGGTTCTGAAGGCTTGGTAGCTAAAGCGTCTGCCGGTGCATCTTTCTGACTTGCTCCATAGTCCTTGAGGTAAGCTTTCCCTGAACGGGTTCCAGTAGCCAAGACCTCATCTTCTGATGTCGAGTGTACCGCAACCATATGACATGGTTTACGCTTCGAGTTCTTTTTAGACTTAGCCTTAGCAGCTTGAGTCTCTTCCTCGATCTCTGGCACCAGATCTGGATGAACCCACATAATCTCGCCTTGCTGGGTAGTTAGGGGTACCAGGTCATGATTTTGACCTCTAGCTGGAGGGAGATTAACGATATTCATCGTTGTACGGGACATAGGTATAACACCGTCCGGGACTTTTTGGGGAGGCAGATCGCCAAATTGCAGAGAGTCATGTTAGCTGTGACCGTCTTCTCGCTGTTGCGCAGAGTGATGGCCTTAGCATCGATCAGCTCCTGGATCTTCCTTTTCAGTACATAACACGCCTTCGTAGGGTGGTGTATGTATCTATGGAAGATGCAGTACTTGGGGTTATTAGTACTGTCGACTTCATTAGGCCGCTTCTCCTCATGAAGGCTAATCTTGCCGCTTTTGACGAGACACTCGAATATGCTCGGAATATCGTCGTCGTCGAAAGAGTATACTTCAATGGGCCTGGAAGTCCCAAGTTTTGTTTGTGTGGTTACCGCAGTCTTTTGCCTGAATGTATTGATTGCCAAAGCTTCTTTTCCTTTGGAACCACGAGGATGGTCGCTGTTGGGGGATGACCTCTTGCCTCTATCGGAGGCAGAGATTATGATGCCATTATCACACGCCTTCCGACTGTTGTCCTCAGCAGCTACCGCTGAGATGATGAACGAGGGCCAATCATGGAACTGATATGGTCTTGTGAACACCGAGATTACAGGAAGAAGGTTCTTCCTGCAAATGTCCACCAATGCCAAGTCTAGAACTCCGGGAGGCATTTACAAAGTGGCTTGACGAAAATGTTCGATGAAGGTGCGAACGTCCTCTTTTTCCTTTTGCTTCACTTCGATGAGAGAGGACATAGACATGTCCATTCCTCCCTCGTAGAATCGTACGAAAAATAAAGCCTTGAAGTCTTTGAAAGAAGTAATGCAGTTGTCCGCCAGGCTGCGGTACCACTGATAAGCTACTCCCGAGAGACAGCCCTTGAACACCCGAGTGAGGAGGGTGTCATTCCCTTGTAATAACACTGTCATCATACTGAAGTAGTTCATGTAATGACTCGGTGATGTTTTTCCCTCGAACAAAGCCATAGTCTGTGGTTTGTATCTAGGAGGGAAAGGGGCCTCTTCCCAGATAGCCGGGTAAGGCTGGTTGATTCCCAATTTCTTGAGCTGATCTTTGTGCTTCAAGGCATCAAATTGGGCTTTCAACTCCCGTACTGCCTGCATCAGATTTTTAGCCGATAGCAGGACCACGGAGTGATGAGGAATCAGTTGCATCACGACTCCAACGGGAGGTAATACATTCTTCGAGTGGGGATGCGGGGGAACTGCTGACTCCTGATCTAGAGCAGGATCTTGGATCGCGTTGGATGGTGGTAAGTCCACCCCCACACGTATCTAAGTTGGAGGGACCGATGCTTGAGCCATCGCAGCTTATGTTGAGTCAGCATCATCTGGTGTATGTTCTCCATCATGGATTGCATTTCAGAGATGTCTCCAGTACAGTAATGCGTTGCTCAGCGCTCCCCGACGGAGAAGCTTCCTCGCGTTCATCTCCAATGGCATAAACTCCCATTTCCCTGGGTGTCATTGAAGGATCAGTATAGGTCTCTGTAGAAGTTGACTCTATACTTTCAGCATCTGATTCGGGAGACTGGCGACCCCCAGCATCAGAATCAGAAGAGTACGAAGTCAGTTGTCGTAACCTCGAACGGGTGTTTTGGAATACCCCAGCTTCAGTGTTCCTAAGGAGCTTGTTGAATCTCCTTTGGCTCGGAGTTCTAGAGGGATGACGTCTTGAGTTCGATCTTCCTCTAGGTATGTGTGAAGCCATGTTCACTGATGCATGTGTAGGCTCTTCTTCCTGGAAAGACGGAGAGTACTTCAACCGGTCAAAAACCGACCGTTTTGTTTCTGAACAGCAATAATTAACTACAATCCTATGGCTATTACAATAGTGCTCGCTAGGAGGCGTAATAGACATGCTGGAAGATCCCCTATCCTTGTGTTTCTGGATCAGATACTCATGCAGGTCAGGAGGATTTACAGAAGAAGAAGATGACTTATTCCTTCTGTTCATGTCAGTGTGCATGCGGATGTTGGGGACCATAGTCCTCCCTGTGCCACCTGTATACAACAGGTTGGCCATCTGAGTAGCGAATAATCCCTGAGGAGTTTGTCTTTCTGTGAACTGAGCCTGCTTTACGCTGAGGGACTTCACCTAGCGTAATTCGGGCTGGCGTAAAGCTGAGGAGGTCCTCAGTCGGCCATCAGCTCCCCGCATAATCCGGAGGGCGGGCAGATTCTTCCCTTGCTGGCATAAAGGTCGAGAAGTTGTGCAGTCCGCCACTTGTTTTCTCTTGCGTAGATTGTAGGGATCATCTGCTTTTCCGCGGAGGGCAGATGCATTTTTACGCGTGGAGCATATTTGGAACTTCTGATTTGGCGCTAAGGCATTGTCAGAAATTTTGTCTGCCACGTCATCGACGGAAGACTGGATTTTACGCGCAGAGCGTGGAGTAGGCTTCGGGACTAGCGCTGAGGCATTGTCCAAAGTTTTGTCAGCCACGTCAGGGACGGAAGACAGAGTTTTACACGCAGAGTGCGAAGTAGGCTTCTGGACTAGCGCTGAGGCATTATCCAAAGTTTTGTCAGCCACGTTAGGGACGGGAGACAGAGTTTTACGCGCAGAGCGCGAAGGTTGTGCAGCTACAACCTGGTTGGTCGGAGAGATCGGAGAGTCGGCAGGAATGGTAGGGGATGTCTTGGGCATCCAGACCTTACGCAGCTTCCTATTGTCTTGGACAGAGAGAGAGTGAGAGCTACCCCCTGTTCGAAGCATATCTTCGTAGGCAGACTGGTCGAACTGGACGACCAGGGTCTTCTTCGGGGATCCTACGAATACCGTATCGTGTTGAGCAATAGCTTTCTCTTCAGAAGAGAAAGATGTCCCCAGCAAAGTCGCCATCTTGTGTTTGATAATAAACGAAAGAAATAAGAAACGACAGGTTTATGCGAAACCCGCTCTTTGGTTTACAAACAAGATTGTACAATTAATCCTATACGAGGATGTCGAGTACAATTTTTTAAATCTGGGTAAATATTGCTATAGGAGTCTGATCTGCAGTCGATCACTTTGTCCCTTGGACCACACGATGACGAAGAAGTGCCGTAGAAGACAGAAGGCAGATTCGGAGGTTGCGAAAGAGAGTGGATGCTCGATGCCAAAGTCGTCGATCACTACTCTTTGCCTGAGCTCTGGATTCTTCTCTCTCAAAGACTCTTTGACTCTTAGTTCCTTGACCTTCTCCTTTTCTCCTTAATTTTTTCGACCTTTACCTCTGTCGATAGAGGCCCCTATTTATAGGGTTTTTAGTGACAGTGACCATCAGTCGGAGTAGAAGCCGGGCAGTGGAAAGTATAGCACCTTTTACGCGACGGTTACAATAACCGTTGCCTACGTATAAATGATCTTTTAAATGAGCGTATGACGCGTGTCCCATTAAGAGATAATGCGTATAACTGCTGCTAAGATCACGGCATAAAAGCCACGTAGGTAGTTATCCTTCGCGTAGAAAAGGTTGTCGTAGAATCCAATAACTGTCACTATGGCGCAGAAGCCAAATAGTTTATCAAACTGGCGTAGAGGCCAAGCGGGCGTAGAAGCCGAGTAGGCATAGAAGCCGAATGGACATAGAAGACTGATGCTGCATGGACAGGTAGCTAGCGTAGAAGATAGCTGATCCTCCTTCCTTGACTGAGGCTTTGAGCGAATTCTGAACCAAATAGCCTTAATACGCACCACTGCAAATGTAGCCTGAGCTGGCGTATTGCAGGGATATAGCGTATAATGTGCTCTTCAAAGCTAAAAATGGCCTCGTGGCATATTCCAAGGAGATAGCGTATAGCGTGCTCCCATAGCTGAGAATAGCTCGATGGCGTAATGTGCCAAAGTGATGATGTGGACATTTTAGCCGAAATTACGACTTTTGGAGATATAATCAAATCTCTTGCATTAAATGTAGAGATCTGCCCCCATTCTGCGCATTAAATGCAGAGACGTGCCTCGAGCTATGTACGAAGAGCATCATTTGACGTGACAGTCTGTTTGTCTTCTGCGGAGCGTAAAAAGCTCACGTCTGCCTGTGTAAAACAAGGTAGCGTATTCCAGAGGCGTGTCTCGAAGATTTACCATCATTCCACGCATTAAATGCAGAGGCGTGCCTCGAGGACCTGTCAGCCTTCCGTGCATTAAATGCAGAGACGTGTCACGAAGATCTGCCGTCCCGAAGATTTGCCATCATTCTGCGCATTAAATGCAAAGATGTACCTCGAGCCCTGTATGAAGAGCAGCTTTTGACGTGGCAGTCTGTTTGTCTTCTGCGGAGCGTAAGAAGCTCACGTCTGCCTGTGTAAAACTAGGCAGCGTATTCCCTTATATGCGTAAAAGTAGTTTATGCCAAGGAAATGTCACTAAACGACAACCTGGGTCGCTGTGCCGCGCCATCATTATAGTCGTCGTCTGGGTAGTCGTGCAGTACTCTTTGTTAGGGGTCAGACGTCAGGTTTATTGCACAATTTGTCAGGTTCATTTCAGGGAATACGAAGTGTCCCTCATACACTTCAATGCTACATTAAAAGCGGATGAGTTTTATGCCATAAAGGCGATGTAGCACCCTTTTTACGCTGAAGTAGCCTGGACATACTGCTTTATGCAGATGGTCCTTGAGCTTATATTTTATGCTGTGCTCAGCAAAAAAGATCTGTTTGCACGCCGATGGCTCTGAAGTCATCTTTTTACGCTGCCCAGCATCAACATGCTGCGTATAGCTATCCAGCGTATTTTTTATGCTTCTACAGGTACCAATACTCTAATATCTACACTCAACAAAAGTATCTTAGTACTAAGATACTTCCCATATAGGTACCTTGGTACCCACAACCTACCACACTTACCCTTACCTTAACTTAATACCTACACTAGGTTACCAATATCACACTCTCATCTGTACTACTCCACTTCACTCAAACATTATACACAACAACACTATGCCTCAACCTCACATATACCCTCAACTACCAGTTACCCATCTAGGTATATGGTACCATGGTACCACTACTCGAGTATCAATTTGATACTACCCATGCTTATTCATCACTTGCACTCATAGACACACAGTCACACACCTACACCGTCTACATCTCCTACTAACTGCTACTGCCCTCTACTTTAATTACAACCACACACAATCCCTTACCTGTGCAACTGAGCACATCATCAACCTTAGCAACACACACACACACAACCATCTACAACCTGGGATATAATCCTAAGATACCTACACTCAAGCATATCCTTACATCTGTTGCATCCAAACCAACTGAAATCCTTAACACCAGCTGCTGCTTGTCCACAAAAAAAGACCCTCCCATACCGCCTAACACTAATACACACAATTATTTGATATAATACACTAAGCCTACCCGACGTTATACTGGACACTGAGCACATCTTTCTATTGATACACCACTAATGCATACACCCTCATCGTAACTCTAACTCACACTCACCTTACACCTAAATGACACTACACTCTCTAACACGCGATACTTCTACTTTTATTCCCTTCTTTGGAAAAACAAAGAGCAACACATCCTTCACTTGCATAGTCATAGGACTGTTGCACACTTTACACCATTACCTATAATGAACATCACCAAAATAATCTGTTGTTGCTCTAAATTACTCTGAAACTAAATCACAACTTTTGTACTACTATAACACAGGTTTACATCTCCCCTTAGCAACCTGCAACCAGCTGTAGAGGCCACTGCACACATTGCTGAATTCCCACACTCCAACACTCTTCACTGCTCAAAGCTGCACCTACACTCTTATAGTTCCATAATTCAAGGCAGTAGTTGTTGTATTGCCCGAGTGTTCAGTAGCACATTGTTGCCTGACTATAAAAATCCCCTTCACTGCTATGCTCTTGCCCGAGCTCCCACTACACATTAAGGTGCACCCTGATATCCCATAGATGTTGTCATTTTATACCCACGTTCACACGCTAACAATCTTAGCACCCTCAGTTGCTAAAACTTAATAGTATCCTATATGCTATGCACAAACCCTCACCTTACTATGCAACAAGCTCCTCCTGCTGCTGTTATAAGCACTGTAACATGTGCACACATCTATGGCACAAGTATCATATTCTGCTACATCCTATACACCTATATGCCCGAGTATTAGTTCACTCTCCTCCATCTAGCATTGACATAAATTTCACACAGGATACCTTGATATTTCTACCTATCAACCAGTCTAGGACATTAAATTTTTCATTAAACCAGTAACAACACACAAACTAATTGATACACTAACCCATACTCTATGCACTCTCACACCAAGGCACTCCCATCTACTAGTGCTCCCTCTCCTCCAAGTCACTCACACACACCCAACTATTTGAAATCAAGTATCAACACCAACACCACACCCTCATCATCACAGCACATCAAACACAACTCAAACCACATATCAAACACTAAACTATACCCCTCAAGTATCAAAATACACCATGTACACCAATCAACACCAACCCCCACCATAATACTAATACCAAACCCATATGAAGCACAATATATATATATAACATAATATAGCTATAATAACCAAGTATAGTGCAAATAGAGAGTAATTAATACCAATTGGTCCAAAAACCCCATATTACCAAATTGACCTATACGTATTGTCACGACCCGCACCCGAAAATTCGGGCACGAGTGCGTGGGTACGTCCAGCCTACGCCGCAGAGTCGGCGGTAGTACGCTGTCTAGGACATAATCACAGGTAATAAATCTAGCTCATTCACAATAATTAAATAGGCAAGGAAAATAGCAGGAAAAGAATGCTAAGATTTCATAAACTGAAAGTGACAACAGATCCAGAGTTTATTACAAAACCAGAAATTAAATCGGAGACAAACCCGATTACTAAGATGAAAGGAAAACAAATAGCTAAAAGCTAACTACTCTGCAGGGGTAGTCTCCTGGGTGGGAACCGGCTCTGCAACTGTATCACCTGCTGCCTCATAGGGGCCATAATAGGTGGGGGCAAGGTTCTCATCATCGCCTAAACAACAGATCCAGTCAGGAAAGGAGCAAAGTACACAGTGCACAACAAGATTAAACTAAATATTTTATGACAATTAAATATTGGATATCATGTTGAGAAACAGTATTAGCAGAACATTATTATCTCAGAGTTAGCTGTAAACAGGAATATGAGAAACAGAAATAAATGAAACAGGAAATGAAACTACAATAGCCAGCAAGAAATATAACATGACCAGAACTATCTGTGTGAACTTGTGTTTGTTTTTAGAATACATAGTTGGCATGTAGGGGTTTATAAGGCTAATCCGGCCGTCATAAACGGCTATTAGACAATTCAATCGAGATCCGGCTGATGGACAGTCGTGTACCAACAGCTATTAGACAATCCAGGGGAAAGGGTAAACTACATGCCTCCTTAGTATTCTCCCACCCGACACGAAAACAAGACCTGAACTCCAGTATTCAAGACATGAAAATCCAGTGTTCTAACACTACGTGTAATCATCCAATGATGCTAGTAGAGCAAAGAATTAATTATCATAATATATAAAGATTAACTTGAGGTGCAGGTACTTGCCTGTTGTTTGGATCTGGTTAGTTAGGTTCTTGGGGGAAAATCCAGAGATGAGTCCAAAAGCTGAAATAGACATTACCATCACGCTCAGAAGATATCAAATAGCTAGAAACGCCTGTCCTTGGGTCCAATTTGGAGACAAGGGCAAAAACGGCAGTTTCGGGTCAAAACGGGGTCCGCCGTTGGGCCCGCTTTGCACCGAAAAACGTGTCCGGGTCAAAGGTCTCCAAATTCACCAAACTTAGTGTCAACAGGTCAGGAACGCTGATACGAACCCAACGGAACTTCCAGATTTGGATTCCGATGAGCCGAACACAAAATCGCCCGTCGAGCGGGGCCTGTGGGGCCCACGACACGCGATTTCGTCAACGTTCTCAGAATCGAACCAAACTTGACCCACAGGACCAACGTATCGCTACGAGTCCGATGGCGCAAGTTTCGTCTCGATCTGACGAGTGTACACGAAGTTAGGGCGAATTGCCGAAAAGACGGATACGGGGCGATGTCCGCGGATACGCGTTGATTCCGGTGTGCACGCACACCCGAATCAGCTTCCACGAAAACTCACACGTCCGTATCGACGATGCGTACGTATCTGTGAAGACCGCACGCGACCAAGTCGTCCCATTTGGCGGGGCGGACTCAGTTCCGGGGTGAAACAGGGTCTGGTTTTTCCTGTTTTTGGATCGCGGTGTGCGATCACCACAGGACGCGATGCCCCGAACAGTTTGTCCGGACACCGAGAGGGTCATACAGGCTTCACAACGCAATTTACGGAATTGAAAAAGGAGCTACGAGGCGAAAGTTATGAGTACCTGAACAGGGCTCGAAACCGGGGCTGAAATCGTGTCCGTGTCGTGTCCGACACGACACAGGCTGTGTCCGACACGAAGAATCCAAATTAGGGCTAGGGTTAGGATTTCTGGAGGTTTTCCGGCCGTGGACGGCGGAGGGCGGCCGGAGAGGCATCGGCGAGGGCGGGGGACGGTTCGCCGAGGGGCGGCGCGGCGTCCACGGGGCGGCGGTGGCTCGGGGCGGCCGGCAGCGGCGGCTGCGGCTGCTGTTCGTGCTGCTGCTGCGGTTGCGGGGTCGGCCGGAGAACGGCGCCGAGGGAGGAGGCGCTGGCGGACTCGTCGTGGGGGGTGATCGGCACGGCGAGGGCGGCGGCGCGTGGGTCGCTGGCAGCGGAGGCGAGTGGATCGAGGGGGCGGCCGGGGCGGGTTTAAATAGGGGTAGGGCGGAGCCGTTGGGCGGAGGAGGCGGCGAAAAAGGGGGGTCGTGGCCGCTGGGTGCGGGCGAGGGGGCCGGCGGAGGCGCCGCGTGGCCGGGCGGTTCGGCGGCTGACCGCGTCTCGCGGGGGCGGGGCTGGTCGTGGGTTGGCGGGTCGGGTCGGGGCTAACGGGTCTGGGCAGACCCGCCCGACCCGCGGGGAAAGGCTGGGGGCTAACTGCTGGGCTGGGCTTCGGCCCACTGGGCCAGGCCGGCCCAGAAAAATTTTAAATATATATTAAAACAAAATAAATAAATAAATAATAAATATAATAATAATAATAATAATAACAGTAATTTAAATAATTAATTAAAAATAGTTTTTAGGCATTTAAAAATAGGTCTGAGGCCCAAAAAAAATCCAGAAAAATTACCCTAAGTCCAATTTTCCATTTTACACCCAAAAATAATATTTTCACAATATTTTAATGTTGTTTATTATCAATTAAAAATTAGGTAATAATTCAAAACCCTGATTTTAATTACAGAAAATTTCCAAAAAATTCCAGAAAATGGTGAAAAATCCCAATTTTAATATTTTTGAAAAAAAATCAGGGGCTTACAATCTACCCAACTTATAAAATTTCGTCCTCGAAATTTTAAAAAAATATGGCAGGGTTCTCTCTGTCCAATCTCACTTAATTACAGTCCAACGGTTTTCTCTCAGGTGAACATTGCGGTCGCTACCCAACTTATAATTTTACCCATATATCCTCTAAGGCTGTACAACTAGTAAAGCTAGATCCAACTTAATAAATCATGGTATTGAATCTTTAAGTCTGCAACACAGAACACAGCACATAGGGTCTTGTCTTAGTCATAAAGGGTTGTCATCAATTCGTCCGGTCTGAGGGGTATGTCTAGCACTACAAATCAACTTATACCAACCACAGGTCTTTGTCTTTCCGAAATGAGGAAAGACGAGAATCAATAATAAAGGGTTTAAGGGCGAGGTGGTAGAACAGAGGTATAGGGATCAAGGCATTTTTCAGGAATTCTAATGGGAATTGTCAGGCGGTTAAGGATCGAGGTTCTATTCTGGTAATGCTGAAACGATATGCTCGGACGTATTTAGGGGCAAGTAGACTAGTCGACTATACCTCAATCCACATAAGTAGTCATGCGAAGTGCGAATCAAAATGCACTAAGGTTGATCAGACCGTAGTACACTGATTCTGAGTAGACACTTGTATTAGTGGGGTTGATCAGGCCTCAATAATACATGTGTCATGAACAAGCCCGATAAAGGGTAAGCTTGCAAAACTAGGCTATAAAATAGCAGCATAAGTCAAGTTCAGCAAAATTAAGTGCGCTAGATGATGATGAAAAGGAGGTGCAAATTATTGAAGTTCACAAAATAACACAAAATAAGCACAATAGCAAAATCCTCTAAAACAGTTATCAAATTTAAAAGCATACCAGGTATTTAGCAAGTTCAAAATTACTAGGTTGGGGCAGAGGTCACGAACCAATAGGCACGAAAATAATACTAGAAGAGATATCTAAGAATCACTTACGCGCATTAGCTGCTTCCAGAGTTTGCGCGTTCTCTACGGTCATTACGTAAGCCTGTCCGCGTCCTTGAGCAGCGGGGCAGTCCCTCACTTGATGTGCTGCTGAGCCACAAAGTAGACAAACACCTAGCCTCTTTCTGCAAACTTGCCAAGTATGGCCTGGTCTATGATAATAGTTACAAGCAGCAGCTTGTTGGTTCTGTCCCTGGGCCTGGTGTTGGGGTGCTGGAGCTCGAGGGAGAGGACGCTGAGCTTGTTGCGGGGCCCTCTGCTGTTGTTGTTGAAAAGGGCGTTTGTGGGGTCCCGCATTTCCGGTATCTCTTTCTCGCTTTAGCTTATGCCCCATGTCTCTCTCAATGCCTTGTGCCACGCTCAAGATTTCCTCGTAGGTGCGAGCTCGGCTGGTGGTGACAGCAAGGCGAATATCCGGAGATAGCCCCTTCTTGAATCTACGGGCTCTGTCCTCCGGGGTACGAACCATGTACTCTACAAAATGGCTCAACCTGCTAAATTCAGCAGTGTACTCATCAACAGATAGGTTACCTTGTTCCAGTCTCTCGAATTGGCTTTCGAGAGCTTCCCGAGCCACTTCGGGGTAGAATTTTTCCTTGAACAGTCTCTTGAAGTCCTCCCAGGTGAGGTCAGGAGCAGATAGTTGAGGTTCGTCTCTAAACCAGGTCCGAGCTATATCGAACAGTTGCAGGCTTGCAGACTCCACTTTGAGATCATCAGGGACCCGAGCAGTCTTCAGGAGTCGCTCTACGTTCTCTATCCATTCATCGGCGTAGAGAATACCCTCAGTTCCATAGAATTCCAGGGGTCTGAGGTTCTTAAAGTCTTTGGCACTCCCTGGCCTCTTGAGTGGCGACTCCTGGGACTTAATAGCTTCTGAGAGGCTGGTCCGCAGAAGTGCAGTCTGTTCTTTCTGGGATTCCACTAGTCCCTGGAATACTCCGAGTAGCTGTGCCCCATCCAGAGTAACTGCCGGAACAGATGGAGGCGGCGGGAGTGCAAGAGTTTCGGGCACATTCTGCTCAGCTGGTTCTGATGTGCCTCCTACTGTGTTCCTTGTCTGGACCATTCTGAAAGATGAAGGGATAGGGAGTTCAGAATAGATTACTTGGAAATCAAGGGCGATAGAAAAAATTGATCAGAAGTGATATTAAGAATTGAAATCAGGACCCTATACTGTGAATGAGCTTTTCCTAGAATCCTCAATCTTATTGCAGGCCTGTTCGGTCCCTAAGTTGAAACCGAACAATTTAGTCGTTTGACCTGCATGGGCCACCACAAAAACGTGTCACGACCCGCACCCGGAAATTCGGGCACGAGTGCGTGGGTACGTCCAGCCTACGCCGCAGAGTCGGCGGTAGTACGCTGTCTAGGGCATAATCACAGGTAATAAATCTAGCTCATTCACAATAATTAAATAGGCAAGGAAAATAGCAGGAAAAGAATGCTAAGATTTCATAAACTGAAAGTGACAACAGATCCAGAGTTTATTACAAAACCAGAAATTAAATCGGGGACAAACCCGATTACTAAGATGAAAGGAAAACAAATAGCTAAAAGCTAACTACTCTGCAGGGGTAGTCTCCTGGGTGGGAACCGGCTCTGCAACTGTATCACCTGCTGCCTCATAGGGGCCATAATAGGTGGGGGCAAGGTTCTCATCATCGCCTAAACAACAGATCCAGTCAGGAAAGGAGCAAAGTACACAGTGCACAACAAGATTAAACTAAATATTTTATGACAATTAAATATTGGATATCATGTTGAGAAACAGCATTAGCAGAACATTATTATCTCAGAGTTAGCTGTAAACAGGAATATGAGAAACAGAAATAAATGAAACAGGAAATGAAACTACAATAGCCAGCAAGAAATATAACATGACCAGAACTATCTGTGTGAACTTGTGTTTGTTTTTAGAATACATAGTTGGCATGTAGGGGTTTATAAGGCTAATCCGGCCGTCATAAACGGCTATTAGACAATTCAATCGAGATTCGGCTGATGGACAGTCGTGTACCAACAGCTATTAGATAATCCAGGGGAAAGGGTAAACTACATGCCTCCTTAGTATTCTCCCACCCGACACGAAAACAAGACCTGAACTCCAGTATTCAAGACATGAAAATCCAGTGTTCTAACACTACGTGTAATCATCCTATGATGCTAGTAGAGCAAAGAATTAATTATCACAATATATAAAGATTAACTTGAGGTGCAGGTACTTGCCTGTTGTTTGGATCTGGTTAGTTAGGTTCCTGGGGAAAAATCCAGAGATGAGTCCAAAAGCTGAAATAGACATTACCATCACACTCAGAAGATATCAAATAGCTAGAAACGCCTGTCCTTGGGTCCAATTTGGAGACAAGGGCAAAAACGGCAGTTTCGGGTCAAAACGGGGTCCGCCGTTGGGCCCGCTTTGCACCGAAAAATGTGTCCGGGTCAAAGGTCTCCAAATTCACCAAAATTAGTGTCAACAGGTCAGGAACGCTGATACGAACCCAACGGAACTTCCAGATTTGGATTCCGATGAGCCGAACACAAAATCGCCCGTCGAGCGGGGCTTGTGGGGCCCACGACACGCGATTTCATCAACGTTCTCAGAATCGAACCAAACTTGACCCACAGGACCAACGTATCGCTACGAGTCTGATGGCGCAAGTTTCGTCTCGATCTGACGAGTGTACACGAAGTTAGGGCGAATTGCCGAAAAGGCAGATACGGGGCGATGTCTGCGGATACGCGTTGATTCCGGTGTGCACGCACACCCGAATCAGCTTCCACGAAAACTCACACGTCCGTATCGACGATGCGTACGTATCTGTGAAGACCGCACGCGACCAAGTCGTCCCGTTTGGCGGGGCGGACTCAGTTCCGGGGTAAAACAGGATCTGGTTTTTCCTATTTTTGGATCGCGGTGTGCGATCACCACAGGACGCGATGCCCCGAACAGTTTGTCCGGACACCGAAAGGGTCATACAGGCTTCACAACGCAATTTACGGAATTTAAAAAGGAGCTACGAGGCGAAAGTTATGAGTACCTGAACAGGGCTCGAAACCGGGGCTGAAATCGTGTCCGTGTCGTGTCCGACATGACACAGGCTGTGTCCGACACGAAGAATCCAAATTAGGGCTAGGGTTAGGGTTTCTGGAGGTTTTCCGGCCGTGGACGGCGGAGGGCGGCCGGAGAGGCGTCGGCGAGGGCGGGGGACGGTTCGCCGAGGGGCGGCGCGGCGTCCACGGGGCGGCGGTGGCTCGGGGCGGCCGGCAGCGGCGGTTGCGGCTGCTGTTCGTGCTGCTGCTGCGGTTGCGGGGTCGGCCGGAGAACGGCGCCGAGGGAGGAGGCGCTGGCGGACTCGTCGTGGGGGGTGATCGGCACGGCGAGGGCGGCGGCGCATGGGTCGCTGGCAGCGGAGGCGAGTGGATCGAGGGGGCGGCCGGGGCGGGTTTAAATAGGGGTAGGGCGGAGCCGTTGGGCGGAGGAGGCGGAGAAAAAGGGGGGTCGTGGCCGCTGGGTGCGAGCGAGGGGGCCGGCGGAGGCGCCGCGTGGCCGGGCGGTTCGGCGGCTGACCGCGTCTCGCGGGGGCGGGGCTGGTCGTGGGTTGGCGGGTCGGGTCGGGGCTAACGCGTCTCGCGGGGGCTAACTGCTGGGCTGGGCTTCGGCCCACTGGGCCGGGCCGGCCCAGAAAATTTTTAAATATATAATAAAACAAAATAAATAAGTAAATAATAAATATAATAATAATAATAATAAAAACAGTAATTTAAATAATTAATTAAAAATAGTTTTTAGGCATTTAAAAATAGGTCTGAGGTCCAAAAAAAATCCAGAAAAATTACCCTAAGTCCAATTTTCCATTTTACACCCAAAAATAATATTTTCACAATATTTTAATGTTGTTTATTATCAATTAAAAATTAGGTAATAATTCAAAACCCTGATTTTAATTACAGAAAATTCCCAAAAAATTCCAGAAAATGGTGAAAAATCCCAATTTTAATATTTTTGAAAAAAAATCAGGGGCTTACACGTATCATGGTGTATCATAATACGGACTCTATGTATCCAATTGTAGACATAAGGATACACTCACAAACCTATTTAGACACCAAAAAATATATTAGAATATTATAAAAAATACTTTGTGGTCATAAATTCGTACCTCCACCAAGAGGCTTAGAAAAGTCTATGTAACTATTGGAAATGATACTTCTACCACCTAGTTCTTCACCATATGGGTTGGGTATCAATTTAGGTAAGTTTCTATGGGTTCAAAATGATATTCTACCATAGAAATTTATAGAAAAGTAAAATTATACCTATTGGAAGTTTGATCCCAATAAAACTCCTCTAAAATGGACACAATGGTGAAGTGGACACAATTCTCCTAGCTAGCTCATCTCTAATGGTCCTCCTTGTACTTTTTAATGCTCTAGGCCTCCATGGAAATGGTATTAAATGATAATGAGTGGATTGAAATTGAATTTTGGTAGGGATTTGAATGAATTAAGGAAGAAGTTGATTTGGGGAAGGAGGCTAATGACATAAAATGAAGGGTTGGACTAACCCTAATTAGGTCATACCTCTTATAGTAGGTTTTGGGTCATGCTACAATATCAAGTTTGTCCTTCTTCATTCTCTAATTAAGTTTTAAAAAATTTCATGAAAGGAATCTATTTAATTAAGAATAGTATCTTAGCTAACTAATAGGAAAATATTATATCCATGACACTAACTAAATAATTCTAATTAACCCAAGTCATGACTAACACTAACTAACACCTAATCAATTCTAGTTAGCTAGCATACTAACTAGTTCTAATTTAATTATAACTATATAATTAACAAACAATGATAAAATAATAAAAATATTCCTACAAGTGAAAGTGGCGGTTACAAAACTTGACGAAACATGCGTCATAGGAAAAGTTTGATGTTGCACAACCAAATGACGCAAGTCTCGCCAGAATTCGATGAGCATGCAAGCAAAAATTATAAGGAGCCATAATAATATATTTAAATTATATTTATTAAAATTAATGGAGTGATACAAAATACACACACACATTATATATATATATATATATATATATATATATATATATATATATATATATATATATTAGAGTTAGTTATTAACAGATTAAAACCTAATTTAAATAGAGTTAGGAACATATTATCAGATAAGCCTCAGGGGACATTTCGGTCGAGATAAGACGTTGTCCCTGACTAAAGAAAGATATTATTGGTCGCAATTGAGAAAATAAGTTAAGAGACGTCCGCAGTTGTCCTATATGCCAAGCTGCCAAGGGCTAAGAGAGGAATACTGGTCTTTATATGCTTGTTCCTATTCCCGATGGTCCTTGGGAAGACACTTCTTTAGACTTTATTCTTGGTTTACCATGAACACAGCACGATACTGATTCTATCTTTTTTATGGTAGAAATATTCTCCAAGATGGCACACTCTATTCCATTCCGTAAGACGTCTGAGGGGACTCATATTGCTCTCTTATTCTTATTGGCACATTCTTGATTTTGATAAACTGTTATAATTAACTCTCGTACTATTTTTAGTCTAACTCAATACAGAGATTCATGATAAGACGCAGTCCTTCATCATCTCTGTATAATACACATATCATTCCAAAGCTCCTCACCTTAAGCCTCAAAAGCTTCAAGACGATGCTCAAAGGCATTAGTTCAAAATAAAAATTATGCACCATCTTTTGAGTTTGTAAAGTGTCTGGGACTTGTTGTAAACACTAAGGTATGGATGGGGAAAAAAAGCAAAGTCACTAAGTCATTTGGATATTTTGTTTAAAGGGAATCAAAAATCAGTCGGATCTCTGCGGATCACCGTCGGAATTATCCATTTTGTCACAGTAAGTTTCTGTTGTGATCATTCGGATCATTCGTCGGATAACCGCGGATCACCGTCGGATAATCGTGGATCACCATCAGATTATCCGTTTTGTCACAGCAAGTAACTGCTCTGATCATTTGGATCATCTGTCACGCCCCAGTCCTAAAATACGTAGGACTAGGAATACGTAACACGCCCAGCCGTATGTATATGAACTCCAATATATGGAAATCATATACACACGTACGCTGTATATGAATATGCAATCTACCAGTGGTAATATACTGTCATAACAAGTCATATAGAATCTATATCTCATCCACATTACAAATAATAAGTAGGAATAAAGAGCTAAATAATAACTGGATATCCAAGATAAGTATCAAGTCTGGTAGTCGGGTGGAAACAAATCCACTACAAAACGACTATACTGGAGTAGTAACAAAAAATCTCTAAACAGTGAAAACAAGTCATAGCTACTCTGAGGATAAGACCTCCTCAGTCTGGTATGTAGAGTCGGGTCCAGGTCCATACTCCTGTGGATACTCCTGCTCGTCCATATCTGGAAAGGGACCAGGTCCTCAGAGGGATGTAAAAAGATACATAATAACATGCCAATAAGTACTAAAATATATAAATATCCCATAGGTCGCCTAACCGTCTAAGTGAATACAATTTGAGAACAACTTCCCAACGCGTGGGCTATCTGGCCATAATGGGATTGGCATGATTCTCTAGGAGAATCAGGGGCCTACAAGCGTACCGTCTTTTGAACGGCAAAGGCCGCTGCAATATATATAGGATCACAACCACCCATTTCTCCAACGGAGAATCCGTGCGAACTAGGGAAAGTGTAAAGGAGCCCAAACGCCTTACTTGTTGTTCTCCCCATCCCATGCTCTAAGCATGCCACATCCATGACACAATAAAATCTCTAAATAACTGCCAGGTCTAGTAGCATACAAAATTTCTATTAGCAGTCATCC
Source organism: Iris macrosiphon (assembly GCA_036927795.1). NCBI lineage: Eukaryota > Viridiplantae > Streptophyta > Magnoliopsida > Asparagales > Iridaceae > Iris > Iris macrosiphon. Next base: position 36,106,891 of record JAYESA010000013.1, on the reverse strand, counting down.
CTAACGCACGGCTAATACGTACAGGAGGCCCGACCTGTCACGCAGTCCGTGATCTATATGAGACTCACAACTCGTGTAACAACGGTGTCACAGCCAATGAATCTAATGATGCTCCATAATCCTGGGGTGGTCTCATAAAATAGGTCCAAAATCTACATAAATAAACATCTTATATAAGCAGAATTTAATATGCATGTATCAACTAGAATATAAATAACAGTACAATGGCAAGGTATACTTGCCAAGCAAAAGTCCTGAAGAGTGCAACGTCCAACACAGTATTTTAGTTCGTTGTAAGAAGAAGTGGAATTAGGGTTTTGAAAGAGTTTGTAATAACACACATATATAGTGATAAGAGGCGGTGGAGAAACTTAGTTTTTAAGAAACTAGTGCTGCTGCTGTTTTCTTTTTATTGGTTTAGATTTCGGCTGAGGGTTGTTTAGTAATAAGTGTTTAAGTAGTGGTGGAATGAGAAGCTTACACGTGTGGGAAAGCAAAGCAAAGTAAAATTGGATTTTGCTTCTGCTGTTGATATTTTCTTTTTTTAATGGGTTGTATTTTGGGTTTTACGCGCGGTGAAAGAAAGAATTTACGCGGGGTGAACTGCTGCTGCTGAGGAGTTTTATGCGCAGAGAAAAATATAGGCGGTGGTTTTGTTACTATTGCTGCTGCTATTTACGCGCGGTGAAATATACGTGGGGTGATGAGCTGCTGCTGATTAACTCCTTACTTTACGCGGGAAGGGTAGTTAATGGTTTGCGAGTTTTGGGTTTGATCCAATAGGAAATTCTATTTTCTCTTTTTAGCTCATAATTACTATAAATAATAAATTACATAATTAATAATAATAATATAGAAATACGGTTTTCAGAATTAGGGTTCTTACATTCTACCCAACTTATAAAAAATTTGTCCTCGAAATTAAAACTAAGCCATGGTAGAAAGTCAAGATTTGTAAGAGATATAATTTAACAAAATAAATTTATACCTTGGTCAATGAATAGGTTCGGAAAACGTTGGCGCATGTCGTCCTCGCGCTCCCAAGTAGATTCTTCCAGCGCGCCATGATTCCATGCCACGCGGACTAAAGGAATAAACTGGTTCCTCAATACTTTCTCTCGACGATCGAGGATTCCCACGGGTTGCTCTTGATATGACAAGCTTGGCCCAATGGTGATCTCCGAATGATCGAGAACATGACTGATGTCTGCCACATATCTCCTGAATTGTGACACATGGAATACATTATGTACTCCCTCAAGTAAAGGTGGTAGTGCAAGTCGATACGCTACTTCTCCCACTCTCTCTAGCACGTCAAATGGTCCAATATACCTTGGACTCAACTTGCATCGCCCTCCAAATCGAATAGTGCCTCTAGTAGGTAATATCCTCAAGAAGACATGATCGCCCTCTTTAAACTCCAAGGAACGACGATGAAGGTCTGCCCATTGTTTCTGCCTGTCTTGCGCTGCCCACAAGTGTCTTTGTATCTTATTAACCGTCTCTACGGTATTGACCACCAACTCTGGTCCCAGAATTTGACGTTCTCCCACGTCACTCCAACATACAGGAGATCTACACTTTCTTCCATACAATGCTTCAAACGGAGCCATCTGGATGCTCGCCTGATTGCTATTGTTGTAAGAAAATTCCACAAGGTGTAGGTGGTCCTCTCATGATCCTCCAAAGTCCAATGTATAAGCCCTCAACATATCCTCTAATGTCTGAATAGTACGCTCTGACTGTCCATCTGTCTATGGGTGATAAGATGTACTGAACTTTAGACGAGTTCCAAGACTTTCTTGCATGCTTCTCCAAAAATACGACGTAAAACGTGAATCCCTGTCTGATACAATGCTGATGGGTACTCCGTGCAACCTCACGATCTGCCTTATATATAAGTCAGCCAAAGTTTCTGTAGATTGGCCAACTCTAAAAGGCAAGAAATGGGCTGTCTTGGTGAGTCGGTCCACTATTACCCATACCGCATCTTTCCCATTTGGACTTTTGGGAAAACCTGTGACGAAGTCCATAGTGATGTGCTCCCACTTCCATTTGGAATCGGGAGTGGTTGCAATAATCCTGCTATTATCTAGTGCTCTGCCTTTACTTGCTGACATATTAAATATTTAGCTACAAAGCGAGCTATCTCTCTTTTCATTCCATGCCACCAAAAGTGCTGTCGCAAATCACGATATATCTTGGTGCCTCCAGGATGAATAGAATATATCGAACTATGAGCTTCTGTCATCAGCTCCTGTTGAATCTCTCCATTTGGAACATAAAGACGATTACCACATCGTAATATCCCATCATCATGGATGCGTAGTCCTGTCTGTTCTTCGGCCTTTGTTCTTTTCTTTAATCTTCTAAACCTGGCATCTGTAGGCAATGTTGCATTGATTCTTTCTACTAGTGATGATTTTACTTACAAGTTGGCTAGTGTTCCGTCTGTTCCGGATAATATTACTTCGATGCCAAGTTCTTGCAAGTCCTTCAATAATTCCTTCTGTGTTATTAGGAAATAAGCTGCTGGCTTCTGGCTTAACGCTTCTGCTACAACGTTAGCCTTGCCTGGGTGATAATGTAGCTCTATCTCGAAATCTTTCATCAACTCGAGCCATCGACATTGTCTCATATTTAACTCCTTCTGTGTGAAGACATACTTAAGGCTTTTGTGGTCTGTATATATTTCCACTCGTTCCCCATATAAGTAATGTCTCCATAACTTTAGATCAAATACAATGGCTGCAAGTTCCAAGTGATGAGTTGGATAATTCTTCTCATGTACTCGTAACTGTCTAAATGCATATGCAATCACCTTGCCATGCTACATCAACACGCATCCCAAACCTTTTCCTGATGCGTCACTGTAGATCACATAGCCTCATGATCCTGATGGAATAGTTAATACTGGTGTTATAGTCAGTCGCTTCTTCAATTCCTCGAAAGAGGTTTGACACTCGTTGGTCCATATGAACTCTTGATCTTTGTAAGTCAACCGAGTCATAGGTGTTGCTATCCTTGAGAAGTTCTCCACGAAACGTCGGTAATATCCCGCAAGTCCAAGAAAACTTCTCACCTCTGCTGCTGATTTAGGAATAGGCCATGTCTCGACTGTCGAGATCTTTTCTGGATCAACAGAAATTCCATCTCCTGTAATAACATGTCCAAGAAATGAAACTCTGTCCAAGAAGAACTCACATTTACTGAGTTTTGCATATAATTATTCTCTTCTCAAGGTCTCTAGGATAATTTACAGGTGTTTCTCGTGCTCCTCGGGGCTCTTTGAATAAATAAGTATATCATCTATAAAGACGACCACAAACTGGTCCAAATACTGGTGGAAGACTCGATGCATTAAGTCCATAAAGATAGCTGGAGCATTGGTCAATCCAAATGGCATGACCAGAAACTCGTAGTGCTCATATCTTGTCCAGAATACAGTCTTTGGAATGTCCTCCTTCCGTACTTTCACCTGGTGATATCCCAATCTCAAATCTATCTTTGAGAACATCTTGGCTCCATTAAGCTGATCGAATACGTCATCAATGCATGGCAGTAGATATTTATTCTTCACTGTCACTGCATTTAAGGCTCTATAGTCAATGTACATACGCACTGCCCCATCCTTCTTTGGTACGAACAACACTGGTGCTTCCCAGGGTGATGCACTTGGTCGGATAAAACTTTTCTCTTCTAGTTCTTTCAATTATGTCTTCAGCTCATCCATCTCCTTCTTCGCTAGTCTATAAACATGGGATACTATGGGTGCTGCTCCCGGTGTTAATTCAATTGAGAATTCTACATCTCTATCTGGGGGTAGGCCTGGCAATTCTTCTGGAAAGACGTCTTGGAATTCTGAAATAATCGGATGATAGACAACATCGTCCATTATGAGCTGCATACCATCAAGGATTTTTGTGGATCCTCGTGCAAACTCAAGTTCAGGCTGATCGGGTACCTTAAAAAGAATGCTTCTTCCAAAGCAATCAAAGAAAGCATGGTACTTGCTTAGACAGTCCATTCCAAGCAGAATATCAAAAGTCGGCATATGAAGGACTAAGAGTCGGGCATTCATCTCTCTGCCACATATCACTATAAGACATGATCTACAAATTCTACTAATAGGTACAACTCCTCCCCCGGTGAGAATTCTAATACAACTAGGTAAAGGTGTAGAGATAATATTGTGTTTAGCAATAAAGCTAGATGATATGAATGAGTGGGTGGCTCCCGTATCAAACAATGTCATAGCAGGAAAAGTAAAAGCAAGAGTAATACCTGCTATGACATCAATCTCCTGATCCATGTCATCCACTTCCATTATAAAAGCTTGTCCGTTCCTCCGGGATTGTCCCTGTCTGGCCCTCGCGAATTGATCCTCCTGTGTAGGTAGTGGTGGTCCTCGCTAAAATCCTCCTGCTGTTGGAGCTTGAGGTGCTGGAAGCGCTAGTCTCTGTACTGGCGGTGGAAGTGTTTGCTGCTTTGGACAATTTCTTGCCTGGTGTTGTCCAGAACTACATCTCATACACTATCCCAAATAGGCCTGACAGTCTCTTGAGATGTGCCCGTGTCTCCCACAATAGTTATATTGGAGTTTATCTGGAACCTGGTATGGTCCTGCTCTATGCTGATACTGTTGTTGCTGAGCTAAAGGACGTCTGATAGGTCCTCCTTGTTGTGTTCTTGCCGATCCTTGTTGCGTCCTCAGCTGACCTCCCTTTCCTTTACTGATGGTTTCTTGCAATCTGGCTTCTGTCAGTAACTCGGCAAAAGAGATCCGGGACTGGGAGCTAGTGTAGTGTTGGAGCTCCTGAGTCAGTCTACGATGAAATCTCTTGGCTTTGGCCAAGTCATCTGGTATCAAAGCAGCGCCATATTTACTGAGACGACTAAACTCAGCATCGTACTCGTCAACTGTTCTGTTCCCCTGCTCCAAGTGGAGAAACTGATCGTACAATGCATCTCTGACGGTGTCCGGGAAGTACTTTTTTTTAAATCACTCCAGGAACTGTTCCCATGTATGGTATGTACCCAGTTGGCGCTCCATGGATTCCCACCAGTGATGAACATTATCATCTAGAAGCGTCCTTACACCCGTCATCCATAGGTCTGTAGGTAGCTGCGATGCTTCTAATAACTTTCGAGTGTGAGTAATCCAGTTGGTAGTTTCTTCTGGACTTTTAATGCCTTTGTATGGCCTCGGACCCATTTGTACAAAGTCCTTTACTGAACCAACTCTAGCTCGAAGTTCTGGAGCTAGTGCTTGAGCTGGTACAGTAGTCCTTGCAGCCATCCTTTCAAGTGCTGCTAGGAATTCTTATCTTTGTTCTGCTGCTTGTTGTCTCTGTTCTTGTATCATCATCTAGAAAAATTGGAACAGTTGAGCCTGGCCATCCAGCGGTGTTGATGGGACTGGAAGGTTTCCATTAGGTGGAACGGGAAGATAAGATGGAACTGGATTGTGAATCTGTCCATCTGGTCCTGGAAATCTAGGAGTCGGTGAGGTCTCTCCTTGAGTCTGACCATTGACTCCAGGAGTTGTGTCATCATCTGTGATAGCACATCCCTTCTGCATCTCCATCTTTCTGCAACTGATGTGCACAACGTTCAGAAGGAGTACAGGAATCAAACAGGATGCAAGTAAAAAATAGAAATATAGAAGCATGAAATACGCTGGGGAATTGTCCACGTAGTCAAAATTCCTAACATACATGAAATCCTTTCCTTGTGTAAACAGGCTTCTAGATAGTTGGCATAAAATAGGTGGATAAGCTTCCTGCGCAAAGCAGAGCTTCAAGATAGTTTGGCGTAAAGTAGAGATTCAGAGCTGTCTGCGTAAAGCAGAGAGTTGAGGTAATTTTGGCATAAAGTAGGTTTTCAGAATTGTCTGGGTAAAAGTCTGCGTAAAGGGTTCCGTGCGTAAAGTTGGTGCATAAAAGATCGGCTGCGTAAAAATATGCTGCATAAAATCTGCCTGTGTAAAAGTTCTGCGTGCGTAAATTTTGCGAATAAAGTCTTGCTACACTTTCTGTGTAAGGCTCGCATGAAAGGTCTGCGCGTAAAGTTGATGCATAAAAATCTGTGTGTAAAAATCTAACATACGTTGTGGCGTAAGGTTTGTACGAGGAACTCATCATGAGTTGGTCAGTCAAATCAGTGAACCTGACATCTGACAAAAGTACTGCACGACAATCGAGAGGACGGCTGTGATGATGATTTTGCACAGAGACCCAAGTTGTCGTTTAGTGACATATTTAATACAAGTCATTTTTACGCATCTAGAAGGAGAAAAAGTTGAGGCTTCGGAATACTCTGTCTACAGGAATGAGTTTTTACGCTCAAGGTGAGACAAAATCAGACGCCACGTCAAAAGCTATTTTTGCATAGGGCTCGAGGTATATCTCTACATTAAATGCACGAGATTCGGTTCTAACTAGTCATGACTGGGAAACTAAGATTGTGATAAATACGCTCACATCCTATCCTTATATTTTACGCTTAATCAGCTGCTCTACGCTGATTATCTACTATTAAGGAATCATCAAGTTTATGCTAGGATAGTTTACCTACATAGCTTGCATGACGTGTCCTATAGATTGAAAAGACTAAGAAAACGTAGTTTAGCAGTTGTCATATCTGCAGCGTAAAGTAAATAATCTTCTGCATAGTTTGGTTTTTATGCCAACAAATTGGTTACTCTATATAAATAGAGGTCCCTAGTCTCAGCATAAAGGGTTCCTGGCATAAAACTTAAGGAAGAATGAGGTTTCAGTCAAGTATGGATGAGATCCTTATACTCTGGCTTGTTTGGTACAGTTACATAACCAAGACAATATATTCTAACCTGTATGGGCCACCACTAAAAATATGTCATGCCCCAGTCCAAAAATACGTAGGACTAGGAATACATAACACGCCCAGCCGTATGTATATGAACCCCAATATATGGAAATCATATACACACGTACGCTGTATATGAATATACAATCCACCAGTGGTAATATACTGTCACAACAAGTCATACAGAATCTATATCTCATCCACAGCACAAATAATAAGTAGGAATAAAGAGCTAAATAATAACTGGATATCCAAGATAAGGATCAAGTCTGGTAGTCGGGTGGAAACAAATCCACTACAAAACGACTATACTGGAGTAGTAACAAAAAATCTCTAAACAGTGGAAACAAGTCATAGCTACTCTGAGGGTAAGACCTCCTTAGTCTGGTATGTAGAGTCGGGTCCAGGTCCGTACTCCTGTGGATACTCCTGCTTGTCCATATCTGGAAAGGGACCAGGTCCTCAGAGGGACGTAACAAGATACATAATAACATGCCAATAAGTACTGAAATATATAAACATCCCATAGGTCGCCTAACCGTCTAAGTGAATACAATTTAAGAACAACTTTCCCAATGCGTGGGCTATCTGGCCATAAAAGGATTGGCATGATTCTCTAGGAGAATCAGGGGCCTACAAGCCTACCGTCTTTTGAACGGCAAAGGCCGCCTGCAATATATATAGGATCACAACCACCCGTTTCTCCAGCGGAGAATCCGTACGAACTAGGGAAAGTATAAAGGAGCCCAAACGCCTTACTTGTTGTTCTCTCCACCCTATGCTCTAAGCATGCCACATCCATGACACGATAAAACCTCTAAATAACTGTCCGGTCTACTAGCATACAAAGTTTCTATTAGCAGTCATCCCTAACGCATGGCTAATACGTATAGGAGGCCAGACCTGTCACGCAGTCCATGATCTATATGAGACTCACTCGTTCTCGCTCTCCTTAGGACGGACAAAAAATCAACTCTCAACCCTCAGGGAAAGACAGTTCCACTCAACTCGTGTAATAACTGTGTCACAGCCAATGAATCTAATGATGCTCCATAATCCTGGGGTGGTCTCATAAAATAGGTCCAAAATATACATAAATGAACATCTTATATAAGCAGAATTTAATATGCATGTATCAACTAGAATATAAGTAACAGTACAATAGCAAGGTATACTTGCCAAGCAAAAGTCCTGAAGAGTGCAACGTCCAACACAGTATTTTAGTTCGTTGTAAGGAGAAGTGGAATTAGGGTTTTGAAAGAGTTTGTAATAACACACATATATAGTGATAAGAGGCGGTGGAGAAACTTAGTATTTAAGAAACTACTGCTGATGTTTTCTTTTTATTGGTTTAGATTTCAGCAAAGGGTTGTTTAGTAATAATAGTGTTTAAGGAGTGGTGGAATGAGAAGCTTACACGTGTGGGAAAGCAAAGTAAAGTAAAATTGGGTTTTGCTTTTGCTGTTGATATTTTCTTTTCTTAATGGGTTGTGTTTTGGGTTTTACACGCGGTGAAAGAAAGAATTTACGCGGGGTGAACTGCTGCTGCTGAGGAGTTTTACGCGTAGAGAAAAATATAGGCGGTGGTTTTGTTACTGCTGTTGCTGCTGTTTACGCGTGGTAAAATATACGCGGGGTGAAAAGCTGCTGCAGATTAACTCCTTACTTTACGCGGGAAGGGTGGTTAATGGTTTTCGGGTTTTGGGTTTGATCCAATAGGAAATTCTATTTTCTCTATTTAGCTCATAATTACTATAAATAATAAATTATATAATTAATAATAATAATAATAATAATATAGAAATACGGTTTTCAGAATTAGGGTTCTTACATCATCCGTCGGATGACTGCGGATCACCGTCGGATTATCCATTTTTTCATAGCAAGTATCTACTGTGATCATTCGGATCATCCGTCGGATAAATGCGGATTACCGTCAGATTATCTGGTTTGCTGAGTTGGCAGTTTAAATCTCAAATCCAACGATTTAAAATAAGTGCATTAAATGTATCCAACGGCTATATTTATACCCGTTACTGTAGGCAACCAAAAATTCGTCGGTAGTCCGCGGATTACCGTCGGATATTCTGAGTGCCTGCAGAAAGTTTCTTTTGGACTGATTTCTCTTGCCTTTGTATAAATAGACTTGTTACCCCTTCATTCAAAGTCATCTACTTGAGTCTTAAATTTTCTCAACTATCAAAATCAAACTCCTTTACTCTACCAAACTTTATTATTGCCATCCACTAAAGTTTTAGAGTTGTTCAAGAGTTGTAACTTAGAATGTATTAAAGATCAAACCCTTCCTTGTTAAAAGAAGAAGTTTGCGAGCCTTCGGATCAAATCTCGTGTGTTAGAAGTTGGCGAGTCTTCGGATCAAAGATTGTGGTGTACTATTTTGGTTTAAATAGTAGATTAAAGTCGGACAAGAGTTTTCAGGACTGGACTGGCTTCAAGGAAGGACGCCAGGATACATCACGTGTTTGATTTCTTCTCACTTTCTTTTAATTACGCATTATTACTGATAATTTTTATCTTATCTTTTATTACCCTATTCACCCCCCTAGGGTTCCTACAAATGGTATCAGAGCCTAGACTCTAGTTTTAGGATTAATCTCCTTAGAGTGATCATATGGCTATAAACCCTAGCTCAAGCTTAAACAGTACTGAGGGACACTCCACGAATAGACCCCCTCTATTCAATGGAACAAAGTACTCCTACTAGAAGACTCAGATGCACATTTATCTGAGATCCCTAGATTACGATCTTTGAGAATGTGTTATGAATCAGGGGATCTTCGCAAGGAGTGGCTCAAGAAAAATTTTTGGGAGAAGATGGAGGCCCTGGCCTATAAGGCCAAGTGCGAGAAGGAGAGAGCATCCCGTGCTAAAGGTGGTCTCCACACTGGTGGATCCATTTCGACCATCGAGTATTTTCGACGGATGGTCAGTATTATAATTTTTTGCTAGATCAATTTTTGGTAATTCTTTTTTTATTAATCAATTACTTAATTTTTACAGTGCGAGGAGACCATCTGAGCCGGGGGAGATCCGAAGACCGTCGACTTCCCCGTAATCTTTTAGCGGACGCACAAAAGGAAGAATGATAGAAAGCTCATAGATGAGCGTGCAGCAAAAGCATACGTAAGTTGTGTTTATAAAATTTTGTCAACAAAATTTAATTATATTCTTTTTATAGTTTAACTATATTTGTTTACCCTAAAAATCTAACCTTAACTTTAATATTGTTACCTGTGATATCTAAAAATCTTAACTCTAAACCTAACCTACGATATCTAAACTTAAATCTAAACCTAACCTTAGTTGTAGTCAATAAAAAGATTAATCCTAGCCTATGATATCTAAACCTATTTACATAAATTAATATAGGACACGTATGTGTAAACCCCCTCGATTAATTCTATAGAAAGTCAGGTTTGGATTTGGGAAATTTTGGATTTTTCAGCAGATGATGAGGTTTAGAGTTGAGTCATCTATTATTTTATTTAATTAAACCCTTGGCGCGCCCTACCGTTGCTATTTTATTCGGATCCCAATATCCACCCATAAATTCTATCGGACTATTGTACTTCTAACTTGACTCGCCAATTTAGGCACTGGACTTTTCAGTCACTCAAAACCAAATCCGTTGTGCCCTAAATTAATTACACAATTTCCCGTATCCTAAAATCCATATTTAATTTTGTGTCGGACACCTGTGTCGTTACCCTCAATTTTGAGATACCAACTTAACCCATTGAGCCGGACCAACTAAAGGGTCCAAGATTGACTCCAAGCCACCACCATTTTTGACCTTTGTGTTATTTCCGAAATTTGACCCCAAGTGCCCCCATTTAATTTAAAAGCGCAGGACACTTTAAATCTATTTAAATCGAGGATACCGATTTTGCCTAATCCTATTTTTTAATCCCCAATTAATCCCGATGGCCATTAAATTAAACCCATGCCACCCACACAATACCCCCTCACCAGGCAAATCACCAAACACCATTTTTCCCGCAATTTTTGCATCATTTTTTGTGTTCGAACAATTTTTTGAATTTAAGGGGCTTGGTTGCAATTTATTAATTTAGGTGTCCTCACCTTATTGGCCATAATTAAATGGAGAGCCTACAAACCTTTGACTTAGTCAACAATTCCCTCCCCCCTTCCTTTGCATGAAGAAATAAATTTACTCATGTGAAATCCTAGCCCTCCAATTGGAATGGGCAAATCACCACCATCCAATCTACCCACACTCCCCTATAAAATATCAACATCACCCTCACCCTCACAATAAACCAAGCAGGCCCTAATCCCTAGGTGTGGAAAACACTCCCCCCCTCTCTCTCTCCTCCCTCCTCCATATTTCTTCTTCTACCTTCTTCCGGAAGAAACATCCGACTCCAGCCGGTTGACTTCACTCCGGCCCAGACCATCCCCGCACCGCCTACTGCCGGTGGCTCCAGCAGTTCCTCCGGCCCGGTGGCTCCGGCCTGAGCACAGCCGCTCCGGTCTGTAGCACCCCCTGACCTGCTCCACTGTCCAGCGTTCCCTCCCCCGACCCACGGTGCAGTCTTCCTCCGGCCGGCCGACGGAAGCTTCTCCGACTGACTGAAGCTTCTCTGACCGACTGAAGCCTCATCCAACCCCACTGTGCAGCTCCGGTCTCGACCCCCTGTGCAGCTCTGGTCCCGACCCCCTGTGCAGCTCCGGTCCCGACCCACGGTGCAGCCACCCCCCATCCGGCAGTGCCGCTCCGGCCATCTCCTCCCCGTCAGCCCATCCTACTCCTCCCTGTCCGGTCCCCTTTATCACCACCACCACCACAAGCTCCCATCATCACCACCACTACCACCACCGCGAGATCACTACCACCACCATTGACACCCATCCAGTCCGGCTAGCACCATCTTGCTCCGGCCGCCTAGGTATACTTCTCCCCCTCTCTTTACATTTATATTTTGTGTTGTGTTTTAGTTAGGGTTGATGTTATATATGGATTTGTGTATATTAGCTAGGGTTTGTGTTTGAATATTATTGTGTAGGCGTAGTGTAGTATAAATGATCATGTGTTATTAATGGGTGATTAGGGTTTAATGGTGAACTTGGGGTTTATTCGTTATAAGTAATTAAAATGAAATTAAAAGATATGCATGAAAAAATTTAGGGCTTATGACTGCATTGAGTATTAGGGTTTGATATGATTGTTCCACGCAATTGATGGTTTGAGGAGCATGTTAAATGGTAGTGAAATGATACAGTGATAACAAAATAGTAGTTATTTGGAGAGCTAATATTTGATGATGAATTTAAGTGAGTAGTAGCTATGTTATTGGAAAGGAGCATTCAAGTATTAAATTAATGGTTTGTGTAATCGAGGGTTTAATTGATTAATATTTAATTTATTCGAGGATGATATATTTATATGTGAATATTAATGTCGGTAAAAACCAGGGTAAAATCTGAGGATGATCACGACTTGAACTACTGAGAAACATCATAATGAACATTAGAGATTGAGGATTGGGTCTGATGATATTATACAGGCGATTGATTTTGAGATAGGTATTATTCGGATCAAGGATCAGAGATTGAGGACTGTAAAATTGGTAGTTAACTATTTGAGTTTGAGACTGAGTTTAGGTGTAGATGTGTGTCGCATCACTGTCTGTCGTGGAATAGATTATTAATTTTTGGTTTGTATCTCATCTCTAGGTACTGCGGGTCCTGAGGTCTTGGACGCGGTACCGGGACCCCGTCATCAGCAGCCTCGTACAGGCAAGTGTACCTTGCCACCCTGTATTTTAGATTATAGACACTTGTTGTTCTTTATGTACTTTGTGCACGTATTTATGTTGATGTTCGATACTTCGCGTTCGGATCATAACCTGGTGCTGACTTTCGTCGTAACGTCTTAGAATAATTGATGGATGCTTTGTAGCACCTTGATGTACGTACCTGAGTATATCGACACCCCAGGACACACTCATACACTATGATCGTGCCAGATTCCTGTATCCTAATACTAACATTATGACCAGAGACTGGGACGACCTTAGGGTCGCGTCTGTTGAGATTACTTTTGTGTGTCGAGACTGTTAGATAGAGGTTCAGGTTCAACGCACCATCGTTGACCGCTTTGGAAGGGGAAGACAGTTACTAGACGTTTGGGCTCCTCTGTATGCGCTTATATATGTATGTAGTATCTATGTAGTGATCCTGTATCTAGTGTAGTGGTATCACCCGTGTGACTCTTTGCCCGGAGCTGCGGTACGTCCTGTGTGTTTCCGTGTCCGGAGCTACGGTTTTATTTTAGATAGCCCACGCGTCGAACATTGTCTTCAAACTGTGTCACACTTGTTTGGTTATGATAGAGTACCCTGTCGTTGCACTTGTACTTTCTGTTTACTTGGCTTGCTGTATTTTTGTACCTTATTACATCCCTCTGAGGACCTCGTTCCCTGCCAGTTTTGCAGCATGGACGATTACGGAGCACTTGGAGTTACTGATGGAGTGGCATGTCTTGCGGGCACTGTACCAGGTACTCATAATCATTTCTACCGGCATTATGGTTACTTATTTCATATTGATTATTCATCCGCTGTTGTAGCCTAGTTTTTGTAGACTCCTCTCTTCTCGAGTCTATTCAAGTTTGTGTGTTATTGGGCGGCCGACTTTAGCATATATAGCTCTTTCTTGTATACTGATATACATTGTGGATTGAAACATAGAGGTTTACATTTATGGAATATCTAGATAGTGCCCTGTATATTTTATAGCTTATACGTATTCGAGTCAGACCAGAGTCTGGTCGAATACGTAGCTGGCGTATCACGTATTCCTGGTCCTACGTATTTTGGGACTGGGGTGTGACATATTTTTATGGTGGCCCATGCAGGTCCATTTTAAATCGTCTTGGTCACCTGACTGTGCCAAGCGAGCCTGCAAATTAGGAATAGATATTATGATTGTTGAATAGGATCTCAATCCATAATCGATTTTTAAAAACTCTCTTTGTATGTAAATATCGCCCTTGGACTTCCAATTTGCATTCGTTTAATCTTTGTCAATATCGCCATCCTTGTTTCTCGTCCCCTATTATTCGGGAAGACGAATGCTTGTGACTGATGATTTCCCTCCAGAAGAAGATCGAAGACCAGACGACAGAAGACAGAATTTGTATGCCTTTCTCTGAGAAGATTGTTACCTTATCAGGATAGATTGATGGGTTCTTTGGATTCTAGAACTAGTGTGGAAGGTTGGCAAGAGAGTTGGACCCAGTAGTACCCTACCCGTGCTTGAGGTAGCAGTGATCTTGGAAGTACTGAGAGCTGGAAGGATTGTTGATCATGACCTAGAATAATTTATGGAAATGAATAGCCTGATGATGGAAACTAGTGGTTGTATATGATAGCAATGCTAGGAACGATGATTATGAGCTAGAGGAGATAAAATTTTAGGGTCTCACTTGGAAGATAATGATCGGATTCCAGGAATTCTAGTATGTGCTTGAGTGATACCATTATTGTACTTGTGACTTGGAGAGATGAATAACGAAAAGAAAAAATTCGAGGAATAAAATTTTAGGGAAAACCTTGAGGAGAAGAGAAATTATACATTAGGCAAGAAAACGTTTTCTTTTGAGGATTGATATTGAAAATAGAACAAAATAATTTATCTTGAGGTTAAAGTCTAGACTATGACATTATCCTAGACATGGATTGGTTGAACCAATACCACACAATGCTTGATTGCGTGGTTGTGTCATCTTTAGACCACCAGATTACCCTGAGTTTGAGTTTCTTCAGAGAGCCCGGGAGCATGGGGCCCATCTACCTTAGAGGCACACATTGCTGGAGGTGAACTAGTGTACCACCATATTATATCAGGGTTTGAGGATGTGTTTCTAGAGAATCTTTTAGGCCTGCCACCTGACAGAAAGAGTTTGTTACAGAGTTGACTCCAGGAGCCGAGCCAGTTACTTCCCCCGTTTACAGACTAGCACCGAAGGAGTTAATTGAGCTGAAAGTCCAAGTAGATGATCTCTTAGATAAGGGTTTCATACGGGCTAGTGTTTCTCCATGGGGAGTACCTATCGTATGGTGCCGAAGTAGGACGAGACAGTACGTTTGCGTATTAATTTCAGGGACGATATGTTTGTGTATCGATTACAGGATTTAATGCAGTAACGATAAAGAACAAGTACCCATTGTCGCACATCGATGATTTATTTGGATCAGCTAAGTGTATTCTCGAGAATCGATCTCAGATCACGCTATCATCAGATCAAGGCACGGAGAGAGAACATTCTGAAGATGGCTTTTCGGATGAAGTATGGAAACTATGAGTTTCTAGTCATGCCGTTTGGTTTAACCAACGCGCCAGCAGTATTTATGTGTTTGATGAACAATGTCTTCCACCAGTACTTAGATAAGTTAGTGGTGTTATTTATCGACGACATCTTGGTATACTCCAAGAACCAGGAGAAGCACGAGAGACATCTCAAGATTGTGTTGGAGATGCTGAGGAATGAGAGGCTGTACGCCAAGCTCAGCAAATGTGAGTTTTGCCTGGATAGAGTACCGTTTCTGGGGCACATAATCACCGAAGATGGACTATCAGTTGACCCGGAGAAGATAGCTGCAGTTGAGACATGGCCTACCCCTACATCAGTTACAGAGGTTAGGAGTTTCCTCGGACTTGCCGGATATTATCGGAGGTTCGTGGAAAACTTCTCGAGGATAGCCGCGCCTATGATGTGACTGACTCGTAAGGACGAGAAGTTTATCTGGACCGACGAGTGTCAGGCGACTTTCGATGAGCTGAAGAAGCGTCTGACATCAGTACCGATTTTGACACTACCTTCAGGATCAGGAGGATTTGTAGGGTACAGTGATGCGTCTGGGAGCGGATTATGTTGTGTACTGATGCAACACGGCAAGGTAATAGCCTACGCATCTAGACAGCTAAGAGTTCATGAGAAGAACTATCTGACGCACGACTTGGAGCTAGCTGCAGTGATATTTGCACTAAAGCTATGGAGACATTACCTGTATGGTGAGCGTGTTGAGATTTACACAGATCATAAAAGCCTGAAGTACGTCTACACGCAGAAGGAGCTCAACATGAGGCAGAGATGCTGGCTAGTATTGATGACAGATTATAATATCGAGTTGCAGTACCACCCTGGCAAGGCGAATGTAGTAGCAGATGCCTTAAGCAGGAAGCCTATGGCCTATTTTTACGACTCATCGCCAGTTGTTAGAGGATTTTCAGGAACTCGGGATTGAGATTTTATTGCCAGGCATGGATGGACAGATGGCTAGTCTCGAGGTTCAGTCCACATTTATTGAGAGGATCAAGGCAGCCTTGCCTACAGATACGAGATTTAGACGACTGCGAGAAAGGACAGAGGCCGACATGCAAACAGGACTCAGGATTCATGAAGATAGAACATTAAGACATGGAGATCGCCTATACGTTCCGAATGGCGAGCTACGCCAAGAGTTGATGACCGAGGCTCATAGATCGATTTAATCTATTCATTCCGGGGGTATACAAAGATGTACCGAGACTTGAGGCAGCATTTCTGGTAGCATGGGATGAACAGAGAAATTGCAAGATTCGTGGCAAAATGTTTAGTTTGTCAGCAAGTCAAGGCTGAATATCAGAGGACTGCAGGATTATTACAGCCGCTTTCCATTCCCGAGTGGAAGTGGGAACACATTACCATGGACTTCGTCACAGGATTTCCGTGGAGCCCTAGCGGAAAGGATGCAGTTTGGGTGGTCGTAGACAGACTCACCAAGTCTGCATATTTTTTGCCCTTCAGAGTTAGGCAATCCACAGAGATTTTAGCTGACATGTATATGAGGCAGATAGTACGACTACATGGAGTGCCTGTCAGCATCGTATCGGATCGTAATTCCAGATTCATGTCACATTTTTGGCGGAGTATGCAGGAGAGCCTAGGAAATCGTCTCAAGTTCAGCACTGCATATCATCCACAGACTGATGGTCAGTCAGAGCACACGATACAGATATTAGAGGATATGTTGAGAGCGTGTATGATTGATTTTGGAGGATCTTGGGAGGACCACCTACACTTGGTAGAATTCTCCTACAATAATAGTTACCAGGCTAGCATACAGATGGCAACTTATGAGGTACTGTACGGCAGGAAATGTAGGTCGCCAGTTTATTGGAGTGACGTGGGAGAGCGTCAGATACTTGGTTCAGAGTTGGTGACACAGACAGTGGAGAAGGTCAAGCAGATTCAGAGCCACCTGCGTGCAGCGCAGGACAGACAGAAATATTGGGCAGATGCGCACCACAGACCATTGGAGTTCAAGGAGGGTGACCATGTATTTTTGAGGATATTGCCTACTCGGGGTACCATCAGATTCGGAGGCAGAGGCAAGCTGAGTCCGAGGTACATCGGGCCTTTTGACATCTTGGAACGAGTTGGCGAAGTGGCTTACCGTCTTGCATTGCCTCCATCATAAGAAGGAGTGCATGACGTATTTCACGTATCGCAGTTAAGGAGATATGTCGCAGACCCTAGCCACGTGCTTGATCATTCGGAGATTACAGTCGGGCCCAGTCTATCTTACGTAGAGCCGCCAGTTGAGATCCTCGATCACAGCGAGAAGACTTTGAGAGGGCAGAATATTCGACTGGTCAGAGTGGCATGGAAGCACCATTCACCAGGCGAGTCTACATGGGAGCACGAGGATTCTATTCGGCAGCGGTTCTTGTACTTATTCGAGGAGCAAGGTACGAATTTACGTACGGCAATTGATTACTAGTTGTTTTAAAAAAATTCTTTTAGCTATCATCGTGCTTTACTTTTAATTTCGGGGACGGAATTTTTCTAAGTTAGGAAGAATGTAAACTCCCTCGATTAATTCTATAGATAGTCAGGTTTGGATTTGGGAAATTTTGGATTTTTCAGCAGATGATGAGGTTTAGAGTTGAGTCGTCTATTATTTTATTTAATTAAACCCTTGGCGCGCCCTACCGTTGCTATTTTATTCGGAGCCCAATATTCGCCCATAAATTCCATCGGACTATTGTAATTCTGACTTGACTCGCCAAGTTAGGCACTGGAATTTTCTGTCACTCAAAATCAAATCCGTTGTGCCCTAAATTAATTGTACAATTTCCCGTATCCTAAAATCTATATTTAATTCTGTGTCGGATACCTGTGTCGTTACCCTCAATTTTGAGATAACAACTTAATCCGTTGAGCCGGACCAACTAAAGGGTCCAAGACTGACTCCAAGTCCCCACCATTTTTGACATTTGTGTCATTTCTGAATTTTGACCCCAAGTGCCCCCATTTAATTTAAAAGTGCGGGACACTTTAAATCTATTTAAATCGAGGATACCGATTTTGCCTAATCATATTTTTTAATCCCCAATTAATCCCGATGGCCATTAAATTAAACCCATGCCACCCACACAATACCCCCTCACCATGCAAATCACCGAACACCATTTTTCCCGCAATTTTTGCATCATTTTTTGTGTTCGTGCAATTTCTCAAATTTAAGGGGCTTGGTTGGAATTTATTAATTTAGGTATCCTCACCTTATTGGCCATGATTAAATGGAGAGCCTACAAACCTTTAACTTAGTCAACAATTCCCTCCCCCCTTCCTTTGCATGAAGAAATAAATTTACTCATGTGAAATCCTAGCCCTCCAATTGGAATGGGCAAATCACCACCATCCAATCTACCCACACTCCCCTATAAAATATCAACATCACCCTCACCCTCACAACAAACCAAGCAGGCCCTAATCCCTAGGTGTGGAAACCCCCCCTCTCTCTCTCTCCTCTCTCCTCCATATTTCTTCTTCCTTTATTCTTCTTCTACCTTCTTCTCCCTGAAGAAACATCCGACTCCGCCCTGTTGACTTTACTCTAGCCCAGACCATCCCTGCACCGCCTACTGCCGGCGGCTCCAGCAGTTCCTCCGGCCCGGAGGCTCTGGCCTGAGCACAGCCGCTCCGGTCTGCAGCACCCCCTGACCCGCTCCACTGTCCAGCGTTCCCTCCCCCGACCCACGGTG
Source organism: Iris macrosiphon (assembly GCA_036927795.1). Taxonomy (NCBI): domain Eukaryota; kingdom Viridiplantae; phylum Streptophyta; class Magnoliopsida; order Asparagales; family Iridaceae; genus Iris; species Iris macrosiphon. The sequence continues at coordinate 36,087,967 of JAYESA010000013.1, read as the reverse complement.
CAGTCTTCCTCCGGCCGGCCGACGGAAGCTTCTCCGATCGACTGAAGCTTCTCCGACCGACTGAAGCCTCATCCAACCCCACTGTGCAGCTCCGGTCTCGACCCCCTGTGCAGCTCCGGTCCCGACCCCCTGTGCAGCTCCGGTCCTGACCCACGGTGCAGCCATCCCCCATCCGGCAGCCCCGCTCCGGCCATCTCCTCCCCGTCAGCCCATCCCACTCCTCCCTGTCCGGTCCCCTTTATCACCACCACCACAAGCTCCCATCATCACCACCACCACCACCGCGAGATCACTACCACTACCATTGACACCCATCCAGTCCGGCCAACACCACCTCGCTCCGGCCGCCTAGGTATACTTCTCTCCCTATCTTTACATTTATATTTTGTGTTGTATTTTAGTTAGGGTTGATGTTATATATAGATTTGTGTATATTAGCTAGGGTTTGTGTTTGAATATTGTTATGAAGGCGTAGTGTAGTATAAATGATCATGTGTTATTAATGGGTGATTAGGGTTTAATGGTGAACTTGGGGTTTATTCGTCATAAGTAATTAAAATGGAATTAAAAGATATGCATGAAAAATTTTAGGGCTTATGACTGCATTGAGTATTAGGGTTTGATATGATTGTTCCATGCAATTGATGGTTTGAGGAGCAAGTTAAATGGTAGTGAAATGATACGGTAATAACAAAACAGTGGTTATTTGGAGAGCTAATATTTGATGATGAATTTAAGTGAGTAGTAGCTAGGTTATTGGAAAGCAGCATTCAAGTATTAAATTAATAGTTTGTGTAATCGAGGGTTTAATTGATTAATATTTAATTTATTCGAGGATGATATATTTATACGTGCATATTAATGTCGGAAAAAACCAGGGTAAAATCTGAGGATGATCATGACTTGAACTACTGAGAAACATCATGATGAACATTAGAGATTGAGGATTGGGTCTGATGATATTATACAGGCGACTGATTTTGAGATAGGTATTATTCGGATCAAGGATCAGAGATTGAGGACTGTAAAATTGGTAGTTAACTATTTGAGTTTGAGACTGAGTTTAGGTGTAGATGTGTGTCGCATCCCTGTTTGTCGTGGAATAGATTATTGATTTTTGGTTTGTATCTCATCTCTAGGTACCGCGGGACCTGAGGGCTTTTACGCGGTACCGGGACCCCGTCATCAGCAGCCTCGTACAGCCAAGTGTACCTTGCCATCCTGTATTTTAGATTACAGATACTTGTTGTTCTTTATGTACTTTGTGCACGTATTTATGTTGACGTTCGATACTTCACGTCCGGATCACAACCGGGTGCTGACTTTCGTCGTAACGTCTTAGAATAATTGATAGATGCTTCGTAGCACCTCGATGTACGTACCTGAGTATATCGACACTCCAGGATACACTCATACACTATGATTGTGCCAGATTCCTGTATCCTGATACTGACATCATGATCAGAGACTGGGACGACCTTAGGGTCACGTCTGTTGAGATTACTTCTGTGTGTCGAGAATGTTAGATAGAGGTTCAGGTTCAGCGCACCATCGTTGACCGCTTGGGAAGGGGAAGACAGTTACTAGATATTTGGGCTTCTCTGCACGCGCTTATATATGTATGTAGTATCTATATAGTGATCATGTATCTAGTGTAGTGGTATCATCCGTGTGACTCTTTATCCGGAGCTACGGTACGTCCCGTGTGTTTCCGTGTACGGAGCTACGGTTTTATTTTAGATAGCCCATGCTCCGAACATTGTCTTCAAACTGTGTCACACTTGTTTGGTTATGATAGAGTACCTTGTCGTTGTACTTGTACTTTCTGTTTACTTGGCTTGCTGTATTTTTGTACCTTGTTACGTCCCTCTGAGGACCTGTTTCCCTGCCAGTTTTGCAGCATGGACGATTACGGAGCACTTGGAGTTACTGATGGAGTGGCATGGCTTGCGAGCACTGTACCAGGTACTCATATCATTTCTACCGGTATTATGGTTACTTATTTCATATTGATTATTCATCCGCTGTTGTAGCCTAGTTTTTGTAGACTCCTCTCTTCTCGAGTCTATTCGAGTTTGTGTGTTATTGGACGGCCGACTTTAGCACATATAGATCTTTCTTGTATACTGATGTACATTGTGGATTGATACATAGATGTTTACATTTATGGAATATCTAGATAGTGCCCTGTATATTTTACATCTTATACGTATTCGAGTCAGACCAGAGTCTGGTCGAATACGTAGCTGGCGTGTCATGTATTCCTGGTCCTACGTATTTTGGGACTGGGGCGTGACAGTATGAGACGTTGGAGGGTGGGCCTGAGAGCAGTATGCTGACTGAGAAAAACGATCGGTGGGTACAAGATATTTGGAGAGGAAAAGATGGCAGCCTGTACGGGACTGGATCGTTGGTATCCCAACCGTCGGTTCTTTCTAGAGCTCCTCCAATGGCCCCTCCAGCTCCATCAGAGCCCGGTCCCGACGTTCCTTCTAGTGCTATGAGTTTAGAGCAGATCACGAAGACTCTGTTAGAGGTACAAAAATAGGTTAGACAACTGACAGAGTCTCGTGATCCTGTAGCTCCTGCAGCTCCTGCTCCTTCGACTACTCCAATGATGGCTACTCTAGCTCCTCCTCCGGCTCCTCCGGCTCTACCTTTGATTTCTTCTACTGCTCCACCTGTCGTTCCTGAGGATCTATAATAGGTCATCGTTGTGGTTATGACGTAGTACATGGCTAGCCGACAACCGTCGTCGCCTCCGCCTCCACTGCCGACTTGATTTATTTTTATTTTTTTGATAATTTGATAGTTTGTTGGATGTTCTAGTTGTATAACTTTATATGTTTGGATTATTGTAGTGTATGATAATTTATGGCTATGCACTTGTATTTAATACGTTCTATTGTATTTGATGTGTTTGAATCTCTGATTGATTTTGTATAATATTACAGGAGCAGGAAGTCAGTGATTCTATTCTGGGAAAATATATTTATGTTTAGTGACGGACTAGCAACAGATTAGCGACGTAAAACTAGAAAATTCCAGGTCAGCGATGGATCCGCGATGCTTCAGCGACAGATTAGCGACGGAAAGCTCCGTCGCTAAATATGTCTGGTACCAAAAATAGAGAAAATATGTATCAGAAATAGTCACTAAATTTGTCGCTATGTCCGTCATTGTTATCGACAGATTAGCAATAAAAATTCAGTCGGTGAGGTTCTAGAAAATTTGGTAAAAATGGGCTCACATTTTCTGTCACGAATCCATCGCTAATCCGTCACCAAATACAACGACATAAATAATATGTCACTAGTTCGTCACTAATTCCATCGCTAATCCGTCAACATGGTGACAAAATAGCAAAAAAAATTTGGCAGCGATACTTAGATTAGTGACGCAATATTTTCGTCGCTAATTCGTCTCTATATTAAATTAGCGACGAAAATAGTCATTTTAGCGACGAAAAATCCCGTCGCTAAAACTCTATATTTTTGTAGTGAGATATGAGAACCAGCTTCCGCGACCACCTGCACAAGGCAATAGAATTTTATGTTGATGACATCGACGTTAAAAGTCATTTTCAAGACGATCATCTCCATGACTTGAAGACGGTATTTGAGTTAATGCGAGCCCACCAACTCAAGATGAACCCTACCAAGTCATTCTTAGGAGTCTCCAGTGGCAAGTTTCTCGGCTTTATCATAACTTCAAAGGGCATCCATATTGACCCTAAGAAGACTAAGGCCATCCTGGATATGCAACCTCCGAAGAACTTGCGAGAACTCCATGCTTTGCAGGGAAGATTAGCCTAAATTAGGTGATTCATAGCCAATCTCTCCGGACGGTGCCGACCCTTCACTCAGCTCATGAAGAAGGGAGTCTCTTTCGCTTGGACGAAAGATTTTCAGTAAGCGTTCGAAGACATTAAGAAGTACCTCATGAACTCCCAGTGTTTGTGGCTCCAATCGTGGGAAATCCTTCATACTTTATGTCCGTGCAATGGATTATTCCCTTGGAGCGTTGCTGGCCTAAAATAGCAACGAGGTCTATGAGCGAGCTATTTATTATCTTAGTAGAACAATGATTGACTCATAACATAGATACAATCTGGTTGAGAAAGAGTATCTTGCTCTCGTATTTGCTATCCAAAAGATACGCCATTACCTAACAGGACAAACTATCCATGTGATCTCCTGAGTAAACCCCCTCAGAGTCCTCATGACCAAGTCCGGGGCACTCAACTCTCGTCTAAACATGTTGGCAATCCTACTATCACCTTATGACATTGTATTTGTCCCACAGAAGGCTATTAAGGGCCAAGCATTGGCCAATTTTCTGGCAGCTCATCCGGTGCCGAAGGCTTTAAAGCTCTACGACGAAATCCCCGATGAAGTGTTAGAGTCCAACACTGCTACAACAAGAGCATCAGTTTGGCGAATGTTCTTCAATGGTACTTTGAGGACAGGGCCCAAAGTCAATATCGTCGCCGGAGTAGGGATATTGTTGATCTCTCCCGACGACCTAGTCATCCATCGCATATACTCGCTTACGGAGCTGTGTTCCAACAATGTGGCAGAGTATAAGTCTCATATCATTGGACTTCAGTTGGCTAAATAATTAAAGGTTGATTACCTAGAAGCCTATAGCGACTCCAAATTAATAGTCAGCCAAGTCCGTGGCGAGTACGAAGTCCACCATGAGGATATACTTCCTTACCACCAGGCGACCGTCAACATGATTTCCACTTTTACGAAATTCTTCATAGAGCATGTACCACAACTGCAAAATATCGAGGCGGATGCACTTGTCGGCCAAGCTACTTCTTTAGCAACTCTAATCAAAACCCACATATTGATCACATTAGTGGAATAAGAACCAGTCTGTCCGAGGAGCAACCTATTCTTGAATCTAAGCCACTCTGTGGACGCAGATACCAATGTCAAAGATTGGATGCTCTTGTTTATAGACTACGTTGTCTACAAAATTGTGCCAGATGGCCCAAAGGAGGCTACTAATATCAGAAGACACTCCCTCCGATTTTAATATGATACAGCCACTAAGATGTTGTACCGTCAATCTTATGACGGACTTCTGCTACGATGCCTATCAGACCCAGAAGCAAAGTAAGCTCTCCGTGAAGCTCACGATGGTATTTGTTGTGCTCACCAACCCGGTCCTAAGCTTCAAGATTGCCTCTGACGCACGGGCTATTATTGGCCCACAATGGTAGCAGACGTCATTGATTATGCAAAGAAGTGCAGGATGTATCAAATCCACGCCGACTTCATTCATCAACCATCAGAGTTCCTACACCCGACCGTTGTGTTTTGGCCATTTGAAGCCTGGGTTATGGACATCATAGGGCCAACCACTCCACCTTCGTCCAAGGGATACCGGTTCATCTTAGCTATCACGGACTACTTCTCTAAATGGGTGAAAGTTGTTCCACTCGCAGAGGTAAAAACATCCCATCATGGTTAACTTCATAAAGCATCATGTTATCTACCGCTTTCTTGCCTCGAAGGATCATTCATTACAATGACCCATAATTTGTAAGCCACACTTTCTTTCGATTTTACGATAAAAACTGAATCCAAAATGTAGCTTCAACCGCCTACAATCGTGCAGCGAATGGGTTAGCAGAAGTGTTCAACAAGACTATCATCAAGCTCCTCAAAAAGTTTGTTTCAACCAATAAATATGGCTGGAATGAGAAGCTCAGATAATATCTATAGGCTTACCGTACGACAGTTCAAACTCCGACCGGCAGGACGTCATTCTCCTTGGTCTACGAAAGCGAAATTGTACTTCCTTTGGAGACACAAATTCCATCTTTCTGGGTGGAACTCTCTAATCAGCTGACCACCGAACACAATCACCGTCGACGTCTGCAAGAATTAGAAGCACTCGATGAAAATTGTCTCTTGGCTTAACAGCGCATTGAGCTATACCAAGCGTGACTTTTCGGCGCCTTCAACAGAAAGGTCAAAGAAATGATATTTCAAGTGGGCGACCTAGTCCTCGTAGTGAGAAGACCAATGGTCATGACCCACAAGAAGGCAAAAAAATTCTAACCCAAGTGGGAGGGTTCCTTTATGGTAGATACGGTTTACTCCAGTGGCGCATATAGGCTTGCTAAGCCCAACGGTGACTTGCTCATGATGCCCATTAACGGCAAGTTCCTAAAGAAGTACTATACCTAAGTTAGGCACTCAAAAAAATGATGATGAATGACGATATGTGTCATTTTTGTCCCTAGCATAGGGACACAAAAAATATAATATTCACAACTGTTGTCTTTTCCAGCAAATTATTTTCGTCCGTAGCATGCGTACAAATATGTTATCCGTACTTGAGAGTCCTGAATACGCAATAGGTAACGAATCCCCAAAAAACTTTTCTAAAGAAAAATGGGTCGCATTCATATCACCTCTGAACTATGAGTCTTCTCCTCACCAAAAGAAGAAAGCCATATCCATATTACCTCTGACTCGTCCCTTTTATTGTTATCCCAACAAAAATAAAATTCATACAAAGCAAGTAGTTCACATCCACATCACCTTTGAACTACAAGATGCCCATGTTCCCAAGAAAGCAGTCGCGTCCATATTACCTCTGACTTGTTCTCTTCTCTCTCCACAAAATGTTCTGCCATGGTCGTACTCAGCAAACTTTCTTGACTATCGGTTCTGCACCATAGTATCCTTACCATCATAGATGATATCTCCACCAAACTTTCTTAATGGAGCCGCTCTAACCTATCACATCAATATTACCTCTGATAGGGCTTAGCGTTATCGTCGTTATGATGTTATACTACATCCTTATTGCCTCTGGTATAATACTCATAAGATATCCACAGCAACAAAAAAAGTTCCAAACAGAAAATAAAGCAATTTTTTTATTAATATTCAAGATTATGAGTACATATGGAAGTCCATTACATTCAAGGATTTTTATTAATATTCAAGGTCACGGGTACATATGAAAAGAATGAGACCCCTCTGTGTTGTTTTTGGTACCAAAATGTGTGAAGCCGACAGCTCAACACATTCTGGGTTATCACTTCAGTGAGGCTCCTCAATGCAAGCCACAGTGCGAGAAAATAATCCATACTGATGGATAACAAGGGAGCTTGCAACACAGAGCCGAGCCTCTACAAACCCAACTCTGTTGTGTAAAAGGACGTGACTAGAAATCCCTGTTGGGATAACTAGCCCCGTTGCTGCCACTTAGATGGGCTACCATGACTCGACCCGAGATCTAACCATCACATCCTGGCCGCATACAGAGAGAAGCTACAATGAGATAGGTTGGAAGATCACGGAAAATCCTCCTGATAATATGCTTGTTCATCACTAACAATGGTGACTATGATATCCTTCCATGCTCCATCAGGAATCAGAGCAATCTGAGGCGGTCCCTGCACAAACGAGCATACCAAAATTAGAATGATTGAGAGAAAACACAAAGGCGCGCATCCTCAGAAATATGCACCATGCACCCAAGGAAATTGTGCATAGGCATTAAGTCCAGCATACATGCGCACCATCGCCACAGTACAAAGACAACGTCGCTATGCAAAGGCGAGTATGCACATACAACGTGGTTGTACATCAGTTCTCGACGCATGCTTCAGGTGAGTGTCCAAAGAAAGCATCACCCATGCTACCAAGGTTAAACCCTCACCGTCAGCGCATCCTCAGGACGAAGCCCTTTAGCAACAACCATGCCCGTCAGACCAAGCGGTTTAGACAGTGTCAATAGTGGTGTGAACAAGAAGGTGTCTGAAGTGACCCAAGAGCCAAAGAAGAGTACAAGTCTTACTCCTCACCTTCGCCAACGACGGAAAGATGGTCAACCATCAGAGGGAGAGGGTCGACGAACTGCTCGACTGACTTCCCCATGCTTGACTTCAACAGAGACATTGTGAGAGGGAGAAAAACATCCTTCTCTTTCCTCCTAGCTCTCTATTCATAGCAAGAAAGCCATTAAATGGATCACGAATTGCTAGGCGCCAAAATTGGGGATGAACCTGACGGTCAATGGATGAATCTCCGCCTAGGCCTGATGCTCCAAGTAGAATGACTTCCCCATGCGCCCAGTAGTCCTATGCGCCAAGCAGTTAGCTGAGCCAAGGGGAAACGTACTCCACAGATACGCTAAACATAAGAAGGTTTCACACATGTGCCAAAGCAATTCATGCATCTATCCTTCATGCTTCTGTTCAAAGTATTTTAAACTTCTAAACTTGCAAAGTTTAAGTTCAGAAACTTTGAAGGGGGGCTTGTAGAAGAATAAAAAATCAATACCATGCGCCTCAGTGATCCAGCCTCATGTGCCTCAGTGATCCAGCCTCATACGCCTCAGTGCTCCCGTCCTATGTACCAACCACCTAAGAAGTGTCTTATGTGCCTGCAGTGCCATGTGCCACTATGCATCTTAGTGTTCCCATGTGTTCGCAGTGCCATGAGCCACTACTCCCTTAGTGTTTTTCTTGCGCCGAGCGGCAGCAGTCCCAAGGTGCAATCACAGCTATCAAAATTAGGGCATGACATGAGTCATGAGTATTATGGGCATCAGTAACCCCAGATCTCGACTTGTCATGTGACAGCCTTAACGCAGCATGCGCCCGCCGTGCCATGTGCCAGCGTGCAACCCTCGTACATGCGCCATCATGCATGCCTTCTCAAGACTATAAATAGTGGGCATTTTTCACATGCAAAAGAGGAGAACGACATGAGGAAGCCGCATCTACACGTAAAGGAGAAACAGTGCCACCGCCGTGAGAAGGAAAAAAAGGAGCGTCGAATCATCGTCAAGCCCCCTTGGTCCCGGATCGTCAACAGAGTAAAAGAGTTGCTGCAGTGCTCGATCTCCACCGTCATACTTGCCCTGATTATTTTTTTATTGTACTTAGATCCTCTTGTATAGGTATTTTCTTGTACTCTTTGTCAATTCGCAATAAATAAAAACTTTACATCATTCATCCAAAATCCTTATTTTTGCGATGTCGACAAAAAACAAATTTATGTTATTCAAAAATTGGAATACTTTTTAGCCATTCCAGTAAGTGGTGCAAAAATTAATCTGAAACTCTTTATTAGAATCGCTTTGTTGGTGTTCCAAAACTAGAACACTTTATAGCCAAAAAAAAGTATTCTAAAATGCTTCATTAGGAACACATTTATTGTGTTCCAAAACTAGAACACTTTTTAGCTAATCCGAAATGCTTTGTTAGGCACGCTTTATTGGTGTTCCAAATCTGGAACACATTTAAACCGTTCCAATATTTTTTTTTGGAATGATTTAATTTCGTTCCAAGAAATTTGGCAGCCCAAAAATAGGCACGAAATATTGGTGTTCCGAAAATAATTTGGAACGGAATTCCTCTATTCCAAAATGGCTATTTTGGTGTAGTGTCAAGATGGGTATGGCCAAGGACCCATTGACACAGGATTTGGTGAAGCTCGCTCGCGAAGGCAAGACACGAAGGTTTTTGCTGAAGGATAGGCTTCTTTACATAAATGGCGACAAGGTAGTTGTGCCTAAATGGGGTAGCTTGTGAAGACAGCTACTCAAGAAATGCTACGACACCAAGTGGGCTGGACATCCAGGTCTGAAGAGGACATTAGCATTATTGGAGGCCGCCTACTATTGGCCTCACATGCGCGAGGACGTGGAGGACTACGTGCGCACTTGTCTTGTGTGCCAACAAGACAAAGTGGATCATAAGCGACCCAGGCCTGCTTGAGCCTCTTTCCGTGCCAAGTCGACCATGGGAGAGCATCTCGATGGACTTCATCTCTGCCTTGCCTAAGGTGGGGACACTTGGGTCTATCCTTGTAGTGGTAGACCGATTCTCCAAGTACTGGACCTTCATAACTGCACCAACAGACTGCACTGCAGAAGAGGCTGCACGCTTGTTTATTTCCTATGTGATAAAGTTTTGGGGCATTCCAAAAAGCATTATCAGCGATCGAGACCCCGCTTCACAAAAAAGTTCTGGACGGAGGTGTTCAAGATCCTTGGGCCGTACCTACACTTCTCGACCAATTTCCACCAGCAGATGGACGAACAGACGGAGCAGTTCAATTCCTTATTTGATGAGTACTTATGGCACTTTGTGAGTGCCAACCAGCAGGATTGAGTGCATCACTTAGACATTATCTAGTTCTGCTACAATCTTCAAATGAGAGAGTTATCCCACAACAACCCATTCGAGTTGGTAATGGGTCGAAAGCTGCTCGCCCCGCATACGCTGAGTACGGGGACATCGGGCAAAAGCCTCGCGGCTCACCAATTTGCCTCGAACTTCAGGGAGAAGGCGGATATTGCCAAGGCATTTCTGGAGAAAGCCGCACGCAAGATGAAGAAATGGTCCGACGCCAAGCGAAGGCCTGTTGAGTACAAGGAAGGGGACTTGGTGATGGTCAAGCTTCAACCACAACAGTTCAATGTGTTCTGCAAGGTGCACAAGGGACTGATTTGCAAGATTGAAGGGCCCTTCCCGGTCCTTAAGAAGGTAGACAAAGTTGCCTACAAGCTCGAGCTCCCTGTCTTCCATTCAAGCTGCCTCAAGCCTTATCATGCAGACTTGGAGGAACCTCAGCGAGAAGTTTTGAAGCGGCCCACAGCGACCATGACTACGTCGTTTGACAAAGAAGTGGACGTCATACTTGACTCGAGGACCATTCGTCGACGAGGTATTTCTCCATATGTATAGTATCTCATCAAGTGGAAGGGAATGTCGCACGACGAATCCAGCTGGGAACGCACTGACACGTTGCATCAGTTCGCAGACCAGATCCAAGTGTTTCTCAGCGGACGTGTGTGACGGGGACGTCAACACAATAGATGGGGGAGAGTGTCACGCATAATTATCTGTGGCCCCACCGAGATTAAATGCCCTATAAGCATATTTGTAAATATTTTGGTAACTAGAACCACGTAAGAAATATTCTTAGGTTATAGAATAATTTCTAGCATATTTTCGAGAATAATCCCTGGAATATTTTCATTCCGGAAGCTTCCTGTAAGCCCTTGAGGTAATATAAATAGAAAAAAACTCATTTGCTCCTCATCGCTGAAAACTTGTAAGCTTTTCTCATATCAATAAAGAAGTCTTCAAGTTTCTATCTTGCTCCACTACTCTCTATTTTCGTTAGTGATAGCTAAGTTCGGTCGAGAAGGCTTGTACGAATCTTCGAGAAGGAAGTTTGTGCGCTGCACAGGTCAAAGTGAAGAAAAATTACTTAGTTCGTGACATTGAACATTAGTTAAAACGAATGGCATGACCAAAAACTCATAGTGCCCATATTTTGTCCTGAACGCGGTCTTCGGGACGTCCTCCTTCCGAACATTCACCTGATGATAACCCGACCTCAAGTCTATCTTAAAGAATATCTTGGCTCCCTGATCAGCTAAAGATGGTCTCCTCTAAAAACCTCCTAGTGCGTGTGGTCATGGCGCTTCTGGTCCCAGAACTACTGGTCTCTGCAACTGCTGGATTGGAGTAGGAGCGAACATTGCTAGCCGCTGGATAATAATAATAATAATAATAATAATAATAATAATAATAATAATAAAATAGTCCGAACGAAATTAGAACGGTCAAAATTCTAAAAATCCTATATCTAGAATTGTTAAATTGTGATAAACGATCTCACATAAATGCAAAAAAAAAGAGAGAAAAAGAAAACAGAAAATTTACTGTAGCAAAATTAATTTATATTAAATTAATGCAAACGAAACAAGTTTACCTAAATTAAAAATAAAGACACAGTCCGCCAACTTAGTTGACGAAAAACAGACACAACTGACACGTGTATAGCAAAAGGCAAACGTGGGCCCCAACCTGGACCCACTGTTCAATTTTCACCAACTGAGTTGGCCGAATTTGGGCAGTGGGGCCCGCGGGTTGGGGTGGTTTGATTTGGTTTGGTTTGGTTTGTTTTATGAATTTTTTTTAATTAGTTATGTTTTGGTTTTTTTTATTTAGTTTTTTTCTATTTAGTTTTATTTTGATTTTTTTTAGTTTAGTTTTGGATTTAGTTTAGTTTAATTTTGGAATTTGGTCTATATAATTAATTATTTTAAATAATTTTTGTGTACAAATAATAATAAATTATCTTTTAGTGATATAAAAAAATATATAATATTGATAATAATATTAATCAATAGATTTTGTTATCATTCATATTAGTATAGATAATAACAAATGAGTATAGATAAAAAAAAATTCGAAAATAAAATTACCGAAAGTAAAATTTGGAGGTCGAAATAACGTTTTTTGAGATTCTAAAAATTTTCGAAGTCCGTCAAACGGTGAAATAGTTTATCTTGTAGTACTTTTTGATACAGTTATTTTGGCACAAACTAGACCTTGTTTCGATCTCTCAGTCAAAAGTTATGATACTTTAAAGTTTTAAATTTTATATTTTTGTCTGTAACATGTGCATCTTGCTTCAGATGATTTTTTTTTACACGAATTGTGTTACTCTCGTCGAAAATATACAAATCGACCTAATGTTTGACGAAAAACGATTTTCAAACAAATAGTTATGGCCGCTCGAAATCTGCTCGACGGCAGACGTAATATTCTTACGGCAGATTTTTTTTATTTTTGGTTGTTCATGATAGCATATTTTATTTTGGATGTTAAAATTTATTTTTTTCTATTTTATTTAAAAAAATTATTGCTATAACAACTTTTTGTTGTGTAGTCTTTCTTGTCTCTTCTCCTTTATACTTTAGTTACTTTATTAAGTAACATTAGCTCCTTCCTCGTTAAACCAAACTGAAACAATAGCCGTTGGACATAAACCAACTCATGAACCAACACCAATCCATAGACCCAGATCAAATTTCAAACCTAAATAAAAATCATACCAAATCAAAATCCAAACCCAAATAAAAATCAAACCAAAATCCAAAACTAAACTAAATCAAAAAAACTAAATCAAAAAAATCTAAATCTAAAACAAAACTAAATAGAAAAAACTAAATAAAAAAATCCAAAACATAACTAATTAAAAAAAATAAAACAAACCAAACTAAACCAAACCAAACCAAACCAAATGGGCCCCACTGCCCAATTTCCTCCAACCTTGTTGGTTGAATTTCCACCAACATGGTTGGCTGAAATTGGACAGTGGGATCCACTTGCTCTACACGTTTGTACACGTGTTCGCTGCTTTCTGTTTTCTGTAACTGAGTTGGCGGACTGTATCTCTATTTTAATTTAGATAAACTGATTTCGTTTGTATTTATTTAATATAAATTAATTTTTTTACAGTAAATTTTCTGGAAAAAAAATCTCACATAAATGTTGCTTACTCCTCCCTCCCACACGTTACTCTCTGATCATACCACATCACCCCACCACCTCATTAGATCTGCTCAAACAAAAAAACATGCCCACATAATTCTCACATTATTTCTTCTTCCGCTCTTGAGAATTTCTCATCGGAATCATTCTGAAACTTCATCTAGAAAAATCCCCTAAAATTTGAGGGAGATGATCAATTCGATCGCCACGTACAAGGAGAGCCTTTCTCGTATAGCCAACGAGGTCTTCGACGCCGCCGTCGAGATCCATCCGCCGGCCGAAGGTTATCCTTCCCCCGCCTCCGTCCGCCGGATCCCCCGCCGATCGCCGATGTTCTCGTCGCCGGCGGGATCTTCTGTCGCCAATGGGTCCGGTTCTCCTTCCCAAGACGAGGTACGAGTTCGATCGGTAGTTCTGCTGCGCAATTACGTGCCTGCACCTGAAATTTGTCAAATTGTGGATCTAGATTTATTGACTAAGGAAGTTTATGGGAGAATTTGTCGAAATTGAAGTTGATCGAATTTGTCTCCCAAATATTTCAGGAATTACACACTTGTCCCTATATTTCTTCTGACTGTAGTAGTTTATGCCACTAATGAAGGTGAAGTAACCATATTGGCAGCTCGCCACCTGAAAATTTTGTTGAGAGCTGTTTGTTACTATGTCCTTGTCGAATTGCCAAGCGTTAAAGTTTCATTTTGTTTGGTCGACAAAATTTCTATAGAATTATAGTAACAAGACATCCTTTACAAATGTGAAAGGGACAGCAACATGATCAACAAAGTCTTTCTTGCAAACTTTTGTTGTTGGCTATTTTAATCATATTCCTCTGTTCATCATTGTGATCATCAACATCATCATCCGAGCCTTCTCGTATTAGAGTGGGGTCAGTTGTCGAGCGCAGGGACAGCCCTGAGCTTATGGGGCCCGAGGCGAACTTCTGAAATGTGCTCCCATACATAATGTGAAAAAAAACTAAACTAAAAGTAAATATAACAAAAAAAAATTGTTGTCATCCGGAATTGAACAAAGGACCTGTGTGTAAGTATAACATGATAGCCGCTACACCTCTTTTGAGTTAAGGGTGGCCCATAATACATCATGATTAGATACGTCCATGTTAGTGTCCCTTTAGTCTTTGGGCCCTCGGCCGTTGTCCAGTCTGTCCTGGGCTACCCCTGGTGAAGCGTAAGCAAGCTCCATAAAGGATTTGCCGGCTTTTATGACTGGTTGTCGACCTAGTTAACCTCTTTGTACCAAATTTTAGCCTAGGTAGTTACGGACATGAGAGGATTAGGCCATGATCCTTTTCTTGCATTCGGCTATGCTAAGTGCTAGCAGTTCTTTTAATTAATATATTATCACTCCTCCTAACCAGTGCATATATAGGTCTATTTGCGAGCCAAGAAAATAATGCATGGTTTTAAGAAGGAATTTGATGGAAACGGGTGTTAATTTTCAGTTGGTATGGAATCAAATGTATTCGACAAAATTCCAAAAGGATAGTCAGGCCTCATTTACAAATACTTGTGATTCGGTTATTTATAGTTGCCATGGAATTGGTTCTCCTTGGTCTCTTTGTAAACTAAATCTTGCCGTCGTCCCATGATGTCATTTCACTAGATCCATTAAACAATTTTTTTAGAGGACGGGATCAAGGTGATCCCAGCCAAATTTTACTGGTAGATATAAAATAAAGATAGTACATAAAACAAGTTCATGGATATAGTATTGTAAGATAAAAACTGTCAACCCAACCGATAATCAAAGACCCTAAAGGCATCATGAGAACTAAATGTGAGAACCATTAACAAAGCAATCCACATCTAATGAGCTTCATTTTGACTTCTTTGATTTGATGCTTCTTCAACGCATAACAGATAATAATATTCAAACTTCTTGATAAAAGCCTCTTCATCAAATTTTTTTTTCCGAAGATTCTTCGATTTCTTTCCTCCCAAACACATCATGTCAGCATAATGAAAGCAATATCACAAAGAAGTTTCCTAGCAAATGAATGAGAAGAATTCCTCAAATTACTTAGAATTCAAAAGGAGAAGGAATTTGAATTCTAATTCCCAAGAGATTAAAAATGTAGTTCCAACAACAGGATGTCCAATAACATTCAATAAAGATGTGGGAAATAGATTCTTCGCAGCAACCACATAAAGCACATCTATTGCAAAGAGAAAGACCTATCATTTGCAAATTGTCACAAGTGAGAAGTTTGTTCTTTAGCACAAGCCATATTAACAATTTGACTTTCAACAGGATACGAAACTTCCAATTAAGGTTAGTCGGGGGCCAAAGAGTACTAGATTCATTAAGCTTTCTATACATAAGACTACACGGTGTAAGTACTCATAGGTGTCAACTTCCATCTTTCAGAATCGGCATGTTGGTTTAAAGTGATATCATAGAGAATTTATGCCAAATAGTAAAACTCATGGAAGAATTCATCAATGATTACTCTAGTGAATCTTGGTTGCTAGTGCCATCTATCCTTTACCAAAAAAAAACTTGGAAAGAAATAAGTGAATCTTTGCCAACCGCTAGATTATAGAGATTAGGGAACAATTTAGCAAATTGTTCCTCTCCCATGCATATCTCCTTCCCAAATTTGATAGTTAAACCGTTGCCACATTTCAAAGAGAGACCTTCACCTAGTATAGAATCAACATTGATCACACACTTCCAAAATAAAGAAATTGATGAGGATGTCTGAGAAATTGACCCAATAAGGCCTTCTTGTATAGTAGTTTTTGAAGACCAAACCAGCCCATTGAGTATCGTGTCCTAATAAGAGCTTTCATCTCCATTTTTCAATATTAAGAATGCCCAAACCTCCTTTCTTACTTTTGCAAATGGATTTTCAATTGACAACGTAATCCAAAGGAGATAAATATTAACTCTTTTCCAAAGGAAAACTCTTCTCAAAGAATCAATTCTTTTTAATAATTCATTTAGGTGCACGAGACCTACAGAACGTATATGAAAGAATTGTTGAAAGAACGAAATTAAGAAGAATCAATCTTCCTCCCCTCGGTAACAAATTACCCTCCCAACTGGGGAGACGCTTTTGAACTTTTTCAACCACATGCAATCAATCAATTTTCTTCAAACATCCCCGTTTAAGAGGCAATCCCAAATAGGATATCAGAAAATATTCCTTTTTTGCATTTGAAATTGGAAGCCAACTCATCGTGCAAATCACGGGAAGTGAACCACTAATAAGCAACATACATGTTTTTGAGTAATTAACTTTCAAACCAGAAGTAGCTTCAAACATATACAATATGTACTTGAGGGAAGTCAAGATACTAAGATGGGAGGATAGAAAAACATAGTATCATCAGCATAATGAAGATTTAATATCTGACATGAAGTTCCAAACCCGAGACAAGACCTACATGCTGTTTGGTCAAAATTCTGGAGTGGACATTGATGGTAAGAACAAAGAGTAGGGGAGAGAGAAGATCCCCTTGCTTTAAGCCCCTCTTGCAAGGTATAATATTACCCTTAACTCCATTTCCAATAACAGAATAACAACTTGTAAAACGGAATTACCCAATTCATCCACTTACCGAAACCTCTGGATAACAAAACTTCTTTCAAAATGTCCCAATGAATTGAGTCAAAAAGGCTTTCTCTAAATCAACTTTGTCCTAGACTTACCCTTAACTACTTGTCCCGAACTTTGCTGCAGCCTGCTCATCTGAAGCCTTTTGCATCTTTCACAAAATAACTTCAAAATAGCTAGAAGTGGAGGTGAAAGCGCAGTAAACTAATGAGGACAATTTGTTGATAATAAGTATGTTACTTTACAATCATATAATATATAGAAAATTTATTACTTGCTTTTGAAGAATGCACAAACACCATTGACTGATATTGGAGCTGTTGTGGTGAAATTTTTTTAGAGTTCCTCAATATAAGGATGATAGCCTCCTTCGACCAACATGCATCCATGGGCTAGGGTATGCTGGAGCAATTACAACAAGTGCATCTGTGGGTAGATTGCAAATAGTAAGCAACAGATTAGCTGTGTAGTTGTGGTGATGATGGGTCTGTTGGGAGTGTGAGTATAGCAGGATAGGAAAGCACCATGGTGATTGCAAAATGTTGCATGATGTCTCTCTGGTGTCTCATAAGCAAATATGTAACTTGATTTTCTTTGTTATCTTAAGTATTCATTCTCTCTTTAGTAGGCAGATGAGTCCATTCTCTCTTTAGTAGGCAGAAGTGTTCAGTCAATGGAAGGAGATAAAATTCAGGGTAATATGAGTTAAATAGATGGTTGCAACAAGTGAACAATAATGTGAATTATATGGACTGTATGTTATGAAAAAGACTAGATAAAATTCAGGGTAATGAGTTAAATAGATGGTTGCAACAAGTGAACAATAATGTGAATTAGATGGACTGTATATTATGAAGAAAAAAAAACTACGTTTGGGATGAATATAATGTAGACTCAAAAAAGATGAAAATACAAAAGAAACCAAAGAGATGGAAGGTAGACAGTCATAGAAAGTAAGTTTTGAAGTGAATTATATGGCACTGTATATTTATGAAAAAGACTATTGGATGTATATAGTGGACATCATAGACATGAATAGGACAACTAATATGGACGAAGTTATGACTAAGCATGTTTTACAGGAATTTGCTTGTATGCCTATACTGTTTGAGACGGGACCTTTTTGTCTCTTTAGCAGTTCATAGGGTGTGTGTGTGTGTGTGGCTTGGGGGGGGGGGGGGGGGGGGGGGGGGTTGGGGTAGGGAGTGAGAGAAGGTTGGGGGTGTTCAATGAGAGAAAAAAGGGGCTTGGGAAAGAGTGGGAATTTTTGGAAGGCTAATTTGCATTTAAATACAATCAACTATCTTGTTTTTGCAGACTAATTCTACAAAGTGTTTTTATTAGCAGTTTGATACCATGAAGTATTTTTCGCAATTTCCTACCATAATGTTGTTAATGGAGATTGTAGAAGTACCATTTTGCCCTTCATTTGTAAAATGATAATGATATCGCAGTCTTTTATGGAAGTCCTTATTATTTAGATTTTTTTTTAATAGAAACCCTGAGTTTTTTTAATTAGAAACCATAATTTTAACATAAAATCACAAAACTTTTTCTGTAATTAGATTATAACCTTCTTCTTCCTCCATCCATCGTCTTCCTCTCCTGCTCAGTCTTGGGTCCGGCAGATAGTGGTGGGATGAGTGGATTTTTTTTTATTTAGTAAGAAGAACTGCTCCAAAGATATACCGATAGTTCATTATTCTCCACTGGTTTCCCATCTTTGTGTTGATGATCGGGATCCATGGAGATGCTGTGTATCATTGAGATCATCAGAAGTTGTTATTGAGATCATCCAAAGATTCACAGGCTTACCCATCTCAAACACATGACAATATCCTCAGATAAAAAAAAATTGGCTAAAAAAAAGTTCACTTCACTTTAACTTGTAAATGAGATAACAGTAAAGGTAATTTATTCTGATTAATTCTTTGGACCCTTAACAAGTCATGTAATTCATGTTACTAATACATGATCATATTATCAAACAGTATTAAGACAGTAATAATGTAGCTGATTATGTAGAGTTGCAGGGGAATTCGTGGCTGCTTCTATCTCTATGGAGAAGCTATATATATGCAGTTGAAGTACAGGAGGAACAATGTGAGCTAAGACCATTGACATGGCTAAAGCTAAAGGAACTAGAGGTGGAGGTTCCACTCTGAGGTTCAGCTCTTTCTCAACTTCCTATGATCTACCTCTATGGGGATGAGGCGTGCCGGCAGGACATTGGTAGGTGGTGGCCAGAATTTACTTTAGGGTTAGGGTTAGGGTTAGGGTTAGGGTAGGATTAGATGTGTGGGTTTGGATAGACTGATCGTGTTTGAGAAAGATGAAAGACAATTCTGAAGATCTTTTTTAGTTCAAGGGTAAAATGGTCAAATTAACCATGTGCAATGCACATGACCGTTAAATGTGACAAGAGGGTAGACAGAGGGTAGTTAAGTGTAAGTTTTTGAAAGTTCATGGTAGCAGATCGCTAATATAAATTAGTTCATGGTAGCAAGTTGCAAAAACTTAAAAGTTGATGGTAGCTTGGTTTTTTCTAACAAAAGTCAATGTTTTCTGTTTTGAATCCCCCTCTATTGTATTTATCTTTCCTGTTAGTGTTAAGTGCAAAATTTGACTTTAATGGTTTCATTAATGACATAGGGTAACATATCATGATGACAAGGCTCAAGAGGATGTTTATAGAATTGAACCAACATGGATGGTAATGAACAAGTACTTAGATCTTGCTATACAATTCTAGACTTCTGTTGAAATTGGAAGGAGCATTTGAGTTGGCCATGAGACCAGACATGCTGTGTACATCAGAATGTTGGGCAATTGAGAAACATGTGCAGAAAATGAGCATAGTTGAAAGAATGTTGAGATAGATTGGTTGGTGGCAAAGCAAAAAAGAATAATTGAGAAACATGTGCAAAAAATGAGCATAGTGAGATGGATTGGTGGCAATGCAATAAAGAACAGAGTAACAATGAGTGCACTAGTGTGAAGTTAGACTGGGCTTCAACTAAGGATAAAGCGAGGAAAAAAACTATGAAATGGTTTGAACATGTGTAGCAGAACAGATGATCTGATTACAATTGATAGGATCGTTGGAGTTGCTAGGAGGGGTGGGATCAAACCATCATGAACTGAGGCAGCTATCAAGGAGGAGGATGTTATTACTAATATTATAGGGGAGATGGTCCTTAAGAGGACTGATTCGAAGAGATGGTTCATGCATTAGACCCAAAACATTTGGGATAGAGTCTTTATTGTTTCGTTTGACAACTAAGAAGTTTTCTAGAAGAATTGAAAGGTTATTAGTCATTCGAGGTTAGAACTTTGGCTTCCTGTTTGTGATCAAGGAGGTTTCAGAAAGATTTAGCTTTGTAAAGATATGTTTTAGTATCTTGCAAAAAACCAAAAGCTGGAGATTCACGTCATAAGTACTTACTTCACAGTAATGGTGATGGGTGAGCATCAATACACTCGGTTTTTTATGTAGATTTACCATGTTATACAGATCAGTGTGGAGTTTGGGGCAGCTTGATCGGTGTCTGACAACACTCAAGCTGGTGCTTGGCAGAGAGGATTGGAGCCCTTTTCGTTCAAAATCAAAGAACTACTATTCGCATTGAAGATCTAATATGTTCATGTTGATATAAAACACTTGGTTGGCCTATAATCAAAAGTTCAAATCATTTGAAGCTCTCTTGTGCTTATTCCAAATTAACTATTTTTTTATTATTACTTTATTTAAATTAAGGTCTAGGTCAAAATCCGTGGTTTGTACAATCAATGCCCTCAAAATTGTAGGTCTATTCATCTATTCTGATCCCGTCATTTTCGATCATTTGATGAATAAGTAAGCAATCTCCAAATAGTTCAATTTTGTTGTTCCTTGTTTTTGAATGGTAAGAATATCTTACCAAAACTCCAATCCTCGTCAAAAGTTCTGCTTTATTTGATTGCAATATTCAAGATATTGGTTTCTTGGCTTTTAAATAGACTTGTTCTTTCTTCAATTTTCCTGCTTTTAATCTTACATGGTCAGGTGGTAATTGAACTGTACATATATTGTAGATTTCAAAATATAAAGCAGATATTGAAAAGCTTCAAGCTTCTGAGGCAGAGATTAAGGCATTGTCATTTAATTATGCTGCTATTTTGAAGGAGAAAGAGGTATTCTAATGGTATCCTTTCTTCCATGTTTTTGCTTTGCAATTTTATATATTATCGATCATGAATTGAGTTTAGGTAGATTCTTTTCCGAGTGCTAATGGCCTCAATTTCTTGAAACCATTAGTAACCCTTCACTTCAATTTTTTTAATGCAGCTTCAAAAAATTATTCTCGTCTTATGCTTAATAATGTTTTACTTTTTTCTCTTCATTGTCTTGGTATTTTGTTTTCAATGACCTGTTGCGTTTTTTCCTCCCCCCTTCCCTACATGACCTTCTCTCCTTCGAAGATGTTCTCTCATTGGTCTTTATATGGTAATTATTTGCATTAGTTATCCTTGCTTTTTGACCTTCAGTAAACTTATAATGACATTTTTTTTAGATTAAGGTCTAGTCATTTATTTTTCTCTTGGGTCTCGAACCAGGGCCTTCACATACCAAAGGCGTCAACCATTGAGCTATCCAACCTTTGGTAAATAATGATGTATTTCATCAGAAGATATTTCCACCTTTTTCTCATTCTTTTTAACTTTTGTTTTTTCTTCTTTTCTTATACGCAGACCTTATTCATATACTTCTCTAGATGTACTAAAATCTATAGGTTGTGCCATGTTTTTGTGAAATTCCAAGTTTAGACTACGAAGTACATGGTTATGCCTCGAACTCCTCGTAATCATCTTTTTTACTTCAAGCTGGTGTCAAATTTATCTTTCTTTATTTTGACAGGAGCAACTTTCTAAGTTACGTGAAGAGAATGGTTCCTTAAGGAAAAGTTTGGACGCAAAAGAAGTTGTTGGTCATGCAGCAGACGAGAATCCTAAATCATTATCAAATAACTCCAATTTGATGAAGGCAATCTTTCTAGCCAATCTCTTTATTATGATTCGACATAAAATGTATGGTTAATTTATAAAATAGGCCTAAAATAGTAAAATATTAGTATTTCCTTGCAATTACACATTAGAATATTTCTTAACGATTGTTATTGTCGTATTTTAAGTAGATGGAAATCAAGCAACATGCCTCTCTGCAACATTAAATGTTTCATGCATTTAGTAGTTGGTTTGGTTGTTTATTGCAGTCATACTGTAAGTTGCTATTCACATTCTTTTTGTTATATTCAACTTAACATAATCATGCCATTTTATCATTATAAATTAAATAAAAATGACTAATTTGTTTGCTCGTAGCTTGTCCATCGTATCTATTCCATGTATTGCTTCAAAGTTGGTGATTTGTTATTCATTGGCATTTGTTCTGCAAGGGACTCAGATGGTCTTCTGTTAGGCAAAAGCTTGATATTTTTTTTTCTTTTTCTTTCCTTGCTTGATTTACAATTTTTTTTTCCCCAAAAGGTATGAAAAAGGACAGTATTAGCTCTCTATTCATATAACTAAAGAGGGGTTCCTTGTCATGACATGCTTACATATTTATTTATTGTTTTTTTTTTAATATCGAAAACCTAGATGAAAATATTGTATGTGGAGATTTTGATGGCTTGAGTAGGACAAACTAGCAAAGATTTTTAATTTGTTTTTTTTTTCTTTCATTGATACTCTTATTCCCATGTCATCTATAATCAGTGGGAAGTAATGTAATGTTACATTATACATAACCTGCATACATTTTTATTATGAACTAAGAATATTTTGATGGACTTCTGCTGTTCATCTCATCTGCTAGCTATTCATTTTTGTAATATGTTCATTAGAATAAATCCATTGAAGGTTTGCAATAAAGCCATAACATGTCCCTAGCTTACCTGACCAGGCAAGATATCTGGGAATAACTTCTTTTCTGATGTGTCATCCTCACAACTGGGCACCATCTTGCTTGTCCAGACTCGATTCAGCTCGTATAATCTTCCTACCATAGTATGCAGTTTTTGTTATTAAATCAAACCCGGTATGCAGTGATGATTTGGTTCCAGTGTTCCATACTACGTTTAAGCTCTAGATATGCTAAGATTGCATAATCGTTGAAAAACTGATTGTTTTAAGTTTGCCAGATTAAGTTATTTTAAACTTCAATCCTGTTGCAGAAAGATTTAATTGATGTCATCTTTTATAACTTGTAGAAAGATTTCACATTCTCACCTCCATTTAGGATGTTATTTCTGATCCACTATGATATCTTCACAGGGCAACATGGATCGGTCACCCATCAGATCTCAAAGGAATACCACTCAAGTAAATTCACGCTCTGGAAACAATTTACTGCAAAGTTTCACTTCTAAGCAAGATGTATTTAGCAACGGGCATTTGCATGCTGTACCGCTTGGTGCTGCCGAACAAAACATGGAGTCAAAACCTGCAAATTCGCAGGGCAACGAGAAGGTACTTTGCTTTGTCTATCCCAATGAGTATTGTTTCTATATCTTGAGGATATTATGTCATAATGAACTCCTATATAACCTATATGAGCAAGGATATTGCATTTGTTTCCCTTGGTGTCACAAAGTTCTCTTCCATGCTCTGCTATTCTCTCTTAGAATAGATGTTGAACGCGTCCTCCGCATGTTGGAAATATCTGTCATTTCGGATGGGTAAAAGGAAGTTTTATGGCTCTTTTAACTATATACTTGCTTTGTATATGCTTTATGTTTTTTTGTCTTAAGCTTTCATTGTTTACTCTATGATGTATATAGATCATTTTCGACAATTGATGATTTTGTAGGAACAGAGAAATTTCCTAGAGGAAATTAGCTCTCTGGAAACATTACGGGCTAGTCATGAATCAGAAATTAAACAACTGAAGGATCTACTGGACAATGAGCGTGAGAATACATCTTCCGTGAAGCTGAAGTTACAAGGTTCAATTATTTTATAAATTGGCCCTTCTCTTTACAGCCCAACTATGTGCATTTTTCTTATCCATGTTTTTGTTTCTTGTCCTCTTTTTGACAATTAGAGGAGTGTGTGCTGAATGAATCATCTCAGAAGGAGCTCCAAGATTTGAAGATTGAAAAGGAGAAAGTAAGATTTGTTTGGATATCTAAACACTTGGGAATGATGAGCGTACTTGTGATATTCATGTTTTTGCTGTCACTTTCATTTGACTCTTGGAGAACCTGTTTAGGCACTATTAGAGTCCTGTGCAGTTTTATGCAGACATTAGCGAAATCTAGCTGAGTTTTCTGGATATTATTTCACTGCTTAGCGAACTAGTAAGACACATCCAATAAAGTATAATTTTAGTAGTAAATAAATATGACTGCAAGTAGGTGACTTTCTTCACTAGTATGTCGATTCACTCAACAACAATGTGGTAAGCCCTGTGCATATTGAGGCCTCTTTTTAACTTTGGATACTTTTGTGTTGATGTCAATACCGAGTCTAGGTTCTTTTCCCATGAAAGTCGCACACATTCAGAAATTTGATGCTGAATGAAATTTATGGGTTTGTTTAATAAACAAGTTGAAATAGCTTAGTGTGTGCTAAATTTTAAGAATAGTGGAGAAGTCCTTGGCCTTTTTTACCTATAAGAATAAGAATAGTGGAGAAGTCCTTGGCCTTTTTTACCTATAAGAATAATGTAAGTGCTCAAGTCCTTGTTAGTTGCACTCATGCCCTTCTGATGGAGACGTGAGGTAGTTGTGTGCAAACAAAGGTTTGAAACTCTGTTTCTGACCCTTACTATGAGTATCAATGTTTCTTTTCTTCTTCTTCTTCCTTTCTTTTTGTTTGCGTTTGGTGTGTGGGAGGTAAGTTTACCTGATCTCTTTTCTGTTGTTTTTGGTCCTCAAATCTGATTGCAGGCCTTTGGAGAAATGAAAATGTTGCAGAAGGAATTAAATGAGAAAATGTCAGAACTGAGAAGGCTGCAAGTGGAATTGAGCAGGAGAGATGTGGAAGAAGAACAAAATATGTCCCTGACTAATTTGGATAACTTGAGAAATACAATCTCATCATTAGAGAAGGAGAATGTCAAGTTGAAGGTAGGTGTTTGTGATATTCATAGGGAAACTTTTGGCCACTATTTGGTACCTTAATTATTTTTGCCGACTCTGGATTCGTTGTTTCCTCAGAACACCACAACTCATGTTGTGTTAAATATGACTTGTTCCCTTTCAATAGATTAGTAGATTTAAAATTTTGTCATTCTAACATCTCGTCTTCTGTGTAGATAGAGAAGAATGAACTTGAGGCATGTTTGAAACTTCATTCAAAGATTCCTCCTGAAAAAGCTGGTGATAATGATCTTGATTCTCTTGATATGAGTTCAAGGAAATCGAACGAGGTACTTCTCCTTTGGTAGGGTAGGCAACAAAAACTAGTCTCCAAGGTCTTCAAATCGTTTTTAATATTAAGTTTGTTCATAATATCACATATAGCTAGTGTCAGTAATTGTAAAATGTGCCTACAAAGTTATCCCCTAGGTTGAGCAAGTATGGATACGAAAACGGTACATAGACGAGATAGGGACATTTTCAATTTTTTAAAATTTTAATTAACTAATTAATTAATTA
Source organism: Iris macrosiphon (assembly GCA_036927795.1). Classification (NCBI taxonomy): domain Eukaryota; kingdom Viridiplantae; phylum Streptophyta; class Magnoliopsida; order Asparagales; family Iridaceae; genus Iris; species Iris macrosiphon. Next base: position 36,062,415 of record JAYESA010000013.1, on the reverse strand, counting down.
ATTTTGAGACGAGGCTTGTCAATAATGACCGTCCGTATCCTGGGACATTTTCAATTTTTAAAAATTTTAATTAATTAATTTTGAGATGAGGCTTGTCGATAATGACCGTCCGTATACTGGGGTACTAGCACCAAGATCCCCTCACATTTAATAAAACCTTTTCCCGGTCTGGGATTCGAATCTACACCCACTCCTCCTCTCCCTTACCAGTACTACCACTGGACCACTACCTCAGTGGTTATTTTCACATATGTTACACGGCAGAGACACTGGTATGGACATGATACAGATACAGACACCATTTTGCCGTGTTTATGCAACATAGCTTATCCTGTATATATGCAAGTAAACTCAATGCCTGGACTCTTGTTGCTTCTCTTGTTGTTTTAAACTGTCACCTGCCAGCAATAATCTCGACGTCCGTAATGTGTTTGAAATGTGAATTTGCTGACATTGTCACCTTCCAGCAGTAACCTCAACATCCATAATGTGTTTGAAATCTTTATTTTGCTTTCTCTTTCATTCATACAACTGCTTGCATTTTATAATGTGATATATTCTATTAACTCCTGTCGATTTTGTAGAACTGAGAAGACACCCATATACTTCATTGAAACTTCTTTCTTTTGAAAATATCTTCATCTGTCCTTTTGTTGAGCCAATAAGCGTTGACGACAAAAAACCCTTTATATTGTTAAAACCAAAAATAACCTTTGGTAACTTCATCTAAGTGTATTCTGGAGTACGTCCTCAAGTCTATGTTAAATACAGACATGATATCATTTTTGGAGTGTCTATGCTTCCTGGACTCCTTTGGACTGTGCGTTAGTGCGGAAAACTGTGGCAATATGACACCTCACTGTACCATATTCTATAATCCTCACTTGTTATCGTACTTTGTGTGCTAGCTGTTTTTATATATCTGTGGATTTGTTTGGCATTGATCACCTTTTAATTCTGGAATTAGTAGGATCACACATATATATACCATGGGAGTCCAAGGACATTGCTGGCATTCTCATACACTGACACAATATATTTCTAAATTGATGATGTTAGTGTGCTTTCTGATGTAGAACACAACTGAAGATATGACAGCATCCATTCGGAAGTTAGAGGGAAGTCTTCAAGAAACCTGTAAAGAACGGGACAAAGCTTTGCATGAATTAGCCCGACTCAAGCAACATCTGTTAGATAAGGTAAAATTGTCTGTTCTTTGAGTTGTGCTTTCTTTATATTGATAGTACTTTAGACTGAAATAAGTAAATTTTCCTTTACGACTGTTGTGGCTATAATCGCAAACTTCTATAATATGGCTTGACATCGCTATCCTCATTATCTATTCACGTTTCCTCATATTTGTAGTTGCCAAAATGCATTCAGTAATAATTAACTTTAAACAAATACACCAATCACATATCTTCTCCCATGTCCTTGATTTACTGATTTTATCACCTCATACTTTTTAAACGCTTGCTTTTCTTAATTTTCGTAACTGGAGCCTATCCTACCTATTTATGTAGCTCATTCAATAAAGACAACTAGAAGGATTTTTCTTGGACTTGCTTATAGTCAACGGGCAGTAACTTGAGAACACAAATTATGTTTTTTACACTAACATTCCATATTGTAGATTGTTAATATACTTCTCTAGCATGCTAGAGGAAACATTTATATTGCAAGTTCAAAACTGAGGACATATAGCAGTGATGTTATTGCAAAGCTACCTGCATCTCATCATCTCATTTCATCCTTAGAAGTACTAGTCCCTTCGACTATTCCAGCACTTATAGTGGTTTACCAATTCTAGTCTTAATCTATTAACTCTCGAGATGTACAAAGTTGGCAGCAGAGAAGTGTTTTTTTTTGTTGCATAAAAAAAGATGCACCTATAAGCATGTGGTACATTAATTCCCTTTCACTAGACAAATTTCATGGTCATGGGATACTGGATGACTAGTATCTTCTGATTTGAATGGGTGCAACTGCGTTCTGGGGTCCTTCAAGGTATCTTCTATGTATTTAGCAACTAAGCTTCACATGGTCTACATTTCAAATGTGTCCAATGCTAGTTTGAAGCTAAGATCATGGTCTGTACTAACTGGAATTCCAATAGTTTCAGCATTGGTAATCTACTTTGCACATGCTGATGCTTTGTGGGATTGGGTGTACTATTAAGTGAGGTTTTTCTTTCCAAACATATTCTGCAGTTAATTGAAGATGGTTTCTTCTACCTGCATCTCATCATCTCATTTCATCCTTAGAAGTACTAGTCCCTTCGACTATTCCAGCACTTCTAGCGGTTTACCAATTATAGTCTTAATCTATTAACTCTCGAGATGTACAAAGTTGGCAGCAGAGAAAGTGTTTTTTTTTGTTGCATAAAAAAAGATGCACCTATAAGCATGTGATACATTAATTCCCTTTCACTAGACAAATTTCATGGTCATGGGATACTGGATGACTAGTATCTTCTTATTTGAATGGGTGCAACTGTGTTCTGGGGTCCTTCAAGGCATCTTCTATGTATTTAGCAACTAAGCTTCACATGGTCTACATTTCAAATGTGTCCAATGCTAGTTTGAAGCTAAGATCATGGTCTGTACTAACTGGAATTCCAATAGTTTCAGCATTGGTAATCTACTTTGCACATGCTGATGCTTTGTGGGATTGGGTGTACTATTAAGTGAGGTTTTTCTTTCCAAACATCTTCTGCAGTTAATTGAAGATGGTTTCTTCTACTACGCTATTGTCTAGGAACTTGAAGAATCTGATAAGATGGACGAGGACGGCAAAATCATTGAGGAACTTCGGGTGACTACTGAATATCAAAGAGCTCACATATTACAGTTAGAGAAGGCCTTAAAGCAGGAATTAGCAAAGGAGGAGGAACTAAAGAATCTTAAAAGTGATGAATTTCAGAAATCACAAGAGATGATTAATGGGTTGACACAGAAACTTGCAAACTGTATGAGTATGGTTGACTCGAAGAATATTGAACTGCAGAATCTGCAGGCGGTACTTGGCCAATACTATGCTGAAAGCGAGGCCAAGGTAAGAAAATTCACTTATGTATTACAAGGTCTTTTTCCATAACTTTTTGCCTTTGAAGACCCATATCATAATAATGCAACTTTCATTTTCCCAAAATATATAATAACTTTTGTCTGCCTCCATTTGGACGGGTACTGACAGGAACAATTAGGAAGAGACTTGGCTGCCGCAAGAGAAGAAATAGCACAACTTTCAGAATCATTGGAGGTACGAGTTTATTTTCTTCCCTCATTGATATGTTAAAAATGGATGATTTCTAATATATCAAAGATGGATCTCCTTCATAATTGCCGTCTTAAAGCATAAGCATGTGTACCTGCAGAGATACAAACATATATGTTGACATGCACAATGTTTTCAGCAAATTTTATCTTTATAATTGTGCAGATGTTGTTTGTCCACGGGGAATGAGTTTTTAAAATATTTTATGTATTAAATTTAGATGGAAGAGTTCAAGGCATTCTTGTACATACTGAAGACCTGAGAGTTTAATCCAAGGTTTGAAATATCCGTTTCAGAATCAGTTTTGGACCCTTCCTATGAGTATCAATATTGGCGGTTTCGGCCGTTTTGGATCGGAGTATCGGCCTCTGCCTTTTGGAAAGCCAAAAATACTAAAAAAAATTTGTCTTAAGAGATTAAATAATTGTATACATTTAGACATAATTATATATATTATATGTTGTTTTTGTTAGTTCTTAATGGAACAATACTCAATTGCAATATATACTATGGTTTATTTACTTGCCTTTATACATAGTGCAACCACAATAAACAGCTTTGAATGAAATAATATTAATATGGATGAATGTTGTGAGTTTATAGATATAAAACTTCGACAAATGGTAATGGTTACTGTTTATATACCCTATAACATCGTCAATCTTCAGCACAAGTGAATCATTGTGTTGACACTATATTTTCATTCTTCTATCCTTTTCGTTGAATTTTACTTGGCCGAATTGACTGGAAAGAGTCCCCCATCATTGGTATCGGTTAGTATCGGTAGCAGTCGGTGTCGGATCGGGGCATGCAAAATTGTATCGGTATTGGCCGTATGATATCGGTACCGGCCGATACTTCAAACTATGGTTTAATCTAACCTAATCAAGAGGCGTTTGGCGCTTCACAACTAACTGGACATGCCTGGGCCTAAGCCTTTTCCCATTCAAACTTGGTTGGCCTAAGGTACTGTTTTGATGACAGGTTAGAAACTTAGAATCAGAGTCAGTAGAAGAGGATGAAGGAGTTAAAATCTCTTAACCTGGATTTAGTTCACCATTATTCTCTTGTGGGTGTTTGGATAGAGAGCTGCAGAGAATGATCAACATGCTTATGTATGGCAATAGGGAACATTAAATGGATAACACTTTCCTTTGAGAGGAAAGAGACTTCACGTATTTGATAATGCATGTACCATGTCTACCATTGCCGGATGCTGTCTAAAAGACCTGTATAGCTTGACAAACTGAAACTCTTACTGTTCCTGCAGATCATTCAATATTTACAACATCTGAATTGTTAAAGGTTTAGTATATGTCCAATTATGATGTTATATACAGTACTAGCCCCTTCATTCTTCTGTTTCCATGTGTGAGAACCCTGTGCCAACTTAATACATGCTTTTCTAGGAAGCATGAACTTCTGACATCAGACATGGGGTCCTTAAAAATGATGCTCTAGATTATCCAAGGCTGTCAAACTGTCTGATGCTGTCTACTTTCACTCCACATGAAACTGTTACCTTGAAGTAGTATGTAATTTCTTATCTGTTCAGTAGACAAATAATAAATATTGATAGTTGCATTTACTATCTACTCTTACTATTATAATTTAGTAACGAATGATCTGTTACTATTTAGGCTGCAAGTCAAGGGCTGGAAATGTCCAGAAGAGAAAAGGAAGATATAGTTTTTAAGCATTCACAAGCTGAAAGGATGCTGTCAGAAGTCAAGCGTACTGTACAGAAGCTTGAGGAGGACAATTCAAAGTTACGCCGTGCACTAGAACAGAATATGACCACATTAAATAGGATGTCGCTGGATTCAGATAATTTTGTTGACAGGTTACTTTCGTAACTATTTCATATTATCCTTTGTGAAATTTTTCTGTTGTAGTGAAATACATATTATCTTACAATTGAATTTCAACTAGAAAGTTGGTTTGCAGGATGAGGCCAGGCTTGCAAGCATCAAAACTATACTAAATTGATGTTATGTCTCTTTTTTAATCAATCTTTTAAATAATCTGTCTTTTCATCTGTCGTAAAGCTCATAATTAACACTTATCTTCCTAATGTTTTTGTTTGTTGTTGGGTAGTTTTATTCCAGGAGAACTTGATCAAGGTTTTCTTATTCTCTTTGTAGTTCCGGTTTTGGAGTAGTTAGTAACCTAGTCATCTGCATTTGAAGAAAATTCTACTTCTCTTTGATTTTTAGCTATGCATGTTAGATATTTATATCCTTGTCAGATAGAGTTCTATAGCTCTTTACCAACAAAAATCAGCTGGTTGGGATATACTGTTGATTAAATTTTGTTTGTACGAGAACGGTGGACATATTATCTCTAGATGACATCTTCTTTTCTTGTGACCTTTTATTTTGTATATAAATTACTCGTCAATTTGAATGAAGGTTCTTTGCTTGTCAGTTCATGATGTGCAATTTCATCCCTTTCTTCTTTTTTCATTCTTAGCTTTGCCATTGACCACCGAGTTATCATGATCGATGTTTACTGTTATTTGCAGGCGCATTGTGATTAAATTACTAGTGACATATTTTCAGAGAAATCATAGCAAAGAGGTACTTGATTCCTACGTTTTTTACAGCTGAGGTCACGCTCTCCAAGATGGTCGTTGCTCATTTCTCCCTTTTTGAGTTTCCCAGGTTCTGGAACTTATGGTTCGCATGTTGGGCTTTTCGGAAGAAGATAAACAGAGAATAGGGTTTGCACAGAGTGCTGCCGGCAAAGGTGTCCTTCGAGGTGTGTTAGGATTACCTGGCCGCCTTGTTGGAGGAATATTGGGAGGAAGTTCACCTGATTCTTCTTCTCATACTCCTGAGAACCAGGTCAGGTCTTGCCTGATCTTTCTACTACACTTCTATTTATCTCTTTATGTTTCTTTGTTTCTTTCAATTTTTTTGGGTTAAAGGATGAGATTTTTAATTTGTGTGTTCAGCTAAACACCTATCTCAATCTCAGTAAAGAATTAAAATAAAAACATTGTATGATTCCTTTAAAATTTTGGCAATATTTGCTAGTACATAATCTTGAAGAACGAATTTCCTTCTAGTCCAACATATCCCGAAAAGAACAACACCAAAATTTTCTTTGCTTTTGAAACAAGTTATTTCACATCCAAATGGGGTTGCATACTAGTTCCATGCAGCACATCACCACAAACTCTAGTTCTCTGAATACCTTCAAATCTATTTGTGGATTTATTTGAGTAATCTCAAGAAATGCAATGGTTTTGTGACTTGCTATCAAGTTCAGTGGGTGGAAGAATACTATACTCTGTAATTAGCCAATATTAAGTTTTACTAATATTTTAACTATTAAGATACAATTACTTCTTTTCTTCCCAGTATGTACAAGAATTTACCGAGAGCCCTTTTCTACTTGAGTGTAGTGCATAAATAGTTAAAATATTAGTAAAACTTATTCCTAAAAGATACTATACTGAATCGGTTAAACTTGCTAAGGGTGCTATTACCATAAAGTTACAACTCATCGCCATCATTATCATCATCCAAGTCTTCTCCCATCAAACATAATCCAAGTCTTCTCCCATCAAACTTTTGCCCACGGCCCCATAAGTGTACATTTATTAAGTCAGCTAGACAAATACCTTTTGCCTTAGCTGATTAGCTCAAGTGTACATTCACATGTACACTTACTTGGATCCTGGGAGGCTACATACCACAAAGAGGCTCTAGGCAATTGTCTAACTAGCCTTGTGGTAGGGCCAGCTCTGAGCATGAAAGGGCCATGGAATAAAACCTAGGTGGCCAGTTGGTAGGTAGACCTATCTTTTGGAGTGCAGTTTGAGCTGATGCAACTAAGGACCACCCTAGTTACCCTATACTTCGTTTTGACAATTTGTTGTGGTGAATTGCATTCGATCTCTATGGCACATTACGCCAAAGAGTGAAGAAATGACAACCATACTACCATAAAGTTGCATTGTTTGTAGAAAATAAAGTTGATATGATCACACGAGCTCCTCTCTACAATGAAAATTTTGATGTTTGAAGATTAAAGAATCTCAGCAATAGATACACTTTGTTCATGTTCTAATGTAATGTTAATGTGTCACTCCCCACAGAGAATGCGCACTCATACATCCATTCAGAAAATTTGACTGACAATTTGTAGAATTGTATGTTAATTGCTTGATGCTAACTTTGGCATATCCTCTTCTCACCAGTCTTTTGCAGACCTATGGGTTGATTTCCTTCTCAAAGAAACAGAAGAGAGAGAGAAGAGGGAATCCGAAGAAGCTGCCAGAAAGGCTGCCAGCATGCAGACGAGCACGAGTACTGCAAACACGCCAACCCCGAGCCAGGGGACAAGGCCGTCTAGTACCTCTGCTTTTCCAGCTACACGATACTCTGCACATCCACCCAGCACGGGGCCGTTAAGGTTGTACAACTCCTTTGAACACTCGGATGCTGAATTTGCAACAGTTCCTCTCACTTCCTCAGCTTCACCAGCTACAAAGAGCTCCGACACAAGGTTGCCTCCTAGATATTAAAAGAGATTTAAATTGGAACTTGGAAATATGTAATGCAGGTAAGGAGGTCACCGCGGATACAAGGGTTCAAATCTGCCAAGTTAATATTGCATATGTTCATATGGAAAGCAGTGCGTATTCTAATTTGATTGTTATTTTGTGTAAAAAAAAAGAGGTCAATTATTTTTATTGAGTTCATTCGTTCGTGACAAAGCGTTCTGACCGGTGTATATTGGAACTTTGCTGGAGAAGGGATGATTTTACCTGGTTGTACACTTTAGTGTCAAAAGCAAGCAAAAATTGTGCGAAGTTGTCCATTTTCTGCTGGATCAAAGTTTCAACTTGCAACAAGTTGTTGGAAAGCACTGTTGAGCGACTGAAGAAAATGTTCCTGAAGTGTCACAAGTTGTTTTACTAAACATGTGATATATTGACCAGTGTATAACATTTTCTCAGACTAGTCTCATTTTATAGAGCGGAAAATATAGGTGTGATATGGGCCGGGCAGACCCGGGCCCAAAATTAACTAGGTCTGGCTACCCAGACCGGCCCAGAATCCTGTGGGTTTGGGTGTGGTCCGATTATTTTAAAGAAAAAGGGAAATTGTTGGGCTTTAGACTTTGCTTATATGAAAAATTATAGAAAAAGACTAATTAATGAAAAAAAAAGTATTTATTTATTTATTTGAAAATTTTAATGATATTTTATTTTTATTTTTATTTTTATAGAAAAACTGAGTTAAAAATATTAAATTTTATCTTCAGTTTTCTTGTACAACTTTTTTTTGAATCTTTCTTGTCATTTTTTTTTTCATATCTTCAAACATTTGATTTTCAAAAAAATTGATCCAACTCTGCAAGACTTTATCGCTTCATTATTCGGCTCAAGTAATGTCTTCTATCTATGAGATTGAAAGTTCAGTTCATTAATGTCGGCATTTTCATCTCTTAAGTTTTCGTTTTTTTCGCACAAATCCAATCTTAAACACAAATACAGACTTTCAAAATATTTGGTAGCATAATATTTTTTTCTTGCTTAGCATTCTTGAACCGTATTAAAATAAGATTATGATGCTATTGCGGATGTGCCAAAGAAAAAAGTATAAGATAAGTTTTTTCGTTTACTTTTCAAAAATCTAAAATTGAAAAATATGACCCAAAATCGTGGTCATTTTCATCATAGAAGTTTAAATACAATGATACTTGTCGAGTTGGGAGGGAAAAATGTTTTTGTTTCTTATTTTGTGGTAAACCGATAGCATGAGATAACTTTGAAATTAAACTAGAGCTACTATTGTTGAAATTAAACTAGAGCTACTATTACCTTGAACGGTTGAACCGGATTGATTTGACAGTATTTTTTTTCTTCGTATAAATTAATTAGAGCATCCAAACATTTTTTAATTTCTATTTTTAAACTATTTACCTCAATGTTCACATTGTCATAAAAATTATCTAACAATATAAATATATCATCTAATTTTATTTTATGATCTAAACCCGAACTTAAACAATATGAAAAGGTATATCATGCCAATAATTTAGAAATTCTGCTTCTATTTTAGAAACGACATAATCAAAAGCATGCATATGTCTAGATTTTACATCTATGACTAAAGGAGAAGTTTGATAATAAACACCGGATAAAATACATATTATGTGTAAAAATAAATATAAAAAATCAAAAATTGAAGTACCAACTAACCAACATTCTTAGTTAATTGGTAATCACTACTTGAAGTTGTATTAATATAGTATATAATAACATATTTATATTTAATACATGATTTCAACATAAAAATGTTGAATTCCATCTAAGTGGTCCTTAAACAAATCTTCTAATTTCCAAACCATATTGTGGACATAGCATTTTAAACTCTTGTTTCATATTTGGTGAAATGTTTAAACTTATTAGACATGCTCTAATATTTTATACATTTGCTTGGAAAAAAATTAAAGCATTCTTGTACAGTTAAATTAACAATATGATAACTTATATAAAAAAGATTAAAGCATTCTGGAAAAAAAAAAAATTAAAGCATTCTTGTACAGTAAAATTAACCATATGATAACTTATATAAAAAGTCTAATATAGACAAAAAAATGAGATTTTAAACTATTAATAAAAAAATATTATTATTAGCATTATCAAAATAAATTAAAAATTATTTATTATGAATATTATATTCACATAAAACTTGTAACATGGCTCTGCAAATCGCAATTCCAGTTTACGAAAATTTCAAGCGGTCTTAAACAAAGAAATTGTTTCTGTAAAACTCGTTTTGCATACAAACAAAAGATAATTTCGTTAACTAGCTTATATGTTCGAAGTTTAAAAAATACTAATAATTTCAAAACTTTGTTTCAAAGCTGCATTTTTTTTTCTTGAAATATTTTTGTAAACAAGATTTAGTGTACTACTTGTATAGTCGTAATATAGTTCTCTCACCAAATTTGAAATGTTGTTCATTACAAATAATATATTTTGTTAAGTTGGTTTTGTTACGAGCAGTCCAATAAGTAAATGGCCATAATAAAAATTATTGAGGACCAATGTTTAACTATGTTTGTCTAGCATCAATTGTGTTCTTACCATAACAATTTTCATAGTATCTCTTCAAAGTTCTCGTGCCTTGATTTTTTTCTATTTAAAGATTTGTTTGCCTTTATTGCATTATGCAGCGCTATATATTGGATTTTGTGTGTTGGGATCTAAGACTTGCTCTCCATGATCATTTGTGACAAATAATATAGTAAAATAATTCCAATAAATCAATCTTGTTCTTGTTGGAACAATATTATTAATACTTCTATTTTTTTGAGATGACATTTGTAGGATTAGCATAATAATTATTTTCAAAAGTATTATAAATATTGTAACGCCAAAAGAAGATCAAAGTATTTGTTAGACCCAGTAACATCATTAGAATCCAAACTATAAATTTTAAAATATATAATAAAAAATTAATCAATTAAAAATATCAAAATTAACTATTTATATAATATAATATAAAAATTACTTAAACCTCAACTTGATTCCTCCAAAACTGGAAGTTGAATTGTTGCAGCTTGTTGATGATCGATCAAATTGAACCCTCCAAATATTTTTCTAACTCATGCGATTTTTTTTGCACTTCATTCTCCATAAAGTATTAAAAGGGGAAAGAGGAGTGTATAGTCGTACTTGGGAGAAAAATACGAGACAGGACGAGTCTCATCCGGGTTAAGAGGGGGGTTAGTATAACCTAGCCCGAGTCGTTTGTTGAAGGTGGGCCGGGTCGAGCTAAGGTCTAGCCTGGATTTGATCGTGCCGATCCCTTGACAAAATTCTGGTCGCGCAGCCCGCATTACACCTTGAGGGGAACAATTGCTTTCGAAACCACTTTCGACTGCTAATACAAAATAAGAATTCCAACCAATGGAAGTTTCTATCTACCATATTTTTATGGTAGAAATATTTTTTTACAAAAACTCCAACAGTAATTTCTATTCCAGTTTTCATCCTACGTGGTGTGATGTAGGATATAAAATTTATATGATAATTTTTACATGTAGAAACTCTCGTATAAATTCTCCATCTCTTATAGAATTTAATATTGGGTCATACTTTCAAATTAAATCATTAAACTGATCCTTTTATTTTTCTGCCATGTAGGAAAGAAATTAAGAACCATTGTAGTTTTTTTTTTTTTTTTTTTTTGCACAATTTCTATGTAGAAACTCTGCCAACTAGGATAATTTTTTTCTCAAAGTACAATGCCAAGTAGGATAGAAACTCAATTTTAGAAACCCCCATTGGAGATAGCCTTTTACCTCAATTGATTACCATTTAAGACGATTAGAACAGTCAGGGTAGGGTAATCAAGAGCTTACTGTTCGAGTAGCGTTGTGCAAATTTGGGCCAAACCGACTGAACCGACCCAACGCAAACCAAATTGGTCGATATTTAACCGAGTCGATGGACTGTTCGGGATGGATCAGTTGTGTGTTCTTAATAACCGAACGGTTTGGTCAATGGAATGATAATATAAAAAACCAATGAAATCGAACCAAACCGATCACACCGATGGACCTTATATATTTTTATTATTTTGCTTTGTTGTTTGTTATTTTTAGATTTTTTTTTTTCTTAATCAAGATAGAATGATGGAAATGAACTATTATGTTTGTTAGAGATAGAATAATGAAATGAGAAAATAGTGAAAATGAATTATTATTATTAACAAATAAGTGGCAAATGATTGTTCAAAATATTTATTTTTTTGTTGATTTTAAATATGTTGTGTTCAAATACAAAAACAATCGGCCAAGTCGAGCCAAACTGAACCAACATCGATTTTAAAATCGAACCGATCAGTTGATTGGTTTGATTCAGTTTTCATTTTTTTTACAACTGAATAATTTTGATTTGACTACAATTATGATCAAATAAATTGACCACCGATCTATCCACAATCCTAGTTCAACTCCACCTCCCGCATTTGTTTGACCAACTCGAGCTTTGGAGATTAACAAAGTTGTGTCCAAAACTAGAACAATATGTAGTCAGAGGGCACTGAACTCATGTCGATTGATATAAGCCAAAAGAGAAAATCTGGACTCGATAAGAGGGATTAGAATCACTCCACCTATAATGAATGAATGTCCAAATTAAAGTTCAAGTACAGGTGAACGTAAGAGGTGGTGCATTCCTTTCAAGGGTAAAATACAAAAAAAAATTCTCTTAATATAGACATCTTTTGCAAATTAAGACTTAATAGACCAACTTAGCAATTAAATATTTTTACAATTGATAATTTGATCAAAATGATCCCTTCAATCAACTCCTCGTTAGAAGTGAACGTTAGTGACTGTTTTTTTTTAAATAAAATAAAATACCGAAAATATTCTCTCCACCACCCACCCGCGTCTGGCCACCCCCACTTAGCCCCTCCCAACCCCCCCCCCCCCCCCCGACACACGTGTGTGCCCCCTTCCTCCCCGCGCCGGCCACCCCCACTCCCCCAACCCCCGAAAAAACATGAGTAAAGAAAAAACTACCGCTCCGTGAGGACGAGCAAGAAAGAAGAGTGGGTAAAGAGACATTCATTACTGCCGAGACCGAATCCGGTAAGATGATGATGGCCGCCTCTGGATCGTCAGGCGCATCAAACTCGACGTCTTGTCCTCGCTGGAACGTGGATCAGGTTTGATTGACGAATAGGCAGTTATGTAATAAAAAAAAAGTTACTCCTCGAACCCCTCCCCCGAACAAGTGTCTATTAGATCGTATCGGATACGAGAGCAGATTTGCTGTCCCAAAAAATTATGTTCCCTCCTTGTCCCCTCTATATTATATTTGGACCACCAGTCTACACCCAAATGCAGATCTGCTCCCATCGGATACACCACACCACCGATTGCATCCTGTAAAGCATATCGGACGGTCAGTGAAGGCATCATTTCGAGAACTGAAGACATCATTTCGGGTTAGCTGTTGTACATCATGAACCACCGCTCCTCGCTCAATAAGCACACTAATATCAATATAACATACCATTGGATATAATAGCTTCATCAAGGTCCGCCCAAGAGATTGGATTGTCCTAGCTGAAACTAATTTTGGTTTATCCCTTGACCCAATCTCTCTTAAGGCACTTCTTTATATCCTTAGGGGTCACCCGCAATCCCGACCTCCTGTGGGTCATGCTGGATCTGGAGGATTATCCTAAACAGAAAAAAGTTATCCAAATCCAAAGTCTTGTCGAACTTATCTCTGAACCAGCTCTCTGTCTCATATCATAATGAGTCAACCTGGCCACACTATAACCATCTCTCGGTTTAACAAAATCACTACCACGTGAACATCCATGCATATTCAAATTCCTATGAAAGAAGGGATCACAAGCAGCAGTTATCGAGAACAGATATGTTGTCCCACATATTCTGTCTCATATTCTATCCCAACTCTACATATGAACTTCACTTTTGTTTTATACCAGCTGGAGCTAACATGTAATAGAGTAGAAACAGAATATATGTGACAGACAGCCGACTGGTTTGGAAGTACATTAGCCTATCCCTACAAAATCTAAATAGCATGCAGTAACCTTCTTCAACCTGTTAGATGTTCACATCCCTATTAAACTTCTCTCTTAGAGAGAAATATACAGTAAAAATTCCTACGAAAGAAATCCACTGTATAAATTCAGAACCATACTAGTATTGCTCTTGCTCCGAGCAATTGTTAAAGTTGGGGAGAAGAATAGGCCTCAAAAATCTTAGTAAAGGCACAAGCTTATCGTGCATTTAAAGTTGCTAACAGCGAAATCGCAACATAAATTGCCATGAGAGACATTTAAAGATGCCATTGGACAATTTAAAAAAGTATAACTAGCAGCACAATTAGTTGGCAACTAAAAGCCTATTATTACAATAATAACAGCTTGAATCCTTGATGCTCAAATAGCAACTCGACGTAGCAAACAAGTAAATTCGTTTGGGGCTATCCAATAATTGACATAACCCCAAGAATAATAAAAAAAAAAGGCTGGAGAGAAGCCATATCATTGATAAACCTCCAAAGCAAACAGAAGTCTCAATGTGCACCAGTACCAAAAATCATTCACGGATGCAAAATAGTGTCAATATTGATATCCTTAGCTAGACATCTAAGAACCAAAATACTCCAAAATTTGTGTATCATGGCACATCCCAGTATCGGAAACAGTACTCCAAAATTGGTGTATCATATCCCAGTATCGGAAACAGCACAGAACTCAATATGCACTAGGGCATGAATCAGTGCGCCTTGTCCAGGTCAAATATTATATTTGTGTAACATAGTATAAAATCACCAACACAAAATTGATATCAAGGGATGTATCTATATCAAACTTATCCAGTACAAGGCTTTGAGCCACAGGTACAAAAGTGTATATATCATCAATAAACATTAGCCTTAACAAAAGAAGATTACTATTCACAATCAACTGCTACTTCATGAAAAAGATGAAGCGGGAGAAGGATCATAGGAGAAGGCATTTAGGAAAAATAAAATCCAGCATCCTACAATCATCTATATTTGCACGATACAATAAACAGGATATTGACATTTTGAAATAGGAAACGTCCCCAATGTTGCACAATAGAGAACAGGTAAAGGACACCATTTTACCATGTATGTGCAACATAGATAATTAGTCACCTATATCCTCTGCTAGCTGTGAAGAACATAAAACACATTCAAATTTCCCCATCTCGTCCTGAAAACCCCCAAGCACAGTTTCAAGGCAAAATCCCCAGAATTTAGTATATACTCACATTGAACTACTACGCTTTACCATAAATAATAAAACAGTATCCAGAAGGAATAATAATAATAATAATAATAATAAACACTTGTTTACACAAAAAAAACGTTTTAACACAAAAACAATAGAGTTTGGAAAATGTACTGATTATCATACACAACATAATGATCAACTAGAGATGACAGCACCAATGGTGCCTAAAATCCACATCCCTAAATTAGACTCAATCATATAAATTGCCTAAAAGTTATAATATATTAGAACCATAGTTTGCAATATCAGTTGATACCAATCTGACAGCCGATACCAATACGATTTGTCATTTCCCAATCCGATACCGATCGGTACCGACATTGGAGATCTCTTTTCCAGTCAATTCGGCAAAAAAAATTGAACGAAAAAGACCAATAATGGTGTAAAAGCATAGTTAAGGTTGAAAAGGCAAGTAAAAGAAAAAACTTGCATATCGCAGGTAAACCAATTGGCAAAGATTACTATTTCATTCAATTTTAAAGCTACCAAAAAAATAAAACAACAGAAAATACTTAAAATTATACCTAAATGTACAAAATATTTTTTCTAAAGTTTTAACAATTTATTAATAATTATTTGTTTTTCGGTATAGAAAATATCGGATACTCCGATCTGAAACCACTGATAGTGCCCATCCCGATACTCCCGATACCCGTAGTAAGGTTTGATACCAATTCCAATATAGATATTGCGAACCTTGATTAGAACAACAGAATTTTGAAGTATGAACCACTAATTCCTTCTGAAAAGTGGATACTGGACAGAATTAGCAATGGATGCACTAAAACAATGCGTAGAAGAATGATTGCAATAGTTTATATCTACAGAAATAAAAATCATAAAATATAGGAAAAATGCTCACTAAAATAAGTTGCTGCAAAGGTTCCATATACACATTGCTCAAATGATCGTCAGGATTCACCAAAAAACTGTGCCAGATATATATGGCCACTTTATAGATATTAACTTGGAGAAACTTATACCTAAAACCACAAATATCATCAGTTTTAGATATGAACCTAAGCCAAATATACAACAAAAACAGAATATATAGTAGAAGTAGAAACACATTATTCTCGCACAAACAATATTGTTTTCATGATTGATGTTCACCTTACACTTTCTAAATCCCTATTATAGAACATCACTCCAATTCATACTCAAAAACCCCTAATAATCATAAGATAATTAATAATGCTATTAAATACCAACCATCTGATAAAACCAAAACATATCCACGATCTAGACTTATTTTTTTGGACATGAAGAAATAAAGCCACGATTTCATGATCCGCTGTCGAACCTTTAACTTTCCCATATAAAACAGTCAATCCGCAATAGTATCCGATACTAAGTAGTATGGTTAGGGATATTGTTCTCTGATGGAAAAGGATGTGCATTAGTGGAAAGTTACTAGACATGTAAACAATATACAATATACCAAACTTCAAATGCACAATTTAAATTGTTGGTGAAGAAACAAGTATGTTGCCTTCCACTGACTATGATGCAAATGTTACTTCATCAACATGCACAACGACCCAAACCTCCCCATAGAAATCCACTGATTACAGAACAAAGCACAAACCAAAAGGTCTACGACAAGAATTCAATTTTTTTGCCACAGTTGATCATAAACAAACTCTGGATTGGACTCTAATTTCTGGCTGAGACTATGGAAATAGAGTGACCTGCCACAAAAAGGTCCTTGAGCAAGTGTAGAAGTGTGACTGCCAACCCCCCACCTACTCTAGGCAAATGACAAACATAGGAACCAGGGCAGATAACAAAGAAATGATAACCCAACATGTTTCATCTATAAGCAAAATCTACTAAAAGAAAATCTAATGTAACATATAGCACCAACACAGACTATCCTATCCAGTTCAAGATCATAAGCATGTAAACTAATATAATAGTGACAATAGTAGCACATGAGTTGTAACACAAATATCATCCTTATGATTACATCAAAACTATAAAACTACAAATATAGATCCGATCCACATCATAAAATATTGGAATCGTTCCTAACATACATACTAGATACGTCCAAACTGGGAGGTCAAGACACTTCATAGCAAGAAGAAAGTGAGATGATTTAACAAAAAGGGCATAGCATCACTCGAAAAGCCAACACGCAATCATGAACCAACTACGACCACAGAGTACCTTCTTCCCTACTGGTGCTTCTTATCCTTCAACGGTCCTCTGGGGATCTTGCTCAGGTACTTCTCGTTGACAACGGCGTAGAGCTTCTTCAGCTCCGCAGTCGCCTTCTCCGCAAAGGAATCGGCCTTGTCCTCGTACTTCTCGTACAGGACGGGAATGGTGTGCAGCAAAACGAACGCTGTTTCCGAAAACAAAACAAATCCGACTGTCAGTCATGGCCGAACATGGATACGATGAGGGGAAAAAAAAAGGACGAGTGGAAGAATCATTACATATGTAGAACAGGGTCAAGAAGTTGCAGCAGCTGCCGAGGATCGAGAACAGCCACAAACCTGCAATCACCTGAAGACCACACAAACCCACCAACGATGTAATAAAACCTGGAAACCATAAAAATCCTACAAAATCCAAAATGGGATCGATCGTGAATCGAACGTACGATGAGGAACTTCTTGAGATCGCGTCCGGATGCAATCTCCCTCAGGAGCGCGAAGGCCCTGTTGATCTCATATCTCAACGCGAGGGCGATGTTGACGGTCAGGTCTTCGGGGATGCTCACTTGGGGAATGTGCAGCGGGGACCTGAAATTTTAATGGATTAGATCCGGCAATTGCGAGTTTTATATCGAGAGAAGTTTTTTTCCGGAACGGACTTGTTGATGAAGGTGGTGGCGTTGGACCAAAGGAAGAGGGCGGACAGGGAGAGGATGAGGCAATGACAGACCAGAGTGAGAAAGTGGTACTCGAGGAGCTCGAAAAGGACCCAGATGGCCGTGACTGTGCCAAGGACTCCGGCCGAGACCTTCTTGTTCCTCCATAGGAGAACATCAGCAGCTGCATAACCATCGACAATCTAATGAATTATACCCCCCCACAAAATCCTTAGCTATGCCACACACACACAAATCATGGACGGACAAGATACCTAGTTTCGTGTCTCCGTGTCGAATTGGGTACGTCTCAATAAAATATAGGGGTTTTTGATATTACCCCCTGTTAGATGGGGAATATTGATATCCCCAAACCAAAACTGTAAGTGTCGCACATGAGTTTTGAAAGTGTCGATAATAAGAGTTGTTCTCAACTTAAGGAGGGAATATCAAAAACCCCTAAAATATACAGTGAGATTTTCCATCGAAGAATATTAAAGAAAAGATTATATGGAATTCATAATAAAATTACTAGTAATTAGATTGAATTTATATAAAAAATAAAATAAAATCTAGAAAAATAAACTATTATATATACAAAAGTAAAGTTCTTTCTATTAGAAAATAAGCAAATTATTCACCAATTTTATTACTTAAAAATAAAAATAAATATAATCCAGATCCAAATCAGCCAAGACGATACGATACCTATCTTGGTGTGTCCTTGTCGGATTCGGATCCTCTCTCCTAATTATTTGAAAAATTATGCAAATTAAATAATAGCAAAAAGATTCTACTGAATCCAGAAATCGAAATAACTAATAAGTCGAAATAACTAATAAGAAGATCGGATCGGCTTGAAATTGAACCATTATTCACCAATTTTATTTCTCCGAAAAATTGAAATAGGAAAAAAATATCCGGATCTAAATAAAATTTTTCACTATCCGCTACTAAATACTATAAAAAAAAAAAAAAATCCTTTTTTTTATTTCCCCTAAAATAGAAACCAAAACTTTTTTCTTGAAAAATAGTGAAATATATAAAAATAAGGGTGGGGATTCGTACGCTTTCCACCGCCGAGGACCTTGTGGACGGGCTGCTCCCTGCCGAAGAGGCGCCAGATCTTGGCCTTCATCGCGGAAGAAGCGGTGGGTCCAGATTTCTTGTCGTCGTCGGAATCGGACGATGAGGAGGAATCGTGACCGTGGATCTTGTCCGCGATCTTCTCCATCAGCGACTCCTCCGCCACCTTGTGCTGCTGCTCCGCCATCGCAATCGGAAGCGCTCTCTCTCTCTCTCTCTCTCTCTACAAAGTAAGTTTATTACTGCGGAAAGAAATAGAGTTGGGATGGGACGTTAGGGTTTTTATGGGGACGGTGAAGGAACTGATGTCAGCCGTTGGATTTCGGATCGAGATGTGTCTTGGGAAAAGCGGTACGAGCAGAATTGTCAGAGTGGGGGAAAGGTTGATGGACGTCTGTCAAAAAGTCCTGACGGTAGTGATATAAATGAATTTTGGGTGTTTTATTCAAACCTCTTACGTGCTCCAAACGCACGTAAAAATAATAATTTATAAGGACACTACACTTATTATTTGGGACTAAGGTTAATATAATTTTTTTCTAAAATTACAAGTTTGTCACTCTTAAAGTTATTTGGGACTAGTCTACACCAAGCTATATAAGTGAACAAAATTTCTATTTTAGTCATTTCACCCTCACTTGAAGAAACTCTCATTCTCCAAGTCTAAACCTAAATTTGGAAATTGACAGTTGTGGTCCCAAATGGAAGAGAATTTTGTTTTGGTGATTGTCCAACGAATATTCTTCCGGTATGTCTTCGACAACATACGTTGAATAAGTTTTGCGATTGTCAGAAAAAAAATTTAGTTTTTTTTTACTATTGTAGGAACAATGCATGAAAATATCTTCGATGACGAAGTCGGATCATACAATCCATTAAATATGCACTCCGGACGTTCCGAAGAACATGTCGGTTGTTCCGAAGCACGTACGGTACGTAAAACGACAACCCTAATTCGACAGTCATCGTGTAAGGACTGTATAAAATTAGACAGTCCTATATAAATATAGGACTGTCAATAATTCTACAGTCCTATATAAATATAGGACTGTCAGAATTTCGACGGTCCTATATAAAAGTAGGACTGTCATATTTTTGACAGTCCTATATACAAATAGGACTGTCAAAATAGTGACAGTCCTGGATCTTAAAGGCTAAATTATTTGAAGTGTTAATTATATGAAGTTATTAATTTTTATATTATTTTATATTGGTTATAGGACCAACCTTGTACGGATGTTGTGGTACATCCTGCTTTTGGGGGTGACGTAGATGATATATTCTCAACGGATATTCAATTTACAACCCAGGAAGAAGCATTAGATTGGTGCAGAGAAGTTGGAAGACGACATAACATACTAATTGTCATTGCAAGATCCATCAGATCTCGGCCGGACCAAAAATATGTAGAGCTGGAGTGCGAAAGAGGAGGTGTGTTTAGGGAGCATTATAAAAAATGGTGTTGATGAAAAAAAAAATTCCTAAGAAAAACGTTGGGACGAGAAATTGTGGTTGTCCATTGAAGTTGTTGATTGTAAAAGTAGAAGATGTGAAGTGGATAATCGAAGTTAAGAATGGAAGACACAATCATCCTATTCCAGGGACACTTACGGGTCATGTCTACGTGACACGGTTGAAGGAGGATGAGATAAAGTTGGTTGAAGAATTGTTCCTTTCCGGAGTTGCACCGAAACAAATTTATTCTGCCGTGCAACAAAAAGAAGATGGGAACAAGTCTACCATGAGGACGATCTATAATAGTTTGGCCAGAGCAAAATTTATAAGTATGAAAGTGTAAAACCCCTAATCCCAAAGACTGTATTTACCCATTTTTAATTAATTATTAATTTAATTATAGTAATTAGTGGCTAATTAGGAGAAATAGATTTTAATTAATTTTTATTTTAGGTGTTTGTGAACTTAGGAGATTTATGAGGCCATTAAAAAAAATTTCGAATTTATTTCATGTAGGAGACCCTTTGGACAGTTGCTAGCTTAATGGTATGCATTAATATAATTCTAGATTTTTCTATGGGTATATATATATATATATATATATATATATATATATATATATATATATATATATATATATATAAAAGAAAAAGAAAAAGGTTGGATAAGAAAAAGAAAAAAAAGGGGGGGGACTAAAACATAAAAAAAAACCCAATCCCACTTATACTCTAACCCGTTGAACCCATGACCTGTTGGAAATAAGAAGCACAACAGCAGCTTCAACCCATCTAACCCGTGCGTGAAGACCCACCCCCCCCAATCCGCGCGTGAAGACCCCGACCTCTCTCTATCTCTCTCTCATATATATATATATATATATATATATATATATATATATATATATACAATCTCATTCGATCAAAAATCCTAGCCCTAATTCATTCTTCCTCTTCCCATCTGACCTGGCCGCGCTCTGACCGCCACTCCAGCCGGAGAACCGCCGCCCAAGCCGTCCAGGACCGACCCCGACGACCGCGACCTCTCGCAACCCCGCACAACTGCAGTTTCAAACAGCAACTTACCTGTTTTTCTGCTCCGTTTTCTGCACCACCGCTCGACCAAACTCGACCCCGTCTTCTCCGGTATGATCCTCACCTATCCCCCTTCCATATTTGTATGTTAGTTGACCTCGAACATCGCGTAATCCTAGGCGAAAACAGCGTCCAAGTTGACGAAAAAAGACCACTTTTTGGGTGTCGCAGAAAACTACGGTGATAACCTATGTTCCCGGATTCGTATCTCCCACCACAGAGATCCGAATTTGATTTTTCTTTTTGGTATGCGGAGACCACTTGACCTAGTTTAATTTCTATTAATTAACATTAAATTATTAATTGCTATATGTAGAATTAAATTTATTGGAAAACCCCAAAACCTACTTTTTCCAGATTTTTAAAAGTTATAAAACGGAGCACGTCCCGCCAAACGGGACCGCCCCGCAGTATACCAACTATACCAAACGGTGCGCGCAGGGTACCCGGACATGTGAGAGTTCATGAAAACTGATTCGGACGCGTGTGCGCGTCAGAATCAGCCCGTATCGACGGACAAACCCCGTATCGCAACTTTTGTGAAAGTCGTGCGCATTTTGTGCACGCTCGTCAGATTGCGACGAAACTTGTGCCACTTGACTCATGGTAACGCGCTGGTCCTGTGACCCAATTTTTACGCAATTCTGAGACAGTTGACCAAGTCGCCAATTGGCGGGCCGCATGGTTGACTTTTTGGGCGAATTTGTGTTCGGCTCACCGGAATCCAAAATTGGACGTACCGTTGAGTTCGTACTGACATTTAGAATTGGTTTAACCTATAATTTGTCCTATTTAGAGACCTTTACCTCTGGCACGCTTTTCGGTGCAAAATGGGCCACATGTGGATCTCGCTTTGACCCAAAATTACCGTTTTGCCTCTGTATCCAAATTGGACGAAAGGAAAGTGCTTCTAGCTATTTTGCTTATTCTGGGAATATTGATGACATCTATTTCAGCATCCGGAGACATTTGTTCTGAGGCCATAGCTTCTGATCCTGTGTGTGGACTTCTGGACATTACATTTTGCAGCTTTCTTGCCAGGCAAGATACCTTGCCAAATTTCTTACAGTATTTTGCATGCTTATTTTGTTTCTGTATATTCATTGCATTTCTGTATATTTCTTGCATGTGTAGTTTTTTTCCAGTCATTACTATATATTAGATATGTTGACACACACGTGACACTTAGTATCATGAGAGGACAATCAGTAGGCGTATGGGCTTTAACCACTCTGGTAAACCGTAGTAACTAGCACGCACTATGGTGGTCGTATCCGATGGTCGCTACCCCCGAGGTATGTCGATTGATGGAGTCAAGAGGGTCGCTACCCCCGAGGTATGTCGGCTGATGATGTTCTAGACGGGTGTGTGAGTTGTGAGGCTTAGATCGAGTAGCCTACCCTTGCCCATACGTCGAAAAGTTGTCCTCATTTGCATTCATATAGATTATCTTGTACAGCGTACTTACATATTTTCTATCTATTATACATGTTTACTGTATTCAAATTGGCTTGCTTCTATGTATCTTGTTACGTCCCTCTGAGGACCTGGTCCCTTTCCAGGTGTATCTGTTCTTGAGTATTCGCAGGAGCGCAGATTCATATGGTTATATATGTTTCGAGGATGTCTTCTCTTCGAGCCCGTGATTGTTAGTTGGTATTCTTATATTGTGTTTATTGTGTTGTACTTTTCCATTCGAGTTGGTAGTGAATTTGTTTCCATCCAACTATCATCTTTAGATACTTCTTATTGAGATCTAGTTATATAGATGTTGGTTATTTATTTATATTAATTTTCTGTGGATGAGATTTAGATTGTACCCTGTGACTTGTGATACATTTTATACCACTTGTGAATTTGATATTCATATTACAGCGTACGTATGGGTTATGGTTTCCATATATTGGAGTTGCCATATCCATGCGGCTGGCATGCTTACGTGTCCTAGTCCTATATATTTTGGGACTGGAGCGTGACATGTTTTAGTGGTGGCCCATGCAGGTCGAGAGCATATTGTCTCAGTTACGTTACTGTACCGAGCAAGCCTGCAAATAGGATTAGAATATATGATCTCATCCACAATTGACTATAATTCGCTCTCCTTCCAATCTGTTCTATTTGAATAGTTGCATCCTGCTTGATTCATATGCTTCCCTAATTCCTTGAGTATAGCCCCCTCCTAGAATATAGAATTCCCTACTGTTAGATGATAAGTAGGGTAACCTTCCTATTAAGAGTACAACTAGAGTATTGACACACCATTAAGTTTAGAATATCTAGTGAACCCTAGAATTCCTTATCTATAGATTGCTTTACCCTTATCCCTTGATAATTAAGGAAGACTTGAGAGTAGTATAAACACTACTAGAGTTAGTTAGAGATTTTACCATAATTTTGACCCTAGTATTGAGGAACCAATAGAAATCCAAGGTTCAGTATTAGGACTAATCTAGCTTTTCGTGGGGAGATAGTACTAGAGAACTATAAATTTAGCTTTTGTCTTAATAGTAGCAGACAGTACCATAGAAAGCCAAGAGCAATGCATAGAATATTTTCTTGGTCATACCTCAAACACAGAGATTAGCATAGCATCTTCCCTTGGAAAACCATGCCACTATCTAGAGTCTTTCTATTTAGCTTTATGACTTGTTCCCCTGAACCCTTAGCTCTCGCTATTAGTGAGACGACTAAATTTCTTTCCTTCATCTTTCAATTCGTGCCACCTAAACCTCTCTGATTGTAGACCGAGTAATTTTATTCTATGATTAGGATATATAGCCTGCTAGGATTATAGTTGTAATTTTGAATTTTGAATTTCTGTGCTTGGTAGTTAGAACTTGATAGTTTTAAGTTATTCTTGTAAGATTGCGACCTGATGATTATCCCTTAGTTTCAATTGCGTAACTTGTACCCACCTCAATATAGGTTGTATTCCCTTTCCCTTGAGGCCAGTAACTGTTCCATTCCTACTATTGACACTTGCACTAAGACTAAGACTTAGGACGACCATGACCTATGTAATGTAAGAGGATACCCTAATAAGTACCAAGACCCCTTCTCGTAGACCTTAACAGGAGTTTCTACGGTATCCTTAAGACAATTACAGTAGTAGTTTATTGTTACAAGTTGGATAGTATGTCTCACAATCTAGTATCCCATAGTCTTTTGACCTATTATTGAAGTATAGCTGAATGACATCAATTATATGCTAGCATAAGACGATAATACTTATTCAGACTGTAGAACTTAGCGGCTATACCCCTATTTGGTCGACTAGCGACTTCGACAGGGATTTAGTATGACCACTGTAGAGACTGTAGAGCCTTATATTTTTGTGAAATTGAATTATTTTGTAACTTCTCTCATCATAATCTAGCGTACTTATATTTTCTGTACTATATTGACTTATGCTGCTATTATAGCCTAGTTTTTGCAAGCTTATTCTTTTATCGAGCTTGCTCATGACATATGTATTATTGGGTGCACACAATGATACAATTGCCTAATCAGAATCGGTGTATTAAGGTCTAGCTAACCTTAGTGCGCTTGGTTCGCTCTTCGCATGACTACTCTACGTGGATTGAGATATAGTAGTAGACGAATATACTTGCCCCTAGACATGTCTGACATATCGTATCGGTTACATAACTATACTGATACGAGCATGTAAATAGGAAATTACCAAAATAGGATTTCAATCAACAACTGTCTGACAACTCTCTTTTCGAATTCTTTAATCTCTTTGAACCTATAAACGCCCTCATCCAAAATTAGGCCTAATTTGCTTAGATAGTGAAACTAGGGCTAGTTTGAACCAATTAGAATTAGAACACGGCTTTTATTTAATTATGCAATAATTAAATATCGTATAGCGCACCTTACCGTTGCTTCGATAATTGGAGTACCTCACTAGCCATTGCCTGTCTACAAACTTCACGATCTCATCCTAGACATGTCCGTCTACTATTCTGACCCTTGTACAACTCATAATATTGCTCTTTGATGCTATATTTTAGCCGCACAATAAACGTCGCGGACGTTATTTATTAATTATAAATAAATTCTAATTTTGTACCCTTGTGCGTCCCAATCGAAATTGGGGACACAATCTTGACCGTCTTGTGCGAACCCAATTTTATTAATATTCTACACTGTACCCTCTATGCCCCTGACACTTGTGGCCCACCTAAATTTAATCCCATGTACTCCTAATTAATTCTAGAATATCGTGCGCGTCAATTTATTTAATTAAATCTAATTTTTGTCCCTGTGCAATTCTTTCAATTATTGGGGGGCTTTTATGCAAAAAAGCATTTAGATGTCCCCACCATTGGGCAATGCATGAAGAAAACCCAATTTCCCCTTCGCAAGAATTTTTTTCTAATTTTTTCGGAATGTGCAACGCGCACATCGCCCTCCATTAAATTCCAGTCTTGCAATTTAGACAATATAATTTATAGCCCTCCAAATACCCCATGTGAGCCCAAGGCCCAACCCCAAGGATAGTTGACCAAGTCAAACCAATTCTAGGTCACACCCAAAGAAATAGGCAGCCGACCATTATTTTTCTATAAATACTCTTTACATTATTTTTCTTTTTCTATATTTTTCCTAAACCTAAAGAAATAGGCAGCCGACCATTATTCATCTCTCCTTCCCTTCCCTGCATAGACCCGACCGGACTCCCCCCCGCCGGCCGGAGTCGACCCTCGACTCGCCGGTCATCCCTGAGCCACCTCCTTCATCCATCTCCCCATCCATCCTGTTCTTCATCTTCGACCTCCCTCCGGTCAGTTTCCCCGGCTCTGCGCGCGCCGGAGACGACTCGCCTGGCCGCTGCTGACCCCGACTCGCCGGGAGCCATCTCCCCGACTTCCTCCCTTCTTAGCATCATCACCACCGCCACCCAAGCCGACACCTCCCCTCATCCCAGTCGATCTCCACCCCCTTTCCTGTCCTCGCCACCCTCATCGACGATTCCCACTGGAGCAGCAGCCAACCCGACACCATCTCCTCCATCTCTGTCAGCCTTCTCCGCCCCCTCGACCCGTACACGACCACTGCCGCCGGGATCCTCCTAGCTCCGCCACCACACCACCATCATCTCCCCCTGAATCAACTCCTCCACCCTCTTCCAACAGCCCCGACCAGAACTCCTTCTCCCCTTGAGCCACAACCGTCATCACCACCAACATTGCCACCCCTTCCCCTGGACGAGCTCCTCCATGTGTCCCTGTCAGCCTCCTCCGGCACACACCATCATCACACCAACGATAGCTCATCATCATCGTGTCGTCATCTCACCATCAGCCCATCATCATTATCGCATCACCATCATCCCCTCATCATCGTCGTTGTCGTCATCTCACCATCATTCCATCATCATCATCGCATCATCGGCTTCTCGTCGTCGTCGTATCATCATCATCATCTCACCCTTAATCATCATCATATCAGCAACCATCAACCCATCATCACCATCGTCATCATTGTCGTCCTCGCCACCATCGTCGTAGCCAGTCATCATCATCACCATCTCCAGCCCACAATCATCATCACCAGTCCACATCATCATCATCCGATCATCAAAATCATTAGCATCATCATCACCCCATCGTCCATATCTCCATCCTCGTCATCGTCCTTGTCAACACCATCGTTCTCGTCATCATCATCATCATCACTTCATCTTCATCTCATCATCGTCATCACCATCATCGTCGTTTTAGTTGTCACCCTCGTCTTCATCGTCGTCAACCTCTCTTCGTCGTCGTCCAGCCGATCCCGTGCACGTACCCCGAGGTACGAACCTGTCCCACCTTCTCCTTGTTATGTGTGTTTGTGTGTGTTCCAGTAGGACATTTGTATTTAGTCACCACGGTTAGTTTATATTAGACCCTGAGTCAGAGAACCCAACGCGCGTTCATACACGTACGCGTACGCAGACATGATTCAATCTAGTATATGTATATTAAGTTAATCATTAGCTTAGTATTAATTGGTATATATTTATGTACATATTTAATATATATATATGTATTCCAATAGTTATGTAAATAAATTGCTGGTTATATTATTATATAAATATGAATATATATGTAAGTAAATGCTAATTAATAATTATGGCTATATATATTTGACTGTATGACCCTAGGACACCGTGGACTGTCCCATACTTACCTTAACCATGTTGACCCTAAGAACTTATGAATTTTTTGCCTTGCGTACCTTAACGTACTGGCTTAGACACCTGTCAATCGACTGTCTGATTGTGTACAACACTTGAAGATGTGACCCTGCGTAATCTAACGCATAATTGATCGTGTTAGATGACTAGTGTTACCCCTAATATACCCCCTGAGTCCCGTGTAAATATTGTTGTGTGTGCACTAGTGTAATGACTAATGATTTTATTGTATTATATCATATGTACATAGGATATTGGATTTGTTCTGTGCGACTTCTAGAGCAGGTTATTGGTACATTGCAGCTTTCTTGCCAGGCAAGTATACCTTGCCATTGTACTGTTATTCTTATTCCATATGATTGCATGCATCTTTATTTTCTGTCTTTAGTTCATATATTTTAACTGTTATATAAAATGCACGCGATGGTGACGTCGCGATATATTTTTATTTATGTATTTGCATTGACCTTGTTTATGAGACTACCCCATTATCATGTAGCATCATTAGGTTCATTGGCCGTGACACAGTTGATACACGAGTTGTGAGTCTCACATAGATCACGGACTGGCGTACAGGGTTTGGCCTCCTGTACGTGTGGGCCGTGCGTTAGGAATAACTGCTGTTAGAAACTTTGCATGCTAGTAGACTTGGCAGTTATTAGAGGTATTATCGTGCCATGGATGTGACATGCTTAGCGCATGGGGTGGGGAGAACAACAAGTAAGGCGTGTGGGCTCCGTTGTACTTTTCCTGTGTAACCCGTACGCTCCGTCGGAGATGCGCGGTCATGATGACCACTATATATTATATATTATCAGGCGGGCCTCCGCCGTTCAAAAGACGACGTGCCTTTGTAGGCCCCTGGATCTCCAAGAGAACCATGCCAATCCCATTTTAGCCAGATAGCCCACGCATTGGGAAAGTTGTTCTTAACTGCATTCACTTAGACGGTTAGGCGACCCCTTTGGATATTTATTTCAGTACTTTATTGGCATGTGTTTAACTATCTTGTTATGTCCCTCTGAGGACCTGGTTTCCTGTCAGGTGTATCTGTTCTTGAGTATTCGCAGGAGCGCAGATTCGGACGGTTACATATGTTTTCGAGGATGTCTTCTCTTCGAGCCGTGGTTGATAGCTGGTATTCTTATATAGTGTTTACTGTGTTATATTCATAATGTATTTTCTCTTATATTCGAGTTGGTAGTGGATTTGTTTCCATCCAACTATCATCCTTAGATACTTCTTATTGAGATCTAGCTTCATAGATACTGGTAATTATTTATATTTGATTTTTGTGGATGAGATTTAGATTATACCCTATGACTTGTGACATATGTTATACCACTTGTGGATTTGATATTCATAATACAGCGTACGTATGGATTTGGTTTCCATATATTGGAGTTGCCATATCCATGCGGCTGTCATGCTTACGAGTCCTAGTCCTACATTTTTTTGGGACTGGGGCGTGACATAACCTTGTACTTGTATTCTATCACCTTTATCTTGAATTTTTTATTATTGCACTCCGTCTTTTCTTATTTCGGAAAGACGAAACCTCGTGCTTGGTATAAGTTGACACACTGATAGTATTAGATATACCCCGTAAGGCTAATCACATGACTTAGTGACACTCTTTTATAATTGATTAAGGGCATATCATAGGTGATATATTTGGTGTTAAAATCTTGAGGATTGAATAGCGTGGTTAAATAATTGAGGAATAGTTTTCCTACATGTATAGCCTTAGGTGATAGATAGATAAATTTTAAGTTGGGTAGATTGTAAAATCCTCACCCAAAATTAGACCTACTTGGCTGAGATAGTGAGACTAAGGCTAGATTGAGTCCAGTTAGAGATAGAACACGGTATTTTTATTTAATTTTACAATAATTATATCACTTAGCGCACCTTACCGTGCTTCGATAATTGGAGCACTACATAGCCACTGCCTTCCTACAAATGCCACACCCTTATCCTAGACGTGACCATCTTCCATTTTGACCTTGTGCAACTTATAATTAAGCTCCCTGCTACTACACTTTGGTCGCGCAACATCGCCCACTCCTTTAAACCTAGCCTTACATTTTAAACAATGCAAATCTTATACCATCCTTGACATTCTATCGTGACTTAGTTTTAATTTTGACGACAATTTTTTTAAAAGTTGGGTAGAATATAAAATCCCTAATCCTAAAGACCGTATTTATCCCTTTTTAATTAATTATTAATTTAATTATAGTAATTAGTGGCTAATTAGGAGAAATAGATTTTAATTAATTTTTATTTTAGGTGTTTGTGAACTTAGGAGATTTATGGGACCATTAGGAATTTTTTCGAATTTATTTCATGTAGGAGACCCTTTGGACAGTTGCTAGCTTAATGGTATGCATTAATATAATTCTAGATTTTTCTATGGGTATATATATATATATATATATATATATATATATATATATATATATATATATATATATATATATATATATATTTATATATATATATATAAATATAAAAGAAAAAGAAAGAAAAAGAAAAAGGTTGGATAAGAAAAAAAAGGGGGGACTAAAACATAAAAAAAACCCAATCCCACTTATACTCTAACCCGTTGAACCCATGACCCGTTGGAAATAAGAAGCACAACAACAGCTTCAACCCATCTAACCCGTGCGTGAAGACCCCCCCCCCCAATCCGCGCGTGAAGACCCCGGCCTCTCTCTATCTCTCCTATATATATATATATATATATATATATATATATATATATATATATATATATATATATACAATCTCATTCGATCAAAAACCCTAACCCTAATTCATTCTTCCTCTTCCCATCTGACCTAGCCGCGCTATGACTGCCACTCCAGCCGGAGAATCGCCGCCCAGGCCGTCCAGGACCGACCCCGACGACCGCGACCTCGCGCAACCCCGCACAACTGCAGTTTCAAACAACAACTCACATGTGTTCCCGCTCCGTTTCCTGTGCCACCGCTCGACCAAACTCGACTCCGCCTTCTCCGATATGATCCTCACATATCCTCCTTCCATATTTGTATGTTAGTTGACCTCTAACAGCGCATAACCCTAGGCGAAAACAGCGTCCAACCAATTTTTTGGTATCGCAGAAAACTACGGTGACCACCTATGTTCCCGGATTCGTATCTCCCACCACAGAGATCTGAATCCTATTTTTCTTTTTGGTATGCGGAGACCACTTGACCTAGTTTAATTTCTGTTAATTAAAATTAAATTATTAACTGTTGTATGTAGAATTAAATTTATTGGAAAATCCCAAAAATCTACTTTTTCAGATTTCCAAAAGTTGTGAAACGGAGCGCACTCCGCCAAACGGGACCGTCCCGCCATATACCAAGTGTACAAAACGGTACGCGCAGGATACCCGGACACGTGAGAGTTTGCGGAAACTGATTCGGACGCATGTGCGCGTCAGAATCAGCCCGTATCCGCGGACAAATCCCGTGTCACAACTTTTGCGAAAGCCGTGCGCATTTTGTGCACGCTCGTCAGATTGCGACAAAACTTACGCCACTGGACTCGTGGTAACGCGCTGGTCCTGTGACCCAATTTTCACGC
This sequence comes from Iris macrosiphon, assembly GCA_036927795.1. Classification (NCBI taxonomy): domain Eukaryota; kingdom Viridiplantae; phylum Streptophyta; class Magnoliopsida; order Asparagales; family Iridaceae; genus Iris; species Iris macrosiphon. The sequence goes on along the minus strand of JAYESA010000013.1, from coordinate 36,031,062 downwards.
AATTCTGAGACAGTTGACCAAGTCACCAATTGGCGGACCCCACGGTTGACTTTTTGGGCGAATTTGTGTTCGGCTCACCGGAATCCAAAATTGGACGTACCGTTGAGTTCGTACTGACATTTAGAATTGGTTTAACCTATAATTTGTCCCATTTAGAGACCTTTACCTCTGGCACATTTTTCGGTGCAAAGTGGGTCACATGTGGACCCCGCATTGACCCAAAATTATCGTTTTGCCCCTGTGTCCAAATTGGACAAAAGGGAAGTGCTTTCTAGTTATTTTGCTTATTCTGGGAACGTTGGTGACATCTATTTCAGCATCCGGAGACATTTGTTCTGAGGCCATAGCTTCTGATCCTGTGTATGGACTTCTGGACATTATATTTTGTAGCTTTCTTGCCAGACAAGATACCTTGCCAAATTGCTTACAGTATTTTGCATGCTTATTTTATTTCTGTATATTCATTGCATTTCTGTATATTTCTTGCATGTGTAGTTTTTTTCAGTCATTACTATATATTAGATATGTTGACACACATGTGGTACTTAGTATCATGAGAGGACAATCAGTAGGCGTATGGGCTTTAACCACTCTGGTAAACCGTAGTAACTAGCACGCACTATGGTGGTCGTGTCCGATGGTTGCTACCTGTCACGCCCCAGTCCCAAAATACCGAGGGACTAGACACGTGGCAATGGCCAGCAGCAAACACTGATGGACAAACCCAATTTAATGGATCCATCAGAGCATACTTAAGCTGTAAAATAAAGTCTACGACAACATGGCACAACTAATCTCATCCACACAAGATAAAATATGATCCACAGATATAAAAAATGTAAATCATCAACCAGTCTCAACAAAGTGCTTCGGGGAACAAAGCGATAAAAATCTAATACAATGGTTCAACAGACCAGAATATAAATGACTGAATAAAGTAAATACTGAGCATGAAACATGGATGCTCAGGAAAAGTATTCATCTAACACCTCGTCCTCGGGTGTCGGTACAGCTCCTGTATCAGCTCCTGCTGCGGTCCCGTATACCTCGGGAAAGATCTCGTCTGCAAATCCTGGGGACATAATCCGGATCAAGGTCCTCAGGGGACATAGCAAGGTACAGATAATACAAGCCAAAATAAATACAGTACAGCAGATAATAAAATAAATAGGGTAAGTATGTAACCATCTATGTGAAATGCAAATGAGAGCATCACGAGTACTCAGGCTGAGCCACTACAAGCTCTGTATCGGGGAGCCGGTAGCAGTAATAATGAGTAATAGTACCTCGAGTTGGCGAAATCCTCAAGAATACGTGCTCTCCTTCTTTGAACTCTAGGGGACGCCTGTGCGTATCATCCCAATGCTTCTGTCTGTCTTGAGCTGCTCGAAGATGATTCTGAATTTGTTTTACCTTCTCTACTGTCTGCAATACCAATTCTGGACCCAGTATTTGACGTTCACCAATGTCACTCCAACATATCGGCGATCTACACTTTCTACCATACAATGCCTCGAATGGTGCCATCTGAATGCTGGCCTGATAACTGTTGTTGTAGGAGAACTCCACCAAGTGCAAATGATCTTCCTAAGATCCTCCAAAGTCTAGCATACACGATCGCAACATATCCTCCAAGATCTGAATCGTGCGCTCCGATTGACCATCTGTCTGTGGATGGTAAGTTGTGCTGAATTTGAGTCTGGTGCCAAGACTCTCTTGCATGCTTCTCCAGAAATGAGATGTAAATCTCGAGTCTCGATCCGATACAATACTAACCAGCACTCCATATAATCTTATGATTTGTCGTATATACATGTCGGCTAGTACCTCTGTGGACTGTCCAACTCTAAATGGCAAAAAGTGTGTCGATTTAGTGAGTCGATCCACGATAACCCATACCGCATCTCTTCCGCTGGGGCTTCTTGGAAATCCTGTGACAAAATCTATAGTAATATGTTCCCACTTCCATTCTGGTTTAGGAAGTGGCTGTAATATACCTGCAGTCCTCTGATGCTCGGCCTTTACTTGCTGACATACTAAATATTTTGCCACAAACCGCGCAATCTTCCTTTTCATTCCATGCCACCAATAATACTGCCTCAAGTCTCGGTACATCTTGGTTCCTCCTGGGTGAACAGAGTACATAGAACTATGTGCTTCAGTCATTAACTCATGTCTCAATTCTCTATTTGGAACATACAGGCGATTTCCACACCTTAATGTCCCGTCTTCATGTATGCGAAGTCCTTTCTGCATGCCTGCTTCTGTCCTCTCTTTAAGTCTTCGGAATCTAGCATCGGTGGGCAATGCCTCTTTAATCCTCTCCACAAGCGACGACTTAACTTCGAGATTAGCCAGCAAGCCACTCTGTCCTGGTAAAACAACCTCTATCTGAAGCTCCTGTAGATCTCTCAATAACTTAGGTTGTATTGTCAAGAAATAAGTCGTAGGCTTCCTGCTGAGTGCGTCTGCTACGACATTCGCCTTTCCCGGGTGATACTGCAGATCTATATCAAAGTCTACCATCAATTCAAGCCAACGTCTCTATCTCATGTTGAGCTCCTTCTGAGTATATACATACATCAGACTCTTGTGATCAGTAAAGATTTTTACCTTCTCCCCATAAAGATAGTGCCTCCAAATCTTCAGTGCAAATATAACTACTGCTAGCTCCAGATCGTGTGTTGGGTAGTTCTTCTCATGGACCTTCTACTGTCTCGATGCATAAGCAATAACTTTGCCATATTGCATCAAAACACATCCTAGTCCACTACCTGATGCATCACTGTAAACAACAAAACCTCCTGACCCTGAAGGAAGAGTCAAGACAGGTGTTGTTGTTAATCTTCTCTTCAATTCTTCAAAGGCATTCTGGCAGTCTTCTGTCCATGTAAACTCCTGGTCCTTACATGTCAACTTCGTCATAGGCTCTGCAATCCTTGAGAAATTTTCTACAAACCTTCGGTAATATCCCGCAAGTCCGAGAAAACTTCTCACTTCTGCCACTGATGTGGGTGTAGGCCAAGTCTCTATTGCAGCAACTTTCTCCGGATCAACTGAAAGTCCTTCTCCTGAGATGATATATCCCAAGAAAGGCACTTTATCCATACAAAACTCACACTTACTGAGTTTGGCATATAACTTCTCCTGTCTCAATGTCTCTAACACGATTCTGAGATGCTCCTCGTGCTCTTCGTGGCTCTTGGAATATACTAGAATGTCATCAATGAACACAACCACAAATTTATCCAAGTACTGATGAAAGACTCTGTTCATCAAACTCATAAACACTGCTGGCGCGTTGGTTAAACCAAACGGCATTACCAAGAACTCATAATGTCCATACTTGGTCCTGAAAGCTGTCTTCGGTATATCCTCCTTCCTTACTTTGATCTGATGATAGCCGGATCTCAGGTCAATCTTCGAGAATACCCTAGCACCACTCAATTGATCGAATAGATCATCAATACATGGTAAGGGATACCTGTTCTTGATGGTCACAGCATTCAGTGCCATGTAGTTAATGCACAACCGTACTGTTCCATCCTTCTTCGGTACAAATAATATGGGTGCTCCCCAAGGTGAAACACTGGGTCGAATAAAGCCCTTCTCCAAAAGATCATCAACTTGTTCCTTCAACTCCACTAACTTTTTAGGTGCTAGCCGATATACTGATTAAGTGATAGGCTCTGCTCCTGGAGTTAAGTCTATTGTGAATTCTATTTCCCGATCAGGCGGTAAACCTGAAAGATCATCAGAAAATACATCCACAAACTCTGATATGACTCTTGGGTAACCTGTCTCCCCTTCTACAGATAGTACACTAAGAGTAGGCTGAACTCCTTGCTCTACAGCTCTCCGAAGAAACTCAAATTCTGAATGTCTAGGCGGTCTAAATATAACCCGTCCAAGTCGGCAATCAAGAGTCGCATGGTACTGACTTAACCAGTCCATACCAAGTACAACATCATAATTCGGCATAAAAAATATCAGAAATTGAGCTCACATCTCTCTTCCACATACTACTACAGAACATGATCTACAGACGTCACTAACTGGGATAATTCCACCTCCCGTAAAAATTCTCTTTATCTTCGGAAGGGGTGCGGTAGCTACTCTATGGGTGGCTACAAAGCTAGCTGCTATAAATGAATGCGATGCTCCAGAATCAAATAAATCTACAGCTGGTAATGAAGCTACTAAAATAGTACCTGCGATAACCTCTCCTGCAGTAGCTTCCTCCTCAACGGCCAATACAAATGCCTGGCCTCGTCCCTGAGCTTGGCCTCTCTGCTGCTGAGCCTGCTGAAATAGAGCTGCCTGTGGTGCCAGTGGTGGTCTCTGCTGATTTCCTCCTGGAGCTGGTGGTCTGACTCCTCCAATTCCTGTCTGCGGTGCTCCTACTGCTGGATAAGCTGGTCGTGGTGCAGGTAAAGCTAGTCTCGGTGCTCCCTCTCTGCGCTCAGTGCAGTCTCTGGTTCAATGTTGGTTGGATCCGCAAGCCAGGCATAGTCCCAACTTGCGTCTGCATTCTCTCTCAATGTGACCTACCTTGCCGCAGTGGTGACAAGTAGGGAGAGATATGGCCCTGTGTGCTGTTCTCTCTGGCACACTTCTCTGGGATCGTTTTGCAGAATCCCCATGTGATGTCCTGGATGGTGCTGATGTGATTGGCCTCTTCAGATTTGACTCCCTTCTAGTAACACGCTCCATGCGTCATGTTGTTGTAAGGACGTCGGTATATGATGTAGGTACAACAAATCCAATCAACCTCTGGAGCTCGAACTTCAGTCCGTCAAAGAACTTCTCAGCTTTCTCTTCCTTTATCGAAATCAAGGTTGGGGCGAAGCGACTCAGACGAATAAATTCTGCGTTGTATTCTTCCACTGACATATTGCCTTGGATAAGGCGGTTGAACTTGTCTCTGAGCTCCGACCGTGCTACTGCTGGAATATACATCTCTTGGAAGAGTCTGGAGAACTCTTCCCAAGTGACTCGGTCCTGTCCGAGCCTCCTCTCTTTAGATAACTACCAATGATGTGCATTTTCAGTCAACTGCATCCTGATCGCAGTCATCCATTTCTTCCTCGGAAGTTCAGCTGCTTCCAACTGGTGCTTTATGTTCGTGAGCCATTCGTGAACTTCGGTTGGCCCCTCTTTGCCAGAAAGGTACGAGGCTTGAGCTGACGAAAATCAGTGATAGATCCAGTCGCTGGTCGCCTAAATGGTGGGTTTGCCTGCTCCATTGCGGATACCAGGCTGGTTCTCAAATACTCTGCCTCATGATGCTGAGCCTCTTGCTGAACCTGCTGTTGGGCTTGCATCATGGCATACATTATCTGAAATATCTGTTGCCCGTCTATGGCTTGCCCTGGCGGAAAAACTGGCATCTGTGGAGTAAACTGTGGTGGAGGTGGGATATCATCACGCCGGAACCTTGGATTAGGCTGCCCGGTTTGATTTCCTTGAGATGATTGTCCTCCATTCCCTGGTGTCACTCCGTCTACATAAGTAACCACAACATCATGTGGCGTATCCAAGGAATTCTCATCTCCGTTCCTGGGATCCATTACTCTGCAACCAAAAGATAAACTATAAGAACGCTCAGAGGAATCAACACAGGATGCAAATCAAGTAATTAGTTCGAGTTCGATATAGAGTTCAAAAATGGTTCAATAATGGATGAGATCCTATAACTTATCCTATCCTTAGGGCAGGCTTGTTCGGTCCCTAAGTTAAAACCGAACAATTTAGTCATAGACCTGTATGGGTTACCACAAAAACTATGTCACGTCCCAGTCCCAAAATACCGAGGGACTAGACACGTAGCAATGGCCAGCAGCACACACTGATGGACAAACCCAATTTAATAGATCCATCAGAGCATACTTAAGCTGTAAAATAAAGTCTACGAAAATATGGTACAACTAATCTCATCCACACAAGATAAAATATGATCCACAGATATAAGAAATATAAATCATCAACCAGTCTCAATAAAGTGCTTCGGGGAACAACCCGATAAAAATCTAATACAACGGTTCAACAGACCAGAATATAAATGACTGAATAAAGTAAATACTGAGCATGAAATATGGATGCTCAGGAAAAGTCTTCATCTAACACCTCGTCCTCGGGTGTCGGTACAGCTCCTATATCAGCTCCTGCTGCGGTCCCGTATACATCGGGAAAGATCTCGTCTGTAAATCCTGGGGACATAATCCGGATCCAGGTCCTCAGGAAACATAGCAAGGTACAGATAATACAAGCCAAAATAAATGCAGTGCAGCAGATAACGAAATAAATAGGGTAAGTATATAACCATCTATGTGAAATACAAGTGAGAGCATCACGAGTACTCAGGCTGAGCCACTACAAGCTCTGTGTCGGGGAGCCGGGTAGCAGTAATAATGAGTAATGGGCTAAGCTCGGGTTTCAGAGTCTTGTGCCTCACAATAATAGGGGATATATATGTAATCATCCTGTAGCATGTGTGTCTCTCCCCACCCAATGTAACTACACGTCTCATGTCCATAACGTCTCATGTACATGACACGCAAGATCATAGCTAATGCAGCAAGTCATAGAGTATCTAGGAATATAATATCAATGTCAAATCCTGCATCCTATACAGAATCACCATGAATATCTCAGAAAGATCCTGTCATGTATAGTGTCAAGTGTCCTGGGTATAATGTACTTGATAAGACAAGTACGAGAATGTAAAGGGATCACGAATGTCCATCTCTAGATGACAATACACAACATCGCGTACGATGTTGGCACCCGACTAATAATCGGACGCTAAGTAAGTCACACGGTCTTAGGTCAAGCATGCACAGCAATATAAATGAATCCAGGAAAATATGTAACAAGACTGCAAAGATTGGCAAGGTACACTTGCTTGGGGTTTGAATACCAACATTTATCCCCGTAACAGTGGATCCTGTAGGTACTCCTCCAAAAGCTGTAATAAACATCACCAACAGTCTCAGAAAATATCAAATAGCTAGAAACGCCTGTCCTTAAGTCCAATTTGGATACAGGGGCAAAAATAATATTTCCGGGTCAAAGTCGGGTCCACATGTGGGTCACTTTGCACCAAAAAACGTGTCAGGGTCCAAGGTCACCAAATTCGTCAAACTTAGTGTCAACAAGTCAGGATCGATGAAATGAACCCAACAAAACTTCCAGAATTGGATTCCGATGAGCCGATCACAAAATCGTCCATCAAGTGGAGCCGGTGGGGCCCACGATACGCGATTTTGTCAACGTTCTCAGAATCGAACCAAACTTGGGTCACAGGACCAGCATATTGCTACGAGTCCGGTGTTGTAAGTTTTGTCTCGATCCGACGTGTGTACACAAAGTTACAGCGTGTTCCAAAATAGGTGGATACAGGACGTTGTCGGTGGATACGCGTTGGTTCCGGTGTGCACGTACATCCGAATCAACTTTTGTGAAATCCCGCACGTCCGTATCAACGACGCGCACTTTTCGGTAAAGACCGCGTGCGACCAAGTCGTCCCGTTTGGTGGGGCGCACTCAGTTCCGGGGTGAAACAAGGCGTTGGTTTTCCTATTTTTGGATCGCGGTTCACGATCACCACAGGGCGCGACGCACCGAGCGAGTTACACGGGCATCGAAAGGGTTATACAGTCTACGCGACACAACTGACGGAACAAAAAATGGAATAACAAGGAGAGAGAATGGGTTACCTGAACAGGGCTCCGTGAACCAAGAATTCTCGTGTCCTAGATACTGTCTCGTGTCCTGGTCACCGTGTCCGCTGCGTCGGCTCTGCACAGGGTCTGTGTCCGTGTCTGCTTCTAGGGATGTGTCAGGAGACAGCGGGGTGAACTCACCGGCGGAGGGCGGCTCGGCCGGGGACGGCGAGGTCGTGGGGTTAGGGTTCCGGTAAAGGCGAGTCGGGGAGAGGGGAGTTCCGTCGTGGTGGAGGGCTGTGCGAGTTCAGGCGGGGGTGACGATCGGGCTGGGGCGGAGGAGATCCTGGAAGGCGGCTGTGGGGGTGACGGTGAGGAGAGGGCTGTGCGGGGTGGTTGAGGGGAGATGGCATTAGGGTTCAGGGGGTCGACGGCTGGAGATGGTCGGCGGAGTCGAGGGGTGGTCGACGACTGGGGGTCGAGCGGGGCTGAAGTACGGAGGTTAGGGCGGCTGTCAGACTAGGGTTCAGGCGGTGCGAAGTCGACGGAGAGCTGCGGCGGAGAGGAGTCTGTGGGTTTGCGGCGGCGGCGGGCACGAAAGTCGAGGGATTTATAGGTGGTGAATAGTGAATCCGACGGAGATACGATTAGGGTTCGGTTAGGGTTTCGGGTCCGGGTCGGGTTTGATTCGGATCCGACCCGACCCGACCCGTTAGGTCTGGATTGGTCTTGTTCGGTTTGAATCAGTTTGGTTTGGTTTAATTTGGTTTATTTCTAAATAAACCGGGTTCAGTCAGGGTTTAATTAGGTTTAACTCTACGTTGGTTTTTAGGGCTTTACAAATGTTTTCGGAGTCCAATAAATTCACAGAAAATTATCCTATGTTCAGTTTTCCATTTTACACCATAAAATATTATTTCCATTATATTTTAATATTAATTAACATTATTTAAAAATCTTTTAATCACAAAATACCTTAGTTTTATTTCCAGAAAATTACAGAAACATTGGAAAAAATGTTTTTAAATTTTTTAGAAAAATCAGGGTGTTTACACTACCCCCGAGGTATATCGATTGTTGGAGTCACGAGGGTCACTACCCCCGAGGTATGTCGGCTGATGATGTTCTAGACGGGTGTGTGAGTTGTGAGACTTAGATCGAGTAGCCTACCCTTGCCCATATGTCAAAAAGTTGTCCTCATTTGCATTCATATAGATTATCTTGTACAGCGTACTTACATATTTTTTTACCTATTATGCATGTTTACTGTATTCAAATTGGCTTGTTTCTATATATCTTGTTACGTCCCTCTGAGGACCTGGTCCCTTTCCAGGTGTATTTGTTCTTGAGTATTCGTAGGAGCGCAGATTCAGATGGTTATATATGTTTCGAGGATGTCTTCTCTTCGAGCCCGTGATTGTTAGCTGGTATTCTTATATTGTGTTTATTGTGTTATACTTTTCCATTCGAGTTGGTAGTGGATTTGTTTCCATCCAACTATCATCTTTAGATACTTCTTATTGAGATCTAGTTATATAGATGTTGGTTATTTATTTATATTGATTTTCTGTGGATGAGATTTAGATTGTACCCTGTGACTTGTGATAAATTTTATACCACTTGTGGATTTGATATTCATATTACAACATACGTATGGGTTATGGTTTCCATATATTGGAGTTGCCATATCCATGCGGCTAGCATGCTTACGTATCCTAGTCCTATGTGTTTTGGGACTGGGGCATGACAGAAAGGAAGAATGGCGATGCAGCAAGTATTGAAGTTGCTTGGGGAGCATCACTACGTGGAGTACCATAGAAGACATCCACAAACTTATGAACTCCTTTCGTTGTTTTGGGCTCATCCTGATTGCACACACTTGGCTCGGTCCTTCGCAGACGTGTTGATCCTTGATTGTACATATAAGACCAACAAGTTCAAGATGCTTCTTTTTCACATTATTGGGTTTACGTCTACGGGAAAAATATTTACAGTCGCTTTTTGTTTTATGAAGAGTGAGACTGTAGAGGATTACACATGGGCGTTGAGAAAACTATAATCCATTTACACAGGTTACAAAGAGCCCTCTATTTTTGTTACCGACATAGAATATGCGCTGATAAATGCTATAGATGTTGTATTTCCTCATGCGCATAGACTACTATGCACTTGGCATATAAATCGAAATATCCAAGCTCAATGCAAGAGAAAATTTGAAAATGTGGACGGCAAAATCGACATGCTTCGCTTCGAAGAATTCTACAGTGATTGGAGTCTTGTATGGCAAGCAAGTACTACAGACAGCTACGACACAGCATGGTACATGTTCCAACAAAAGTGGAAGACGAGTAACCCAACATGCATATCTTATATCAAAGATACTTGGCTAGAACCACATAAAGAGCAATTCATCTTAGCATGGATGAACTTAGTGAAGCATTATGGCACAATCACTACGAACTGGGTTGAAGGATCATACTCAAGTTTAAAAAGATATCTACGGTCATCGGTCGATAATTTTGTCTCCGTTTGGCAATCGATTCATTTGATGATGATTTCCACGGTGAACGAGATTGTAGCATCATTTGAGATGAGCCTCAATATTGCAAAGCATGAATACAAGCATGAACAGCTCTTGGATGGTTTAATCCATGTAGTATCTCACAAGGCCTTGGGCATATTGTTTGTGAAGATTGGTAGGTCTAAGTCGGTGGATTATGATCCCGAGGTTTGCGGTTGTTCATATCGACATTCACTCGGACTTCCTTGTGCACATGAGATCAACGAATATCGTCGTAAATCTATACCTATTCCAATAGATGTTGTTGATTAACGTTGGAGACAGCTGTCGATAATGCCGATGGTGGAAGTTCAAGATAATTTCTTTGCTTTGCCACAAGTAAAACTTCTGCATGCAAGGTGGTGTGTCACATCGGAACCGGAGAGAAGATCCATTGAGGTTAAAATCCAAGAAATTGCAGTCCCGATAATAACTCAATTGCAAGAGCCATCTGTTGTTCAAAATCCTAAGGGAAGACCACAGTCAAAAAAGAGTAGAGCAAAAAAGGAGGAGGAGTCAACTAAAAGAGATCCATCCTTGTTTGAACATATTGAACGTAGGTTGGAGGCAAAGTCCATAATGGATATGGTGGTATTTTCGTAGAAAAAGGGTAAGCTTACTATTCGAAGGGGGAAGAAACAAAAAACGAACGATGCAGTCACGGCGGAGGGTTTAGATAACTTTTCTTATTCTTATAGTCTATACATTGAAAATTTCCTACCTGAGATATAGAATTTCATTTGGTCTATTGTTGATGTTCCTAAGGATGGCCATTGTGGATATCATGCACTAGCAAGACAACTAGGCTATTCAGTTGAAGCAGGATGGAGACAGGTTAGGGAAAAGCTGTACGAGGAGTTGGAGTCTCGACTACCCTTCTATAGGCAGATACTCGGCGAAGAAATTATTGGAGATTTGTTGGCAGGCATACATTGTACGAAAATAGTTACCGGACCAGACCATTACATGGATGTCCCGCCTGCTGCTTATGTATTCTCTAATAGGTATAAGATACCTATTGTAATTATCTCACAAGGTATTAACAATACTTTCTTTCCAATGTGTGCTCCCCCTGCCGAACACGGAGTATCCAATGTATGTTGCATAGGGCTTATCGAACAATAATTCGTCATCCCAAGGTTGATCGGTCATTCTCCTATTCCGCCACCTTCTACGCTTTGGTATAAACACGCACCAGAGGAAGCGATCGCATGGACGATACCCTACACGGATGCAATGGCTGCCTATAAGAAGATGATAAAGATGGAGGATCCAAAAATCATGTCGAACGGCTACTTTGATATTCTAATCGATTGATACTGTATATTAAAATATATTTTGTGCAATGAGCCATGTATGTTTAACTGTATATTGAACTGTATGTTGTGTGTATGTTATGTAATGAAAGGAGTTATCTAATTGATACTAATCGATTTTGACTATATGTTGTGCATTGATACTAATCGATACTAGGACTGTCAATATGTAAAAGTGCTAGGAAACTAGGACTGTCACAATTTTGACAGTCCTAGTATATACTAGGACTGTCAAAATTTTGACAGTCCTAAAATTTACCCACTGTGTCTGTACAATTATATGTAAGTTTAAGACTGTCACAATTTTGACAGTCCTAGTATATACTAGGACTGTCAAAATTTTGACAGTCCTAAACTTTATCCACTGTGTATGCACAGTTATATGTAAGTTTAGGACTGTCAACATTATGACAGTCCTAGTATATACTAGGACTGTCAAAATTGTGACAGTCCTAAACTTTACCCACTGTGTATGCACAGTTATATGTAAGTTTAGGACTGTCAACATTATGACAGTCCTGGAAGATACTACGACTGTGAAATTGTTGACAGTCCTAAACTTTATCCACTGTCTGTATGCACAGTTATAAGTAAAATTAGCTCCACTGTCTACACATTTGCCAACTGAATGTATGTAGCAAAATTAGAACACAAATCGTATGTATGTAGCAATTGTAGCAAATTATCAAATTGTAGCAATTGAAGAAAATTCATTCAAAGTGTAAATAGTAGCAAATTCATTCAAAGTTTTACAACTCAAATTCATAGTTTAAACTTTTACAAGTCTCAAAAGTCATATTTATTGAAACTTTTACAAGTCTTCAAACGGGGCCCAAACTTTATGCCGCCTCTTTGTACGTTGCTCTCTATTTTCCAAGAAAAGAAAATCTTCAGCGTTGTCGATTTGTTGGAGTTCGTCATTGATTGCCATATAATTCGAACCCTGGCAACTTACGAGGCTTCTTCCCAACTTCTTCACTTTCCTTGCCTATTCATGAGAATTAAAAAAAATTGTTATAAACATTTACAAATATCAAACTGAAAGTGTAGAAGTTGGCTCACCATCTTGACCAATGCAGTATACAAGACCGATTTGGCAGGAATATCTGAAGGTACACGCACAATATCGCCTCCGCGTTGGAACAAGGTAGGTAGTCCGACACCGGCGTAGTAGGCGAGGTAGTCGTCGCTACACTCCGTCGTATTGACTGCTGCTTGCCGTTCGGTATCTCTAATAACGTGGCATTGCCACTCGGTGAAGAAGTCTGATACCCAGTTGAACGTTGCAGGAATATAGTTTAGCGGTTTTGTACCTCGCGAAGGAGTTATCATTTTCAAAGTGCCCTGTGGGACAGTTTGTACGTAGCCAAACTGACGGAGCAATCTATCCGGCATATAAGCCTCCTCGATTTTATGACAACTAATAAGACCGTGATATAAAGCGACTGGTTGCAATGGACGACTAGTCTGTCGCAAATCACAGTATGGATCCCAAACAATCTGTACCGCATAAAATTTAGCATAACGTCATTTAGCATAACGTAGTCAATTAATACTAATTAAGTAAAAAATTAGGTCTAAATTCACCTCTTATGTCGTCATATCTTCGAGTGCATTCCGTTGGGCCGCAAATGTGTAAGAACGTTTGGCATCTTCCTTAGTTGGCTTCCATCGGCACATTCTAGGAAGGTCCTCGTCATACCCTCGGTTCAGTTTAAGCCTTCACATAACCAGGTTAAAAAGTGCTCGTATATCCATGCCTTCACATAACCAGGTTAAAAAAATCATTAGTCCAAAAATAAATAACAAAATTTAAAATTATGTATACAAGTTGACAAAGATATATCTATACATGGAGTAGAGTCTGGCATCCAGATATTGTCTTCGAACCCACGCGGGATGCCGCACCAAGCTCGCGGTAAAGGTATGCTAGTATACCGCTTCCCCAAGATATTTCTTCCACCGTGTCAATGTTGTCCAAATTGAGGAGATATTTGGCATGTATGGACGTTCCAGACTTATCCGTAATGCCGACAGCCCCTAAGATGAACTGCATATATCTGCGGGCCACATTATCGCTATTATCCATTTCGGGGTTCGGATCAGCGAATATCTCCTCTAAATATTTTAGAGGAAGTCCGTAGGACTTCTTGAATTCTCGAAGATTGGTAAAAGTAGTGGCATCAACTCCTAGACACCCTGATACATAATCCACAATATTGTCGTAAAAGTTGCTGTTCGACTCATCAAAAGTTTGATTCATCATGACTCGACCTTCAACCCTAAGTCCCAATAAATAATGGACGTCATCAAGGGTAATCGTCAACTCCCCATTGGGTAGATGGAAAGTATTGGTTTCTGGATGCCATCGTTCTACAAATGCTGAAATAAGTGCATTATCCACCGTCGTATATGAGTAGCTACCCAAATATTGTAGACCGGTAGGACTGATTTTTGCCTTCACATCGTCTCCCAATAATTCATACCTCCATGTATTGCATTTTTTCCCGTGGTTGATCACCGTCAACATAAGAGAACTCTCCTGAAAAGTAAATAATTGGATGAAGTTATACCTCTATGTAAAATGTACTTATCTATAAATAATTGGATAAACTTTGAACTTACAACTATGTATAAAATTATCATAACGTAATGTACTTATCGGATTATTCCATATTTGGTATGCAATATGGTTTTCGATCGATGGTAACATAGAGCAACCGTTTAGACGAGTGTCGACTGGACTATCTGGCTGCTCAAAAGGTCCTGAACCATCAGTAGCCCAATTTTTGAGAGTTTATGGGAGACTCTCGACAGGACTATCTGCAGGCTGAGAAGGTTCTGAACCATCAGTAGGCCAATTTGGGACATTTGGCCCTCATCGGAGGAGGAAGAAGAACCGAAAGAACTAGGAGGAGCATGTCTCTTCGAACGAGTGACAGTCTTCTTCGTCAATCGACGTTTCCTCACTTCAGGGTGTGCCTCGGACTCGCAGATAGTGACGCCTGGTTCAATAGTACGTGAAATATTGCATTTCTTACACATCGACGCAGTGGGGCGTCTTCTCATGATATCTTCATCCACAGTGTCCTTCCGAGGGGCATGACTATAAGACAAAAAATTTTTTCATTTAACATCCTAAATTAATTTAATATTCAGGACTATAGAAATTTTTACAGTCCTATAAGTATACAGGACTGCAAAAATTTCCACAGTCCTAATTTTTTAGGACCGTTGAAATTTCTACAGTCCTCTATAAATTTAGGACTATAAAAATTTCTATAGTCCTTAATATATATAGGACTGTAGAATTTCCTACAGTCCTAAATCTATATAGGACTGTAGAAATTTCTACAGTCCCGCCCGATACTGGTCGATACTGTCGATGATTGTCGACATTGTATGCCCTAAAATCGGGTTCGATCAACCAAGTAAGCGTCTAAACTACATCCTAAACTACATTCAGGACTTGTATGCCCTCATTTGAAGAATAGAAAGAAAATCACTCAAAATTTTGGAAATGCAATAGGATTTTTTCAAATTTTTGGAAAATTTTGTAAATGCAATAGAACAAGGAGAAAGAAGATTTGTTCCTTGATTCTTTCGAGACTTTGGGTGCCATCGACAAGGAGGAGGAGGACGAAGTCGAGGAGAACGGCCGGCGGGGGGGGGGGGGGGAGAGCTCCGGTAGGGTTGGGAGGGTTTGGGAGGGTTTGGGGGGAGGATTTCAAGTTTGGGCTAGTATGAGTAAACTAATGGGCTAGTGTGAGTAAAGTTTGTTCATTAATGGGCTAGCCCTAATCCTGGGCTAGCCCTTAGTAAACTTTGTAGTGCCCTTATAAATTATCTAAAAAATTTATGTTATATTGAAAAGCAGTTTAATTATTAAAATATATTTAAATTAAAATTTATTATATATATTATTATCGTGTATTTGTATTGCACGTAAATAAAAAAAATTATTAAAAAAGTTTAAATATAAAATAATTATAAATATTATCTTTCTAGAAATCGAATTCAAATAACAAGAAAAATATCTCACATCCTAACCACTTGAATTAGAATTATTTAGTTGTAAATAAATAATATTAGGTAATTAAATAATTAGTTATTTTATAAAAAAATAGTTAGTGGAATATTTACATACGGCTTAGATGGCACGTAAAAAAATTGTTAATTTTTTTTAATATAAAATTATTATAAATATTGTCGTTCCTAGGAATCAAATTCAAACAACCAAAAAAATATCTCTCTTCTAAACCATTTGAGTTAGAATTGTTTAGTTGTAAATAAATAATATTTGGCAGTTAAGTAATTAGTTATTTAAAAAACTAGTTAGTGAAATATTTACATACGGGTTAGATGGCTCAATTTTGAACCGTTTTCAAACCACATTATAAGAGTGTGTGTGTGTGTGTAGTGTTAGTCTCGGGACTTAATCAAACGATGGATGAACAAGGCTAGGAACAGAGCTTCCAGTAAACTTTGCAGTCTACTCTTTGTTGGCCCTAAAGTTGTAATCGAGATTCAGAAGTTCCAGCAAACAAGTTTGCCTTCCGAGATCTCGATTCCAACGAAGCACTATATAAACTATTTCTGATTACAACTTGCTTACAAGAACACAATAATCAGAAGACAGACTCTGTTCTTCCTTGCAATCGTATTTGCAGATGGACATAACGAGTTACAACTATAAGAGAAGTAGAAAAGGAACAATGATATATGCTTCATGGGGTGATGAAGATCACCGTTGCTCAAAGCAAGATTCGTCCCACACGTTTTTCCCCCAGGAACCAACAAGTTCTCGAAGAACTTCTGGAATACTGTCACCTCTTCTGGACGCACGAACTCTCTGGATTCCTATGGAGCAACCGCAGAGCCTCCACTCTACTTCTCTATTTTTTTTGGGTTATTTCTCAATGAGGGATGAATAAAGAGTATTTATAGAGGAGCATGGCCACCTAGTCGATTACAAAGAGATAGGAACGAATTTAATTCAAATCCCACAAAATCGGATCTGAATTAAAGTCTCAATCTTTCTATAACCGAATTCGAACCGCTCTTGCAAGCAGCACAGCATCGCAGCAGCACAGCGATCCAGCAGCGCATGCGGACAGCCACACAACCGCACAGGTGCGCATAGCTGCGCATGGCCCGCGTTGCACCCGCTCAGCTCTCTACTCATGCACCCGCTCATGCGCCCTAGCAACTGCGCATCAAATGCGCATAAGTGCCATGCGCCAATGCTGACGTGCTAAGTGCAAAGTGTGCGAACAAAGCATCACTTTGCGCCCTTGAGCCCTAGTCCGAGTCTGAGTCGCTAAACCTGTTTGGGGCTTAGCTCCTATGAAAATAATTTCAAGAGCATGACAAAAAGCATAAATGCTTTCATTGAGGAGTTAATTATTTTTTCTCCTAAGAAAATACCCCCACATGGCATCCATGTGCCTCACCACACCTCATGTGCACAAATCAACACAAGCAATGCTTTATATTGGAATACTCACTTGGTGGTGTAGCCAAAGTAGGATTAAACTTCTTAGTCCAAAGGCAAAGACACCAATAATCTTCCAAATATCTCAATATATGGGTTGAGCGTTCCCCACAGTGACTGTCCATCATGCATTAGGATAGATGTCGCTTTAACTTGAATCTTTCTGTATGGGTCAAATACAGTATGATACAATAATGGACTAGGCCTTGAATTCTGTACCATATTTGCAATTCTTTCCACTCACACATTGACATCAGTTGTGCTTTCGGTTGCACATTAAAGGCCCTGTGCACGCCTGGTTTTGGTGTATGTATTTTGGGCGTCTACAAGCTTAACCTCAAAAGACAGCCTATATCTCTTTCCATACATTCTAGGTGAGTTCTTTTAAAGAGTCATGGCATGAATCCTTGCGCTTCCTTGCGGTGCTACGCCGTTATGACGTGGCTTAAAGCCGAGGCTCCACCTTATCGTGGTGTCATCCACTATTGTAGCATGAGGTCCCAGCCTCTTTTTAGTGCCAAACTACCCAGCATAAAGCCTTGTGCTTCCTTGCGGTATTACGCTACTGTGATATGGCTCGCGTAGCCGAGGCTTTACATCTTTTACCTCTTGGTGGTGTTACACCACTGAAATATGAGGTCACCAGCCTCTTTGTAGTGCTGCCTACCACTCTTCATTCTACAGTATTAGGCTACCTTCCTATGTGTGGTGCTACGCTACTATGACATGGATCGTAAAGTTGAGGCATTATCCTATTGAGGAACCTCATGGTGGTGTCACCCACTGTAGCATGGAGTCCTCACGCTTCTTTGTTGTGCTGTGCTACCATGCTTCATGTAAAGCACACCAGACATTCAAAATATTTAAGAAATTATTAAGGCGTCTAAGCCATCCTCCCACAGGACTTGTTCTACACAAATAATAAGAAGTAGACAACAGTGATTCTGGGCCCGTAATCACTCATGTCTCAAAGGACTACCTATCATTCCTGATATTCTCCCAGTCAATGATCCTCCCTTGAACTAATAGCTAGATGCCTAGTAGATTTATCTTTAAACTAATAGCATAAAACTAAATAGTAGAATTATAAAGACACAATATCGTAAGTCCTCCAAGTCCATATATGTCGTGTCCTTGACTATATGCGGTCCTAATACTACTATGACATGGCTCGAAGCCGATGCTTTACCCTGTCGAGATACCTCATGGTGGTGTCTGTAAACCCCCTCGACCAAATTTAGGTCTACCTGGCTTAGATAAAGAGACTAGGGTTAGTTTGAAGCCATTTAGAATTAGAACATAGTGTTTTAGATTAATGTACACAATATTCGTATCACTTTGTGCACCTTACCGTTGCTTCGATATTTTGGAGCGCTACACTAGCATTTGCTCCCAAACAAATTTCACAAACTTTTTTTAGACATGACAACCTTCCATTATGATATTTGTGTAACTCATAAATACCCTCCATTGTGCTTCATTTTAGTCGCACAATATTCGTTACAAACGCCTATTCTTAAATTCAAATAAATCTAACTTTGCATCCTTGTCCGTTCCAATCGAAATTGGAGACACAACCTCGACCCATTCTGTGCAACCCAATTTATGACAATATTCTATTCTGAGTCTACTACGTCCATGATAATTGTGTCCCACCCAATTTTAATCCTATGCACTCACAATTAATTAAAGAACACCATTTACACTAATTTTAATTAAATTGGTGTAATGTCCCAACCTAACCCAAAACTAGACCCAACACCAACCCAAACCTCCACTCACACCCTCAAGGTTCATACTAAACACCACACACTATTTTAACCCACTACATCACACCAAACATAATATTTTTTCTCATCCAATCCCAAACCCCATTATTTGTGCAATTTTCTAATTGTTAGGGGCTTTTATGCATAAATACAATGAGGTGTCCACCTCCCATTGGAGCCAAGACATGAAAAAACTCTCCCCCCTTATTTGATCTATCATACATAGTTTTTCTCCCATTTTGGAGTGTACAACACTCTAACTTTTCCTCTACACCATCCTAGCCCTCCATTCAAAACTAGCCCATCTCCACCCTTCATTTTCCTTCATGTAGAAACTATCCCCATCCCTAGGAGCATCAGCTGGCCTAATCCCAAGAATATCACCCTCTCTTCCCTCTCCTACATAAACACTCTTTCTCTCTTTATTTTTCATCCACGGCCATTTTTCCATTACATAATCGAAACCCTAACTTCATTATCACCTCCTTCCTTCTTCCCCGACCTTCCTACCGCCGGAGCGACGATATCACAGCACCCGCTGGAGCAGCCATCATCCTCGAGCGACACCACCATAGCGACTTTCCTCCACCTGCCTGAGCACATTCACCACTGATCACCACTGTCAACACTCCTCGACCGTCCTTCTTCTTCTTCTTCACCGTCTCCACCACTTCCATCGCCGTCGTCATCACCAACACCATCATCACCATCACCGCCTTACCATCATCACCATCACCGGCACATCACCATCACCGGCACCAATATCAACCGCCAACACCACCATCACTGTCGTCACCACATCACCAACACCACCATCACCAACACCATCATCACCATCACCATCACCGGCACCACCATCAACCGCCAACACCACCATCACCGTCATCACCACATCACCACCACCATCACCACCAACACCATCATCACCATCACCAGTACCCATCATCCCAGTCCCGACCATCGTCGGTAACCACAACCACCTTAGCCACCATCAACCCACGACCATCCCACCACCGCCAGCAACCCGTCACCGCCAGCTACCCGCCACCGCCACCGCCACCAAGACGCTGCCACAACCGCTGCGAGCTGCTGCCATTACCGCTGCTGCTGTTGTAGCTGCTGCCATGTTTCTGGCCTGAGCAGACGGCCGAGCACCCCCCCAACGACCGACGACAACCCCAGAGCTCCCCCTCCCCTTTTCCTCCTCCAAACCGTCGTTGCGACTGCGAACACTGCTGCCGCTCTTCTTCTTCTTCTTCTTCAATTCAGCAGACCCGAGCCTCAACCAACCCCCTTCATGGCGCGATTACACCTCCGTCTCTCGACTATTTTTTGAACCATCTTCGCAGGTGTGTTCACTATATGACCCTCTTGCTATGTGTTCAATTAGAATAATTTTGTTTGATTTTTATTGTTGTAATTTAAGTTCCAAATCGATAAAAAAAATGTTTTACAAAATATTAAATTTCTCTGATACGGAGTTGGTCCCGTCAATTCGGGCATTCTCAACGCGTACCAATTATACCGAAAGACGCGTATCATCAACGTGGATGTATGGACTTTCGCGAAACTTGATTTGGATGTGCGTGCACACCGGAATCAACGCGTATCCGTCGAAAAGTACCATATCGGCCTATTCTGACACTCATCCAAATTTTGTATGTGCCTGTCGTTTCGTAACAAAACTTGTGCCATCGGATTCGCAGCATTACGCTAGTCCTGTGACCCAATTTTGGTTCGATTCTGAGTACGTTGACGAAACGTAGTTTCGTGGGTCCCACGGTTCCACATGATGGGCAATTTCATTATCGACTCATCGGAATCCAGTTCTGGATGTTCTATTGGGTTTGTATCATCGTTCTGGTCTCGTAGATACTAAGTTTGATGAATTTGGAGAACTTCGTCTCTGGTATATTTTTTGATGCAAGACGGGTCTACTTGTAGACCCCGTGTTGACCAGAAACTGTATTTTTGCCCCTGTGTCCAAATTGGACGTATGTATATGCTTTTCTGAGTATCTCACTCATTCTGGAACTGTTGATGATATTTGTGACAGCATTCGGGGATATCAGCTCCAGTTTTTATTGCTGCACTGCTACTTCCATGGCGAGTTCGTGTTCGAATCTTCGCTTGGCTTCCAGGTAAGTATACCTTACCTTGTTGTACTATTTAAATTCAGTTATTATTAGTTATATATTTTATTATTTAAATATTATATAACTGTGCGCGTCCGATAAAGACTCGGGTGCATTCAACGAAGGCGTTGACGTTAGGGCTTGTGTCTGACCTAGTGTCTAGTGGACGCACCTGACCTAGTGTCTAGTGGACGCACCTAAAGTTATGGAGTTATCAATATGAATCCCCAGGACTTGACACGTATCATTATACATCACAGAGTGAGTTCATGTAGGGACGTGTGCTTCATGCTTGACTGGCCATCCGTGTGAGCAGCACGTGTGACGGTATTTAGCATAGTTGTATATTTCGTTAGTAACTTATATTATAGTACGAGATGTCCACGTCTCACTTGAGATTGTACATTAGCATTGGGCGGAAAGGACGACTAGTAGGCGTATGGGATACCCACCTCATTTATACAGATACCGCGTTCTTCGGAGCGATACTGACGTATATATTTATGCATATACCGTATTCTTTGGAATATTGGACGTTACATGTGCAGATACCACGCTCTTCGGAGTATTGGAAGTTGTGCAGATACCACTCTCTAGAGAACGTTAGACGTTATTACTTATACAGATACCACGCTCCTCGGAGCTGGACGTTATTATATATGCAGAGTGCCCTAAGATAGGGGGCATATGTGGCATATACTAGCCAGTCACGGTGATTGATGAATTACGTCAGTATATGTCTAGTCTACACTTCCCATATGCACTAAGTTGTCCTCAAATTGCATTCACTTAGGAGGGTAGTTCACCCTGATTTACTTTACTCAGTATTTACATTATGGTATGAACTTTTTGTAACTTGTTACGTCCCTCTAAAGACCTAGTTCCCTTCCAGGTTATTTGTACAGTTTACATGATGCTTGATCTAGTGGAGTGTGGACATCATTGCAGGTATCTTTACATTTTTCAGCTATTACAGTCATGTACTACTCTCCATTTTTTATTCTGCTTTTATAGCCTAGTGTTTATAGGCCTATATTGTTCTTTTGGCCTATTCGAATGGATGTATTATTGGGCTATAGACTGATGATGCGTATCGTTCCTTCTTGAGATTTATTTACCATGGATTAAGATTTAGTTTAGTTGTTGCATGTTAGAATAAGATTATTAATTGGATCACTTAACCGTGGACAGCGTAAGTGCACTTCGTCGGGTCCATTAATTTGGAAAGCCCTACGAAGTCATACCAGCTGGCCATTGCCACGTGGCCTGGTCCCGTATATTTTGGGACTGGGCCGTGACAGTGTCACCCCATGGTAGCATGGAGTACGATGCTCCTTTATAGTTCTTATGATTAGCTGGCGCTTGAGACCTTATATGAACGAATCTGCCAGACCCTCCTGGCTCCGATCATTAAATACTATAATGATGTCATCCTCGATGCGCTCATTCAATATAGTATCTTCTATGAACGAATCTGCAAGAATCACCTGGCTCCGAACATCAACCACTACAATGATTACATCATTGATGCGCTCACTTAGTGCTCTGTGCCTAAGCTGCACAGTCCTCTTCGTACCCTTGAAGAGATTATTTGATGCTACTGACGTAGTCATCTGGTTGTCGTAGTATATCTGTACCATCAAAATATGCGCACCAACCATTGGAAGATCATACATGAACTCCCGAAGCCACTATGCTTTATCCGCTGCAGCTGCTAGTGCATAGAACTCAGATTCCATCGAGGAATGGGAGAGCCTTGTCTGCTTCTTCGACTTCCACGATATAGCAGCTCCACCTATGAAGAAGACGTATTCTACTGTGGACCTTTCTCTCTCTTCTTCTGAACACCATCTTGCATCACTGAAGTCTTCCACTACTATCGGATAGCAGTTGTAGTGCAGTGCATACTTCCGAGTCCTCTTGAGATATCTCATTACTCTTTTTACAGCTTTCCAGTGCTCCATACATGGGTTACTCGTGAACCGACTCAGCATCACATGGCAAAAGCTATATCAAGCCTTGTGGCAGTTGTTGTATTCATCAAACTCCTGATGCCGCTTGAGTACTCCAGTTGCCTGACGCTTTTCCTAGGATTTGGCTTTATTTTCTTATCACACCTTTATGGAGTATCAATCCCTAGGAAGTTCTGATATCCATAGCGTGTGAGCCTCTTCTCAATATAATGAGACTGTGACAGCGCCACTCTAGTGTCCGTCCGGATGATTTTATTCCTAAGATAACATCAACTTCCCCCAAGTCCTTCATATTGAACTTGGATGAGAAAAACTTTTTTGTCTCAGTGACACGTGCTAGATCTGTACCCAGAATCAGTATATCGTCCACATATAGACAAACGATGACTCATCTTCTACCAGTGAACTTTATATAAACACACTTGTCTATCTCACTAACCCTATAGCCATTTGATTTTATGACTTTGTCAAACTTCTCATGCCACATCTTGGGAGCTTGCTTAAGACCGTATAAATATTTTACCAACTTGAAGACTTTTGTCTTCAAGCCCCTTGATGAAAAATCCTTCTGGATGTTGCATGTATATCTCTTCGGTCAACTCTCCATTCAGGAATATTATTTTAACATCCATTTGATGAATAACTAGCTTGTGAATTATACTCAGAGCAATCAATATCCTGATGGTCGTCATCCGCACTACTGGAGCATATGTGTCGAAGTAGTCGATCCCCTGCTTCTGAGAAAATCCCTTGGAAACCAGTCTTGCCTTGAACTTGTCAATAGTTCCATCAGCTTTCATCTTTTTCTTGAAGATCCATTTGTATTTGATTGGTTTAGCTCCTTCAGGCATATCGACTAACACCCAAGTGTTATTAGAGGTTATTGAGTCATACTCATATTTAATAGCCTCCCTCCAGAAGACGGCATCTCTGGTCTTTATTGCCTCATCATGGGTAAGCTGATCTGCTTTCATATGATAGGTGACAAAATCTTCTCCAAATTCCTTTTGTCTCCTCACCTGCTAAGATACTGGTTCTTTGAGTTCTGGTTCGAACATTGTCTCTGGTATGATAACTTCTTCTTGGACTAAATCTTCATTGGAAGCGTCAGCCTCCTGTGCACTCACGCTATTCTCCGGAATATCTGTGATAACGGTGTTCTTGTGCCTTACAAATTTATCTTCAAAGAATTTTGCATTGCGAGATTCAATATCAAGAAACCTCCGAGCATTCCACTTCTCAGCATAACCCAGAAAGATGGTCTTTGTAGTCCTTGTACCCAGCTTCTGAATCTTCAAGTCCGAAAGCTTCACATACGCCAGATACTCCCACACTCGAATAACATTCAAGTTGGGTCTGACTTTGAACCAGACTTTATGAGGAGTGACATCGGATATTGCGTACGGCACTCTATTCAGAATGAAGGTAGCCGTAAGCACAGCTTCTCCCCAGAAGCATTTTGAAAGACCTGCAGTCAACAGCATTGAAATCATCATCTTTGTCAATGTCCTCTTCTTTCTTTCTTCTACTCCATTCGATTGAGGAGAATACAGAGCAATTATCTCATTGACAATTCTATATTCTTTGTAGAATGATGTGAATTCAATAGATCTATATTCTCTGCCTCGATCACTTCTGAGTCTCTTGAGTTGTTGTCCTGTTTGACGTTCAGCCTCAGCCCTGAACTCCTTGAGCTTCTCGAATACTTCGTCCTTTTGACTTGAGCAGATAGACGAACGCGTACTTCGAGTAGTCTTCGATGAATTTAATGACATACTTTATCTTGGCCTTTGTGGATAACTGCTTGAAGACACATATATTTGAGTGTACCAACTCTAGAAGATTTGTGCTTCGATTTATCTATTTGATCAATTTTCTTGTGATCTTTGCTTGTGCATAGACCTCACACTTCTCTATCTCCTTACCCCCATATTTGGAGATAAGCCCTAGACTAGACATCTTGCAGTACGGAGTACATGTCCTAGTTTGGTGTCCCACAACTCTTATAATGAGACTTCAGTCACAAGCAGAAGCTCGAACATCCATTTAATATAGAATGCCTTATTTCAAACTATGTCTCTTGCCAAGATATCACCATCTGGCAACCATGGATGTTCACCCTCAAGTCTGCAACATACTTCCTGAGATCGGGTCCTTGGTAATCACTGGTACTTAGCTACATTCCCTCCTTTTACTGTAACTTCTCAAAGTCCAGAACCATCGTCTAAATCCCCAGATCCTCTGCTTGATCCTTATTGGCCATCGAAACATCCTCCAATGATAGGTCCGACCTTGGTGAGCAACTCTTCTTAGTGACTAGATGCATCAGTTTCTATCCACTGGTCAACAACCACGCCAGATGGCTTAACCTGCGCAATCATAGTAACAAAGTTAAGTAATCAAAGTAACTAAGTTAAACTTTTACCTTACTATTTTGG
This sequence comes from Iris macrosiphon, assembly GCA_036927795.1. NCBI lineage: Eukaryota > Viridiplantae > Streptophyta > Magnoliopsida > Asparagales > Iridaceae > Iris > Iris macrosiphon. Next base: position 36,005,713 of record JAYESA010000013.1, on the reverse strand, counting down.
TTTTAAATTGGATCTACAATCCTCGTTATCATGGTCCTTCATTCTTAAAGAGAATGCGCCTATGCACATAACCCTATGCGCACAATCTGGTCGCGCATAGACCTTGCTCAAAGCCAACCACATTGGTGCTTTCATGTGTCAGGTCATGCCATGCATCAAGTTCTGCCATGTACCGAAAGAACGCCATGCGCAGAGACTATCCTGCACCGAGCCTGCTATGTACCAAGTTCTGCCATGTGCCAAAAGAACACCATGCGCAGATACAGTCCATGCATAATACCAATCTCTATGCACTAACTGCAGTGGACTTCTCCATGAGACAACTTGCTTCAGACATCTCCATGCGAAAACTTGCATAAGATGATGTCTTCCTTTCTCTTAGAATGTGCGTCTCCAGTGACGTCAGCCTCAAGTTCACCTTCATCCGTAGGAATGATAGATCTAGGATCAAACAACACACGTCCAACATTTAATAGAGGACTAATTCCTCATCCAAATGATAGAAGTGTAGCCCGTCAATCTTCTCAAGTTTGTTTAGAACTTGTATCGGGAAGGTTTGCACAGGTGTTCTCCATCTTTTCTTCGGATCTTGGTTTAAGATTGTTAGTCTCGGGACTTAATCAAAAGATGGATGAACAAGGCCAAGAATGAGCTTCCAATAAACTTTGCAATCTACCCTATGTTGGCCCTAAAATTGTAGTCGAGATTTAGAAGCTTCAGCAAACATGTTTGCTTTTCGAGAACTCGATTCCAACAAAGCACTATATGAACTATTTCTGATTACAACTTGCTTACAAGAACACAATAATCAGAAGACACTCTATGTTCTTCCTTGCAATCATAGTTGCAGACGAACAAAATGAGTTACAACTAGAAGAGAAGTAGAAGAGGAAGAATAATATATGCTTGCTGGAGTGATAAAATTACCGTTGCTCAAAGCAAGATTTGCCCCACACGATCTTCTCCCAGGAACCATCAAGTTCTCGAAGAACTTTTGGAACTCTCGTGTCACCCCTTTTGGACTCATAAACTCTCTGTACTCCTATCGAGACGGTCACTAGGCTAGAAATCACGATATGAACAACTATAGAAATCAAAACTGAGATGGTCACTAGGCTAAAAATCATGATATGAACAACTATAGAAAATTAGACTTGTTTTTTTATAGTTGTTCATATCATGATTTTTATCCTAATGACCGTCTTGTTTTGATTTCTGGCAGAATCTCGTTCCGTCCCTTTTTGGTAACTTAGTAACGAAAACGAAACCAAAGTTGTGACAGTAAGATTTAGTCCATATTGTGACATGAGACTTACCCTAGACTTGACTTCTTGTTAGACTTGGTTCTGATAATTTTTGGGGTTTAATTTGGGTCCCAAAAATCAGACTTGATTTAACCAAGTTTATTCTTGAAAACTGACATACCGACGGTATACTATAGTATACCGACGGTATACTGATCTCAATCGACTTGATTTTTATATATTTTTTGTGTGAACCTATTGGCATACCGACTGTATACTATAATATATCGACGGTATACCGATCTTGCCGACATTGTTAGATTTTTGTCTTGGCTGGCATACCAACAGTGTACTGGAATGTGCCGACCGTATACCGATTTGTGGAACTTTGTTTTCCAGTAACTTTTTTCTACTTGGAACTGCATATTGACGGTATACTACAGTATACCGATGGTATATCGATTTATTGGAATCTAGAACTTGCTGTGTTTCTCCTATCTCTGGACTGGTGTACCGACGGTGTAATGGACTGTACTGACCGTATACCGATCATGTACTTTCTTTAGGAATTCTTGGTTTTTCGTGATTTTATGTTAAAACTTCTGGATTTTGTTGGACACGCGATGACTTGACCTAATTTTGGACATGAACTTACATGGCTTCAGATGACTTGACTTAACTTGACCTGGCTTTACTTGATTTCACCCGACTTTGCCTGGCTACACGTGATAACATAATTGACTGGACTTGACTTGGCATGACTTTACATAGCTTCATCGAACATGGCTTAACTTGGTTTCATCTGGTTGGACATGGCTTCACATGGTTGTACATGGCTTTACCTGGTTTCATATGGCTTCACCTGGATTGACATGGCTTCACTTAGCTTTACCTGGCTTCACTTGGTATTACGTGGCTTGATTGTTGTTGTGGCATACATGAGTCTGTATATGTAATATACATTAAACATGTTTATATTACTATTGGAACTTGATTTGTCTATATTATGCCTAGGATGGATTATGCGGAATGCCACACCCGAATTCATACAAGAAATTGCTAGGGGTTAAACAACTAGAGATTCACTTAGGACAAGGCTAGGGATTTTTCTTGATTGTATGCAGTCCCGGTTATGAATATTGTTATCTTGAGGAGTATCCAGTGGTTTATATTATGGCGTATCTTGAGGAGTATCCAGTTGGTTGTGTATGGATATCTCAGACAAACTGCAGGGGAATACGATCAGAAAAAACTCTAGCATCATGTTGCATTATAATTGTTAGTAATTAGGATTGTGATAACCCTAGTTAGCTAAAGTGTCACGCCCCAGTCCCAAAATATGCGGGACCAGGCCACGTGGCAATAGCTAGCTGTCACGTCTCCGAGGATATCCCAATTTAATGGATCCTAACGAAGCATGCTATGCTGTCCTAAATACTAACATGTCCCATATAAATCAACAACAGGTAATCTAATCTCATCCACAATATAAACAGCAAGAATGTACTCATAATAAATGCTGGAAGATAAACGTCAGTCTCAAAATATCATAGTACAACCAAGAATGTCTGGTGAGGACAAATCCACTACTATGACAAAATAAAATACTGAAATGATAGATAAAAGATAATGAATAGGGCATCGGCTGACTAGATAATGATGCACCCAATCCTAGGCAGAAGGCCTACCAAGTGATCACAAAAACTATGACGGTAGCACCTCTAGCTCCTCCTCGGTAGCGTACCTCATCTCCTGTCCTGGGCCGTACACTATGGGGTAATATGCCTCGTCCAAATCTGGAAAGGTACCAGGTCCTCAGAGGGACGTAACAAGATACATAGAAGCATGCCATATATAAATACTGAATAAAATAAATACAATAAAGGGTGTGCTAACCATCTAAGTGAATGCAATATGAGGACAACTTTGGTACGTATGGGTAGGCGTAGGCATAACGTCCAGCACCCCGAAGAGCGTGGCAGCAGTGCAATATAACGTCCATATCGTTCCAAAGAACGTGGCAGTAGTACAGTATATCGTCCATATCGCTCCGAAGAACGTGGCAGCAGTGTAAAGGGAGTCATTAGATCCGTGGCTCCTCTGGATACTATGGACTCCAATGGGTGTATCCCATACGCCTACTAATGTCCTCCCCGCCCAATGTAGATACGCAAGTCGAATACTCGACGTGCATACCACGTATCTATATGCCAAGTCTCTACCAATATAAATAATCCTAAATTACGTACTAACCATGATGTAGGTCACACGCACCGATAGCTAGTCGAGTACGCGTACCCGCATCCCAATATGAATATGTCTCAGTAAAACGTATAAGAGTGTCGGGTCTCAGAAGATATCAGAGTATCCTCCAATGGGGTGAGTCTGCTAATGACTAGGTCAAGTACACTAATCATCGACTGCACCTGAGTCAATCTCTGACGCGCACAGTCATATAAAAATAAAATAATAAGAATCATACAACATATGCATAATTTAAATTAGACAGTAAACATGTCAAGGTATCTTGCTTGAGTCCTCAAGCTGTGAATGCTAGAAGCCGGTTCCTGCAGCGTCTCCTGGCTGATCCAATGATCCTAACACACAATATAATATAGCAAATGCTGACATCAGATACTAAGCAATATATACACACTACTATGACGCTACTCTTGGGGTGTTGTCGCAAGTTCACGATTGATCGAATAAAGCATCACGCGTGCACGTAGCCAGGGTGTACACATGTTCTATCCTCGGTTATCACGTGCCTTGAGACAACAATCGTCAGGTTATAGTTACCAACTATTTTTTATTTGTAAGACTACATGTCCTTGGTTCCCATGTTCAAACGTACTCAGTTTATGTCCCGATGTTCAGATAAAATACTGGTCCTTGGTAACATGTCATACTTTAGGGAATGTATTCATTATTTTCTAACCTAATTATCAACACGCATACATATATCTCTTATTTCCTTTTATTAGGTTGGTGTCGACATAGGACACGTCGATACGATGACTCGAATAAACAGCCATACAACGATACTATATGAGATACGAGCGAGGGATCGAGTACCTGGCTACCTGGACGAGAGTCTGCTCGTCCTGGTCATCTTCCTCGAGGGCGGAGCTCCGGCGTCGACCGGTGGATTGGTCGGCAGCGGTAGTGGCAGCCAGCAGCGGATGCGGCAGCGGCAGCAGCGGCCTTGGCGGCGTCGGTGCGGGCTAAGGACGGTACGGGGTGGCTGACCGGTCGTGGAGGAAGGTCGAGGTAGGCCTGACGGTGGTGGTCGGCGGTGCCAGAGGCGGCGGGGGCACTCAGGGTAGCGGCTAAGGCCGGATTTAGATGGGGAAGTCGGTGATGGTGAAGGCGACGACGGCGTTGGACGGTTGGGATCGTAGTCCAGCCGTGAGGGGGTCCGGTGGCTGAAGTGGTCCGGTGGTGGCCGGTGATTTCGGGCAGTCGGGGGGCAACTCGGGTTGCAAGGGGGAACGAATAGGGTTTGGCTAGGGTTTTGATAAATAGTGAATTAGGGTTTTATGTGGGAGGAGTTGTATTTTATAGGTGTTGACTCTCGTGGGCTATCCTTGAGGTTTGGGCCGACCAGTTCCTCGGTGTAGGGATGGTCCATATTTAAGGGTGTACATGGGCTTGGTCTGGTCCTATTTTTGGTGAACTTGGCCTCAACTTAATTAAATTACAACTTAATGCGCAAGGCGATCATTTACGAATATTGTGAAGCTAAGGTGAGACGCAATGACGAGTATCTAAGGTTGCACAATGGTCAGAGGGGGTAGTCTGACATGTCTAAGAGATGTTCGTGACCTTGGGTGGAAGATAACTACTGGTATGGTGCTCCATCCTCGAAACAACGGCAAGGACATATAATTATTGCATATTTTCCAATTATATCCAATTAATTCTAAGTCTCTCAATTTAATTCAAATTATCCCTAAATTGGTCGAGGGGGTTTACAATCTACCCTCCTTAGAGCATTTCGTCCTCGAAATTAAAAATATACCCATGGTAAGAAATACTGACTGAATCTAAAATGCCAATACGTACCTAGTCCTTCGAAGAGATGGGGATAGCGCTGTCTAATGTCCTCATCACATTCCCAAGTCAACCCTCCTGGTGCATGATGCATCCATGCGACACGGACTAGAGGGATAGTCTGACCTCGCAATACCTTCTCGCTCCTGTCCAGGATCTCAACAGGCTCCTCTTAGTATGATAGACTCGGGCCGACTGTGATCTCTGAATGGTCAAGTACATGACTCGGATCCGGTATGTACCTCCTCAGCTGAGATACATGGAAGACGTCATGGACTCCTTCCAAAGTCTGCGGCAAGGCTAATCTGTAAGCAACCTCTCCAACACGTTCTAACACATCGAATGGTCTGATGTACCTCGGACTCAGCTTTCCTCTGCCTCCGAATCTGATAGTCCCTCGAGTAGGCGAGATTTTTAGAAATACGTGATCTCCAACCTGGAACTCTAAGGGTCATCGATGCGCATTCGCCTAATGCTTCTGTCGGTCCTGTGCTGCTCGTAGGTGCCCTTGGATCTTCTTCACCTTCTCTAATGTACTAACAACCAACTCGGCGCCAAAAATCTGTCTCTCGCCTATATCGCTCCAATATACGGGGGAACAACACTTTCTGCCATACAATGCTTCATAGGGAGCCATCTGGATGCTTGCTTGATAGCTGTTATTGTAGAAAAACTCGACCAAATGCAAATAGTCCTCCCAAAATCCTCCGAAATCAAGCATGCATGCTCTTAACATGTCTTCCAATGTCTGAATGGTGCGCTCTGACTGGCCATATGTCTGTGGGTGATACGATGTGCTAAACTTCAGGCGGGTAACGAGACTCTCTTATATACTTCGCCAAAAGTAATAGATAAACCTTGTATCTCTGTCGGACACGATGCTAACTGGCACTCCGTGTAGTCGCACAATATCTCTTATGTACATATCTGCTAGGACCTCTGTAGATTGTCCAACTCGAAAAGGTAAAAAATGTGCGGACTTGGTGAGTCTATCCACGATTACCCATACTGCATTTCGACTACTAGGACTCCTCAGAAAGCTCGTAACAAAATCTATAGTGATATGCTCTCATTTCTATTCCGGTATAGGGAGCGGTTGAAGCAATCCTGCAGATCTCTGATGCTCAGCCTTGACTTGCTGACACACCAGGCACTTGACCACAAAGCGTGCTATCTCTCTCTTTATTTTATGCCACCAGTAGTACTATCTCAAGTCTCTGTATATCTTCGTGCCTCCTGGATGAATAGAGTAGGTTGAACTGTGTGCTTCTGCCATCAACTCCTGTCGAAGCTCTCCATTTGGAACATAGAGACGATCTCCACATCTCAAAGTATCGTCTTCATGTATACACAGTCTTGTCTGTATTCCAGCCTCTGTCCTCTGTCTAAGCCTCTGGAATCTGGCGTCTGTTGGCAAAGCAGTCTTGATCCTCTCCACTAATGTCGACTACAACTGAAAACTCGACAACTGTCTGTCTACTCCGGGCATAACGACTTCTATACCCATCTACTCTAGATCTCTCAACAGATGTTGCTGTGTAGTCAAGAAAAATGCCATGGGTCTTCTGCTCAATGCGTCAGCTACTACGTTGGCCTTTCCCGGATGGTACTGTAGCTCGATCTCGAAGTCTATCATTACCTCGAGCCAACGTCTCTGTCTCTGATATAGGTCCTTCTGGGTATAGACGTACTTCAGGCTCTTATGGTTAGTAAATATCTCTACTCTTTCTCCATATAGGTAGTGTCTCCAAAGCTTCAAAGCAAAGATCACTGCTGCAAGTTCCAAGTTGTGAGTGGGATAGTTCTTCTTATGGGTCCTCAACTGTCTAGAAGCATAGGCTACAACCTTCCCATGTTGCATCAAGACACATCCTAGTCCTTTTCCGGATGCGTCGCTATAGATCACGAATCCTCCGGGTCCAGATGGTATGGTCAAGATAGGTGCCATAGTCAAACGCTTCTTCAGCTCATCGAACGATGTCTGACACTCCTCTATCCAAGTGAACTCCTGCTCCTTACGAGTCAAATGGGTCATCAGCTCTGCGATCTTCGCGAAGTTTTCCACGAACCTCCGGTAATACCCGGCAAGTCCAAGGAAACTCCTTACTTCTGAGACATTGGCAGGGGTTGGCCATGTCTCTACTGATGAAATCTTTGCTGGATCTACTGAGATACCATCTCCTGAGATAACGTGTCCAAGAAAAGCAATACGATCTAGGAGAAACTCGCACTTTCTCAGCTTGGCATAAAGCCTTTCTCTTCTCAGCGTCTCTAACACAAGTCTCAGATGCTCTTCGTGCTCCTCGTGGCTCTTTAAATACACCCAAGATGTCGTCGATGAAGACTACCATGAATCGGTCCAAGTATTGGTGGAATACTCTGTTCATCAAGTTCATAAATACAGCTGGCACATTCGTCAGTCCAAAAGGCATCACTAAGAACTCGTAGTGACCATAACGAGTCCTGAATGCTATCTTTTGAATGTCTTCTCTTCGCACCTTCACTTGATGATAACCCGATCTCAAGTCAATCTTTGTGAACACTACTGCTCCTATCAGCTGGTCGAACAAATCATCAATCCGCGGAAGGGGGTACTTGTTCTTGATAGTCAAAGCATTAAGGGCTCTGTAATCAATGTACATACGTACTGTTCCATCCTTCTTAGGTACAAACAATACTGGTGCTCCCCAGGGTGATGCACTAGGACAGATAAATCCCTTGCTCTGTAACTCCTCTAATTGTAGCTTTAGCTCATCTAGTTCCTTCTTCGCCAATCGGTATACATTAGAAGATACCTGTGCTGCTCCAGGTACTAGCTCAATAGTGAACTCCACGTCTCTATCTTGCGGTAAGCCTGGTAATTCTTCAGGAAAAACATCCTCGAATTCTGCAACTATCGGTGGGGGTACCATCTTCATAGCCATGTAAGCTCCAGCTACCTGTCCTACTCCTTGCTCGACGGTCCCTCGCATGTACTCGAACTCCGGTTGATCTGGCGGTCTAAAGGTGACGCTACCCTTCCAACAGTTCAGTACGGCATTATACTGGCTTAACCAGTCCATTCCTAGCACAACATCAAAGTACAGCATGGGTAATACCAAGAATCACGCTCTCATCTCTCTACCATATACGACTACCGAACAAGTTCTAATAGTGCTGGTAACCGGCACGATACCTCCTCCGATAAAAATCTTCCAACTCTTAGGTAAGGGGGAAGTAGCTACTCTATGCATTGCTACAAATCTACTAGATATGAATGATAAGGTAGCTCCAGAATCAAACAATTCAGTCGCAGGTAATGATGCAACTAAAATAGTACCTGTGATAGCTTCCCCTTCTGTTTTCTCTTCTGTAGCTGCTAGTGCAAAGGCCTGTCCGTGTCTCTGCCCTCCGGTCTACTGTCGAGCTCGGTCAAACTGTGCCTCCTGTGGGGCCAAGGGTGGTCCCCTCTGGAATCCTCCGGGTGCTGGTGGACGTTGACCTTCTGGTGGTGGTAGTATCCTCGGAACTGGTGTTATTGGTCTTTGTCCGGCCGGCGGTGATGTCTCTCTGCGCTATGGGTAGTCTCGGACTTGGTGCTGGTCTGACCCACAAATTAGATATGTCCTCAGTCTCTTTCTACAGTCCTTCTCGTAATGTCCTCTCTTACCACAGTAGTAGCAAGTCGGAAGCTCCTTTTGCTGGTATGGCATTATCCTCTGCTATATCTGCGCTCCGGGACGACGGATTGGTCCTCCTACTCTGGGCTGGGCTCTGGCTGGTGCGGTTGTGCTGGAACGTCTTGCTCCTCTGTCGATGGCCTCCTGGACTCTCGCCTTTGAAAGAACCTCTTCATAAGAAATTCTCGCCTGTGCGGTAGTATACCTCTGTAGCTCGAAGGTGAGGCCGTGATGGAATCTCTGGGCCTTCTCTAGATCATTGGGTATCAAGACGGTGCCAAATCTGCTAAGGCGGCTGAACTCCGCGTTATAGGCATCAACAGTCATATTTCTCTGTTCTTGATGTAGGAACTGGGAGTACAGGGCATTTCTGACTGTAGCTGGGAAATACTTCACATTAAAGTACTCTAAGAACTGTTCCCAAGTCTGGTTCTTGCCTACACTGCGCTCAATAGAATCCCACCAGTGATGGGCATTGCCTTTTAGATGGGCCCTCACGGTGGTCATCCAAAGGTCTGGGTACAGTTGTGAAGCCTCTAGTAGCATCTCCGTGTTGGCGACCCAATCGAAGATCTGCTCTACGGTCTCGTTGCCCGAAAAAGTATCTGGTCCCATCTGTCGGAACCATCTTACAGTGCCACCTGTCTGGCCTGGTACAGGTGCTGGTACTGGTGCTATAATAGGTGTCCTCTCTAGTACTGCCATCAAACTCTGTCTCAACGTCTTGGTCTGATGCCACTGTGCTTGCATCATAGTCTGAAAGAACTGAAGCATCTGTGACTGTCCATCTAGCTGTGGCATCTGGGGTGTATAAGGTAGAGGTGGTGGTAATGGGACCTCTGGTTGTGCGGTAGGTGTCTCCTCAGATATTGGCCTCTCGGTCTTCGGCATCGGTGTAGCTCCTGAAGTCTGGCCCTCAAAATACGGTGTGGGGATCGTCTGTGAAGTCTGTCCCTTGGGCTGCTGGGTAGGATCGTCCTGAGAGGTCTCGTGCCAATGTATCAGCGGGGCCTGTGGCGGTGGTTGCCCTCCAGGTAGTCCCTGGGGTACCTCTCCTCTTTGGGTAGTGTCGATTGGCACCACGGCACTGGGTGCTCCTCGTCCACTGCGCAAGTTCATCTTGCTGCAAAAGACAGGATTTTATTAAAAGAGTACAGAATCAAGCAAACAGGATGCAGATATTTAGAAGCAATACGAAGGAAATTCAAAGACGAAATCAAAGTGGATGAGACCTAGAAATTTCTATCCTATTGCAGGCTCGCTGGGCATGTTACCATACCACAAGCAAAAAAGTCGACCTGCATGGGCCACCACTAAAACCATGTCATGCTCCAGTCCCAAAATACGTGGGACCAGGCCATGTGGTAATAGCCAGCTATCACATCTCCAAGGATATCTCAATTTAATGGATCCTAACGAAGCATGCTACGCTGTCCTAAATACTAACATGTCCTATATAAATCAACAACAGGTAATCTAATCTCATCCACAATATAAATAGCAAGAATGTACTCATAATAAATGCTGGAAGATAAACTCCAGTCTCAAAATATCATAGTACAACCAAGAATGTCTAGTGGGGACAAACCCACTACTATGACAAAATAAAATACTGAAATGATAGATAAAAGATAACGACTAAGGCATCGGCTGACTAGATAATGATGCACCCAATCCTAGGCAGAAGGCCTACCAAGTGATCACGAAAATTCTGACGATAGCACCTCTAGCTCCTCCTCGGTAGCGTACCTCGTCTCTTGTCCTGGGCCATACACTATGGGGTAATATGCCTCGTCCAAATCTGGAAAGGTACCAGGTCCTCAGAGGGATGTAACAAGATACATAGAAGCATGCCATATATAAATACTGAATAAAATAAATACAATAAAGGGTGTGCTAACCATCTAAGTGAATGCAATATGAGGACAACTTTGGTACGTATTGGTAGGCATAGGCATAACGTCCAGCACCCCGAAGAGTGTGGCAGTAGTACAGTATAACGTCTATATCGTTCCGAAGAATGTGGCAGAAGTACAATATATCGTCCATATTTCTCCGAAGAACGTTGCAGCAGTGTAAAGGGAGTCATTGGATCCGTGGCTCCTCTGGATACTACGGACTTCAATGGGTGTATCCCATACGCCTACTAATGTCCTCTCCGCCCAATGTAGATACGCAAGTCGAATACTCGACGTGCATACCACGTATCTATATGCCAAGTCTCTACCAATATAAATAATCTTGAATTACGTACTAACCGTAATGTAGGTCACATGTACCGATAGCTAGTCAAGTACGCGTACCCGCATCCCAATATGAATATGTCTCAGTGAAATGTGTAAGAGTGTCGGGTCTCAGAAGATATCAGAGTATCCTCCAATGGGGTGAGTCTGCTATTGACTAGGTCAAGTACACTAATCATCGACACATCCATGGACTGCACCTGAGTCAATCTCGGACGCGCACAGTCATATAAAAATAAAATAATAAGAATCATACAACATATGCATAATTTAAATTAGACAGTAAACATGGCAAGGTGTCTTGCCTGAGTCCTCAAATTGTGAATGCCAGAAGCCGGTTCCTGCAGCATCTCCTGGCTGATCCAATGATCCTAACACACAATATAATATAGCAAATGTTGACATCAGATACTAAGCAATATATACACACTACTGTGACGCTACTCTTGGGGTGTTGTCGTAAGTTCACGATTGATCGAATACAGTGTCACGCGTGCACGTAGCCAGGGTGTACACGTGTTCTGTCCTCGGTTATCGTGTGCCTTGAGACAACAATCATCAGGTTATAGTTACCAATTGTTTTTTATTTATACGACTACTTGTCCTTAGTTCCCATGTTCAAATGTACTCAGTTTATGTCCCGATGTTCAGATGAAATACTGGTCCTTGGTAACATGTCATACTTTAGGGAATGTATTCATTATTTTCTAACCTAATTATCAACACGCATACATATCTCTTATTTCCTTTTATTAGGTTGGTGTCGACATAGGACACGTCGACACAACGACTCGAATAAACAGCCAGACAACGATACTATGCGAGAAGCGAGCGAGGGATCGAGTACCTGGCTACCTGGACGAGAGTCTGCTCATCCTGGTCGTCTTCCTCATGGGCGGAGCTTTGGCGTCGACCGGTGGATTAGTCGGCAGCGGTAGTGGCAGCCTGCAACGGATGCGGCAGCGGCAGCAGCGGCCTTGGCGGCGTCGATGCGGGCTGAGGACGGTATGGGGTGGCTGACCGGTCGTGGAGGAAGGTCAAGGTAGGCCTGATGGTGGTGGTCGACGGTGCCAGAGGCGGCGAGGGCGCTCAGGCAGCGGCTAAGGCCGGATTTAGATGGGGAAGTCGGTGATGGTGAAGGCGACGACGGCGTTGGACGGTTGGGATGGTAGTCCAGCCGTGAGGGTGTCCGGTGGCTGAAGTGGTTCGGTGGTGGCCGGTGATGTCGGGCAGTCGGGGGGAGCTCGGGTTGCAAGGGGGAACGGCTAGGGTTTGGCTAGGGTTTTGATAAATAGTGAATTAGGGTTTCATGTGGAAGGAGTTGTATTTTATAGGTGTTGACTTTCGTGGGCTATCCTTGAGGTTTGGGCCGACCAGTTCCTAGGGGTGGGGCTGGTCCATATTTAAGGGTGTACATGGGCTTGGTCTGGTCCTATTTTTGGTGAACTTGGCCTCAACTTAATTAAATTACAACTTAATGCGCAATGCGCTCATTTACGAATATTGTGAAGCTAAGGTGAGACGCAATGACGAGTATCTAAGGTTGCGCAATGGTCAGAGGGGGTAGTCTGGCATGTCTAAGAGATGTTCGTGACCTTGGGTGGAAGATAACTACTGGTGTGGTGCTCCATCCTCGAAACAACTGCAAGGACATATAATTATTGCACATTTTCCAATTGTATCCAATTAATTCTAAGTCTCTCAATTTAATTCAAATTATCCCTAAATTGGTCGAGGGGGTTTACATAAAGTATCAAGCCTTACTTATATGATTTATGGATGATGTACAGTCTAGGCTTTAGATGATCACACTTTTATTTTTTGCATTTGTTACTTTATTGATTATCATATCCGGATATATCTTATTGCAGGTTTTACAGTATTTATTATCCTGAGAGCTTTTACATTCAGTCTTTACTTTCCAGTATTTGTATTGCTTGTGTTGTTGGTTTAACTTCCTAGATTGGCTTCCTTTGTGGTACTTGTTATTTGGTGGTCTGATCCCACTAGTTTTGCATGGCCAGATCCAGTAGCAGCACCAAGGGATCTTTCGTAATTTCCTGAGGATTGTGGCCACCAGGAGCACCAGACAGCTTGAGTGAGTTTTTTTTACTTCTCCACCCTGATATACATTCTATTTTGTGGGCATTTAGCCACCGAGCACGTGTTTAGCTCAGATTTTGGTTTGATCAGTTAGCCTACGAGCATTAGCATGATTGACATATCCTAGGGTTGATCATGTTTGATTCAGATTCTGGCTAGTTTATTCATTATGTGTTTACTAGCTTCATGATCATCTTTATATTATAGTTTGGGACACTTTACTATTATATTTCAGATGATCTTATATCTTGTTATTATTCGTGTTGTTCTTGTGATTGAGAACTAGGGTTTGTTGGGCCTAGGCTTGACTGATGGTTTGTAGTAGTGACCTATCATGTCTTACAGCTTCACCGTATATATAGAGTACCGGAGTGCTCTAAGTATGAGTATCTAGCCTTGTCAGCCCTGCCCTCCAGAAATCTGGTTCTAGCGCGTGACACAATTTTAGTGGTGGCCCATACAGGTCTGTCTAAGCGGATTATATCTGTCTGAGCAGATTTGACCTGGTTTTTACAAATATGTGTGGGTTATTGTTGTTGCTAGATGTCTCAATCCTAAAATATTTCTCTTGATCCCTAGTTATTTTTCTCTATCCCTGATTCTTGATCTGATATCTTCTTATTTATTGATCTAACTTGTTCTTTGATTGACTCTTATATCCTTAACTTTTAGGGGCGTTGTTCCTGTTACTATCGGCTAGATGGATCGAGTGCAGCTCGAGGAGGGTCAGCATTCGGGAGCCCAGCATATTCCTGGAGATCGGCCTAAGCATTCAAGGGCAGAGTCTAGAGTAGATCCTGAGGCAGATCGGCCAAAAGTATCGGATCAACAGGCATCACCTGTGCACCCAGTTCAACTTGAGCAACCAAAGGGTGTTTCCCGAGCACTGATGGATGTTCTACGAGATTTCATGATGACCCAGCAGAACTAGAATGATGTACTCACTTAGTCGGTCCAGACAACGTTGGAGCGAGGTGGTTCTCAGATCCATAATTTGTGACAAGCTTCAAGCATCTCCGTCCTCCGTACTTTTATGGCACAAAGGACGCGATTTCGTCCGATGCTTGGCTGCAGGACACTGAGGCCATCTTGGAGGCAGCAGGGACTCCGGCTAGAGAGCGTGTAACAGTAGTGAGGCTACAATTATTGGACTTGGCTCATGACTGGTGGGCAGCGCATGAGGTTTCTCTCATAGCCCCAATTCCATGGACAGTTTTTACTGAGAGGTTTCAGGCGAAAACTTCGACGCGGTGGCACGTTATGAGCTTCAACATATGTTTAACAACCTCAAGAAGGAGAGTAGGACCGTCGATGGTTACGCGACGGAGTTTGCTAGACTTAGTCGGTTTGCTCCCACTTTGATAGCGACCGAGTTGGAGAGGGCGAGGAGGTTCCAGCAGGGACTCTATTTAGATATTATCTTGGCGGTGTAGCAGCATGAGATTCAGACCTTTGACGCTGTGATGCGGACATCCATTAGGTATGAATATACATCGCAGAGGATTACCGATCGAGTTGGGAGTCAGAAGAGACCCAACGTTTCAGGAGGGTCAGCATCTCATTCATCGGTGTCATAACCTATATATATATATATATATATATATATATATATATATATATATATATATATATATATATATATATATATATATATATATATATATATATATATATATAAATATAAATATAAATTATATGTATAATTATTATTTGGTATGGTATATATAAATAGATATTTATTTATTTGTATTTCAGTCCCTAACGAAATCATTGTAATTATTCCAACATAAAATTATTTCACAAAGACCCCTAAGGAAAAGTTTGCAATTACAAAATTTTCCATTCACCAACCATCCAAGTGTCACCTGGTGGCTTAAGGCAAGGGGGATTCACCCTAAAAACACCATGATGGTTTTTTTTAGGTTTCTAGGAAATAAAGTTGGATTGGGTACATATGGAGAGAGGGGGAAAGGGGGGATTTGGTCACCATCATCTTCATATCTCTCCCGTTCACTCATATATCTCTCCATCACTCTCTATCTGCTGCTGCTGCGGCTGTATGCTGCTGCCGCTGCATTTTGCTGCTGTTGCCGCGACTACTGCTGGCTGCAGCTGCCGTTGACGACCGTTGTTCGCTGACGCCGGTGCCGACCACCCCCCACCCTATCGACCTCCTCCTCGGACAACCACCACCACCACTCCTTTTTATTCTAGGTATATTTCCTTCCTATTTCTTCTAAATTTGTTTCCAACTTGAGATATCCAAACTAAGATCCTGTGATATATCTATATATATATTGAAAATTCTAGGTTAAATTAGTGAAGGAGGAACAAGAAAAATTTTCCCAATCAAGAAAAGTACTCAAAAGCTAGGCAAGCCCTTACCACCTTTCTCAAATTCATCTTCAAATTGGTTACTTTGTTTGACTACTATGTTCAAATCAAATGAATAATGTTCTGGAAATTATCTAATTTTATTTTCTGAAAATTCAAGATAATTCTATAAATGTGAAATGAGGGTTATTATGATTTGGACACGGTATAATATGGTGACACTACCTTAATTTTGTCATTGAAGAATTTTAATATGATGCATGTACATATATAATTATGACATGATTATTTTAAAAAATATGAAGAATTGTCATGCTATTGTCATTGAATTTTGTTAATACAAGCATTAGAAATAATTATATCTATGTGTGATGCACTTGAAAGTAATACTTGTATGATTTTCAACATAAACGCTTGTGCTTGTCTAAGAACAAATTACGTATAGGTTAACTTGAATTAAATTAGTTGACATCTTCGGAAAGATCATTACTCATTGATTCAACCATTATATTCACAAAATATAATTTTAGTACATATTATATAGACACTTTTATGTATGTTTACTTAATTGTTGAAAAACACTATAAAGGGTGTCTTATTTCACAAAATTTTCATAAATAATAAATATGTCCAGATTTATTAAATATGATTAATTTGGTCGTTTTGGCTCAAATTATAGTTAAAATGAGTATTTATAAGTATTTATATGCTAGGGTGACCTAATATTATTTTTGTAAATGTTTTAAACAAGATATTAGATAGTCTTCAATGATTTTGAAGAGAATAAGTTGAAGTTAGTATATTTATTCTTATATGAGTTTTCTTCTAATTAATTTAGAAATTATTCCAAAACGGGTGACTTGCGGTTTATTCTAGTAGTATAAATATTGCGTGTGTGAAAATATAAAATGATCAATATCTTACAAAGGATTTTTTCTTGTAAAAGTAAAACTCGTATTTGGGATTAAGTTACATACGTTCAATTGTTGTGTTGATTATCGATAGATTATATTTATATAAACCATGATTACTTAATCTCTCTTAATTTGAAATTCTTGTAGTAGATGTTGCATAAATATGGATTGCTTGCATATGGGTAAATTAATCGAGGTAAACGCTATTTCTATAAACAAGCCTTGGTAAGAAAATTTTCTTTTAAAAATAATTAAACTTTAGTATTTATTAAATGCGTGCGATTCTGGTGTAGGGAGTTGATCCACCGAAGGGGTCGACGTATCCGAGAATTCTACGGAGGGTTGATCAGTGTCTGTTTATTAAATTGTAAAAAAATTTGGAGTCCAAAATACAAAGGAGACTCTGCCAAAATTTCTGAAAATTTAAGAGAGAATCATTTTCGGAAAATCCTAATAAACGGTTGATCTCTATTTTAAGTTATTAGAATTTTTGACTTAGGTTTAACCCTAAAAATTTTAGATTACGAATTTGCTTAGATTCTAGGACGCGTAGGACACTTTGCACGTACACAAAAGAGCAACAAAAATAGTATTTATTATATATTCCAAGGAGAGGAATATATATTCCAAGGAGAGGAATATAATTTTCATGTTTTTCGAAAAAAATTCTACTATTTGGAATAGCTCTGTTAAACGTGATACTTGCGTACATGAAACAGAATATATATATATATATAT